>RWGZ01001047.1:15564-578924 GCA_009725065.1 Utricularia reniformis | reverse complement strand
ACTCAAACAAATCACATTGTAAATTTGCGAAAACCAAGTGAATTCAAACTAAATAAAGCCAAACATCACGAATACTTGTTGTGTGTACAAAAAAAGTAAGTTCGAAAACGGAATGGTCGTGTTAGTCATAACAGCACGACTTCATGTCATATCATTTATACAATAGTTTAATCACATATAGCATGGTATGACCAAGTCATTCTTGGTTCAAACAACATGTATTCATGTATTAACAACATCAATTCAAGTTTTTACTGAAAGCAAAATCATCACACCTAGAACATGTGGATCTATGTGAAAAATGAGCCAAATGATACTCAAACAAATCACATTGTAAATTTGCGAAAACCAAGTGAATTCAAACTAAATAAAGCCAAACATCACGAATACTTGTTGTGTGTACAAAAAAAGTAAGTTCGAAAACGGAATGATAATGCAAGTCATAACGACACGACTTCATGTCATAGCATTTAAACTAAAGTCTAATAGCATAAGTCATGGTATAACCAAGCTATTCATGATTCTAAAAACATGTATTCTTGTTTTAACAACATCAATTCAAGTTTAATTGAAATCAAAATCATCACACCAAGAACATGTGAAAGTATGTGATAAATGAACCAAATGGTATTCTTACAAATCAGATTGTAAAATTGGTATAAAAAAGTGTATTCAAACTAAATAATACCTAACAGCACGAATACTTGCTGTGTATACAAAAAAAGTAATTTCGAAAACGGAATGATCGGGTTAGTCATAACAGCACGACTTCATGTCATATCATTTAAACACTAGTTTAATCACATATATCATGGTATGACCAAGTCATTCTTGGTTCAAACAACATGTATTCATGTATTAACAACATCAATTCAAGTTTTTACTGAAAGCAAAATCATCACACCTAGAACATGTGGAACTATGTGAAAAATGAGCCAAATGATACACATACAAATCACATTGTAAATTTGCGAAAACCAAGTGAATTCAAACTAAACAAAGCCAAACATCGCGAATACTTGTTGTGTGTACAAAAAAAGTAAGTTCGAAAACGGAATGATAATGCAAGTCATAACAACACCACTTCATGTCATAGCATTTAAACTATAGTCTAGTAACATAAGTCATGGTATAACCAAGCGATTCATGGTTCTAACAACATGTATTCTTGTTTTAACAAAATCAATTCAAGTTTAATTGAAATCAAAATCATCACACCAAGAACATGTGAAACTATGTGATAAATGAGCCAAATGGTATTCTTACAAATCAAATTGTAAAATTGGTAAAAACAAGTGTATTCAAACTAAATAAAACCTAACAGCACGAATACTTGTGTGTATACAAAAAAAGTAATTTCGAAAATGGAATGGTCGTGTTAGTCATAACAGCACGACTTCATGTCATATCATTTAAACAATAGTTTAATCACATATATCATGGTATGACCAAGTCATTCTTGGTTCAAACAACATGTATTCATGTATTAACAACATCAATTCAAGTTTTTACTGAAAGCAAAATCATCACAAGAACATGTGGAACTATGTGAAAATGAGCCAAATGGTATTCTTACAAATCAAATTGTAAATTTGGTAAAAACAAGTGTATTCAAACTAAATAAAACCTAACATCACGAATACTTGCTGTGTATACAAAAAAAGTAAGTTCGAAAACGGAATGATAGTGCAAGTCATAACAACACGACTTCATGTCATAACATTTAAACTATAGTCTAATAATATAAATCATGGTATAACCAAGTTATTCATGGTTCTAACAACATGTATTCTTGTTTTAACAATATCAATTCAAGTTTTTACTGAAAGCAAAATCATCACACCTAGAACATGTGAAACTATGTGAAAAATGAGCGAAATGATATTCATACAAATCACATTGTAAATTTGGTAAAAACAAGTGTATTCAAACTAAATAAAGCCGAACATCATGAATACTTGTTGTGTTTACAAAAAATGTAAGTTCGAAAACGGAATGATAGTGCAAGTCATAACAACACGACTTCATGTCATAGCATTTAAACAATAGTTTAATCACATAAATCATGGTATAACCAAGTTATTCTTGGTTCAAACAACATGCATTCATGTGTTAACAACATCAATTCAAGATTTTACTGAAAGCAAAATCATCACACCTAGAATATGTGGAACTATGTGAAAAATGAGCCAAATAATATTCATACAAATCACATTGTAAATTTCCTAAAACCAAGTGAATTCAAACTAAATAAAGTCGAATTTCACGAATACTTGTTGTGTGTACAAAAAAACTAAGTTCGAAAACGGAATGATAGTGCAAGTCATAACAACACGACTTCATGTCATAGCATTTAAACTATAGTCTAATAACATAAATCATGGTATAACCAAGTTATTCATGGTTCTAACAACATGTATTCTTGTTTTAACATTATCAATTCAAGTTTAATTGAAATCAAAATCATCACACCAAGAACATGTGGAACTATGTGATAAATGAGCCAAATGGTATTCTTACAAATCAAATTGTAAATTTGGTAAAAACAAGTGTATTCAAACTAAATAAAATCTAACATCACGAATACTTGCTGTGTATACAAAAAATGTTAGTTCGAAAACGGAATGATCGTGTAATACATAACAACACGACTTAATGTCATAGCATTTAAACAATAGTTTAATCACATAAATCATGGTATAACCAAATTATTCTTGGTTATAACAACATGTATTCTTGTTTTAACAACATCAATTCAAGTTTAATTGAAATCAAAATCATCACACCAAGAACATGTGGAACTATGTGAAAAATGAGCCAAATGTTATTCTTACTGATATTACCCGGGTATATTCTCTTGTATTTATCCTTACCCGGGGGGCTCGTCCAGCGTGGTTATTGGTATTTTCGGTGTTTTCGGTATTTTCGTATTCTTATCGGATGGCATTCTCAAGTGGTATTCTCGCAATTCTGACTTGCTGGTCCCCGTATAAAGTCTCTGCAAGCATTTTTAGATGTCCCGGGTCATTTCGGCCCCGGATCGGGACAGGGGTATTTTCGTCATTTTTTACCCGGGAGTGCACTGGTCAAGTGCAATGATGATATGTGTTTGCTTATTCGCTATCTAAAGGTAAAGGACCAATATGCGAAGTTCTCGGGAAATTTCTGATCGTTTTCCCGACTAATATCTTGTCCGAAGTGGTTCCCGAAGCTTCGTCCTCAACATGGTATTTATTATATTGCAATTTGGAATATTTAATTATTTTTGGGCTTAGTGGAGTAAATAGGCTTATGGGCTCAAGTGAGTGGGTTTTGGGCTTGATTTCTCTATAAATAGGGGCCCCAAGGCATTGAGAAGGGGTTCGGACTTTTTTATACTTCCCAAGGCAGAACCTGACTCCCGACTCGCGACCAAACTCTCATTAGTCACGACCGCTTGCTCAAACCCGCGACCAAGCGCCACACTCGCGACCAAACCCCCACTCGCGACCAGCCGCCCACTCGCGACCAAGCGCCACACTCGCGACCAGCCGCACACTCGCGACCAGTGGCTAGACTCGCGACGGATCGCCTATCATCACTATTCGCGACCAGTCATTATCTGCGTTGGTCGCGAACAGTATCTCTCGCATTGGTCGCGACCAGCCTGGCTTTGCACTGTTCACTCGCGTCAAGTGGAACGCGATTGCAGATTTGATCGTTTTTCGAGCCGTTTTCGTCCGTATCGTCATTATCATCTCATTGTAATTGTATTCTCCGAATATTATAGTGGAAACCAAGGTAGTGCTTCGCTCTCCCGAGGACGTAAGCCCACACATTGTGGGTCCAACCTCGTATATCGCTCGTGTCCCCACAACAACCTAATTTCGAATTAATTATAAATTGACTGATCTAAAAATAAATACCCAAAATATTTTTAGACTAGATCAGTTTGGGGGACGAGATTTTTATCCCATTGAGGGCTTTATTGCTGAGTTTGGATTTCTACCATCATGACTACTCGGAATTCTAATGAAGATACTTTTGATAAAGAATTTGAGGCGGATCCTATTCCTCGAATTAACGATGATTTTAATGTGTTACCGGGGGCTCGGTCGTCAGTTCTGGAGGAGCCCCCCGCTCAAAATGTGACTCTCCGGCCCTCCCGGAGCATGTTTTCATCCGGGGGGGAACCGAGTTTTTATCCTCAATCGCGCGAATGTTTGTCCAAATGTTATGAATTCGCGCGAGGTGGCCGAGTTGCGGTTCGTAACACCGCCCACCTACCGCCACCTACACGCTCTAGATCTGCGGATCAAACAGAAACCGATGAGGATTTAGAAGAGCGAAGGTGTACTTTAATCGCCCAACTGGAGCAAGTTGAGGCTCAAAGGAGAGCCCGAAGGAGCAATGCCACCCCGGAACCTGTTATTAATGTGGCTCCTGAGGATGATATCGATCATGTTCCAGAACCGCGAGCAAGTGCCGCAGCAATCGAAGAGCAAAGCAACACTTTACAAAAGATTGGAGAGTTGATAGAATCAAAATTTAAAGAGATGAGCGGGAAGTTGGAACAGAGCGAGGCTTGAATGAACCAGCTGGAGGCCAATCTGACTCTTGGCCAGGAAAGGAGGCGAGTGTACGGGGAACACACCCGGGATACTCATCAGACCTCAGCTTACGAGGGAGATTATTTTGAGAATGAGAGGGCAAATGAGCCCATCGCAAACCGAGGAAAAACGTCACCATCCCTAGAGGTTTTGC
This sequence comes from Utricularia reniformis, assembly GCA_009725065.1. NCBI lineage: Eukaryota > Viridiplantae > Streptophyta > Magnoliopsida > Lamiales > Lentibulariaceae > Utricularia > Utricularia reniformis. The sequence continues at coordinate 574,181 of RWGZ01001047.1, read as the reverse complement.
AAAGTCCATGGAATACATCGAATGCCCTATCTCGTTTCTCCATGGCAATTATCGGAGCCACTCGCTCCGAATTTATTGAAATGCCAAAGGACCTTCCACAGTACCGCGGGTCGACTGACCCGCATGCTCATACGTCGAATTTGGAGATTCATGTGAGTTTAATGAACTTCAGTGACGCGACTATGTGTTTCGTCTTTGCCGCGTCTCTTAAGGAATCAGCCCTCCGATGGTTTAACCGTTTGCCGAAACGTTCGATCGTTTCTTATCAGGATTTTAAGGATCAATTCTATTCGGCTTTCGCGCCTTTTAACACACCAATAAAGTCTATTACTTCTTTGACCGCGTTGCGGTATGATTCTTCGGAAATATTGTTGGGTTTCATTACCCGTTTTGAGGCCGAGTGTAGGAAAATACCTCGGATTACAGTTAGTGAGAAGGTTGGGGTGCTGCAGCTTATTCTAACTGGGCATCCGTTATGTAATTCTTTGAACAGGGATCCCCCAGAAAGTATGGAAGATTTGGCTTTGATATGTACACAGTACATCCGAGAAGATGAAGGTCTACGAGATCACGGAGTGATTGAAGTACGGGCGTACGGGTCCCACAATATTGTTGCGTGTCGTGGGCTGGATAAGGTTGTCCCTCACGCAAAACCAAAGCTGAGAGCATTTCCGACATATAACTATGAACAGATTTTCGCTATCATTGAGCAGAAGAATGGTGGATCTCTCCGCTATCCCCCTCCCTTGCATGAACCAACACCGGGGACTTACGAGTCCCAAGTATTTTGTCGATTCCATCGGAGTTCTGGGCACTCAACCAATGATTGCCAGGAGTTAATGTCTGAAGTGGAAAGATTGTTGGAGTTGGGCCAGCTTGATGAACTAATCAGTACGGTAGAGGCTATACCCGAGTCTATACTGGGAAAGATCGATATTCCGGAGGGAGCGGCACCCAAACCCCCAAGAGCCGACGCGCCACGGCCAAACGAAAGAGGACGTATAAATGGCGGACAGCGTGGCCAGCGTCAAGGAAGTGGCCAGAGGGGATTCTTTAATGGAGGCAGACAGAATCAAAGAGGAGGAAGGAGAGGCAATAACTATCGCGGTCGCGGCAGGTATCAGCCGCAAAGGAATCAGCAGGAGTATGGATATGACGCTTATCCACCGGCCCCGGCAAATCAACAAGCACTACCTCCTCCTCCTCCGGTTGGCCCCAACCAGGGTCAACCTATTTTGAATGTTGAAAATGCCCAACCGAGATGGGGAAACTTAGGCCCCAATATTATGACTATCGCCGGGGGAAAGAGTGTCGGCGATTCGAACCGCGCCCGTAAACGTTCTTATCAGGCATTAGACCAAAAAGGGCGCTTTATGGAAGTGAATATGGTCCAGTTGACAGATTTGGATAGAATGACGATCTCTTTCGGACCTGAGGATTTATCTGGGGTTTTCTCCCCACAAGATGATGCACTAGTTGTCTCTCCCGTTATTGCTAATCATCCCGTCTCACGAGTGCTAGTGGACACCGGAGCTGCTACCAATATTTTGACTCTGGCAGCTTTTGAACAGATGGCATTGAAAGGAACCACCGAACTACAACCTGTGCACACAAAATTAGTTGGTATTAATAACAGTGTTGTTGCTGCTGAGGGATCTGTTTTTCTGCCGGTGACTTTAGGCGATCCCGAGATATCAAGAACTTTGATGGTGGAATTTGTAGTGGTGGATCTCCCTATACTCCCATATAATGCAATTCTTGGGAGAAGTTGCTTAAACTTATTCGGAGCTGTGGTGTCTCAACCGCACTTGATGATGAAGTTCCCAACGCAACTAGGGGTTGGAAAGATGAAGGGAGATCAGGAACTGTCGCGATCGTGTTATAATGTGATGTGCAGGAGTGGTATGGATGGNGCCAAATGATATTTCATACAAATCACATTGTAAATTTGGTAAAACCTAGTGTATTCAAACTAAATATGCCTAACATCACGAATACTTGTTGTATATACAATAAAGTAAGTTCAAAAATAGAATGATCATGCAAGTCATTGCAACACGACTTCATGTCATAGCATTTAAGCTGTACTTTAATCACATGTATCATGGTATAACCAACTTATTCTATGTTATAACAACACAAATTCATGAATTAAAACCATCAACTCAAATATAATTGAAATCAAAATAATCACACCTAGAACATGTGGAACTATGTGAAAAATGAGCCAAATGATATTCATACAAATCACATTGTAAATTTGGTAAAACCTAGTGTATTCAAACTAAATATGCCTAACATCACGAATACTTGTTGTATATACAATAAAGTAAGTTCAAAAACAGAATGATCGTGCAAGTCTAAACAACACGACTTCATGTCATCCCATTTAAACTATAGTTTAATCACATAAATATAGGTATAACTAAGTTATTCTTGGTTTTAACAACATCAATTCATGTTTTAACAACAACAATTCATGCTTAATTGAAATCAAAATCACCACACATGGAACATGTGCAACTATGTGAAAAATGAGCCAAATGATAATCATACAAATAACATTGTAAATTTGTTAAAACAAAGTGTATTCAAACAAAATAAAGCCTAACATCACGAATACTTGTTGTATATACAAAAAAAGTAAGTTCGAAAACGGAACAATTGTGCAAGTCATAACAACACGACCTCATGTCATAGCATTTGAACTATAGTTTAATTACACAAATCATGGTATAACCACGTTATTCTTGGTTCTAACAACATTGATCTAGTCTAAAAATATTTTGGGTATTTATTTTTAGATCAGTCATGATATTACCCGGGTATACTCTCTTGTATTTATCCATACCCGGGGACTCTTCCGACGCGGTTACTGGTATTCTCGTTATTTTCATATTTTTATCGGATGACATTCTCAAGTGGTATTCTCACAATTCTGGCCCTGCGGGCACCATATAAAGTCTCTGTAAGCATTTTGAGACGTTTCGGGTTATTTTAACCCCGGATGGGGCCAGGGGTATTTTCGTAATTTGCCACCTGGGAGCGCACCGATCAGGTGCAATGATGTTATGTGGCCGCGTATTCGCTATCTGGAAGCAGTGGATTATTTTACGAGGTCCTCCGGTATTTTCTCATCGATATTCCCGCCTAATTCTAGACCGAGACGCATTTCCGAAGTTCTGTTGCGGAACAGCACTTCTTCTAATTTAATTGGATATTATTTGGGTGACTTGGGCTTAATCTAATGGAATTGGGTTCTTGGGCCTAAACTTGTTGATTGGGCTACATTTCTCTATAAATAGGAGTCCGAAGGCATTGAGAATGGATTCGGACCCCTTATCGCATCTCCTAAGGCAAGACTTTCTCTCGAAATCGCGAGACTTCGTGTTTCAGTCACTGTTCGCGAGAACTCGCACCTAAACTCGCGATCACCCTCATCTGGGTCACTATTCGCGAGAACTCGTAGCAGTTCGCGCGGCCACCCCTCATCTGGTTACTATTCGCGAGAACTCGTACCAGTTCGCGCGGCCACCCTCATCTGGCTACTATCCGCGAGAACTCGTACCAGTTCGCGCGGCCACCCTCATCTGGCTACTATCTTGCACGTACAGTGTTTTCTGCACTGCCTGTACAGTGCCGGCTGCGTTGCTCGTACAGTGCCGGCTGCGCTGCTAGTACAGTATTTTATGCAATTTATTGACCACAACTCGCGACTGCCGGCTTTACGAGCCTGACTGAGTGTTTTCGATCATTTCACGAGCCTTTCTCTTCCGTATTGTTGCTATCACATCATTGTAATTGTACTCTCCGAATATTATAGTGAAAACCAAGGTAGAGCTTTGCTCTCCCGAGGACGTAAGCTCACACATTGTGGGCCCAACCTCGTATACCGCTTGTGTCCCCACAACAATCTAATTTCAAGTATATTATAAATTGACTGATCTAAAATAAATACCCAAAATATTTTTAGACTAGATCAGTTTGGCGCCGTCCGTGGGGACTCGAGATTTTTATCCCATTGAGAGCTTTATTGCTGAGTTCGGATTTCTATTATCATGACTACTCGGAATTCTAATGAAGATACTTTCGACAAAGAATTTGAGGCGGATCCTATTCCTCAAATTAATGATGATTTTGCTGTGTTACCGGGGGCTCGGTCGTAAGTTTTGGAGGAGCCCCCTGCTCAGAATGTGACTATTCTGCCCTCCCGGAGCGGGTTTTCATCCGGGGGGGAACCAAGTTTTTATCCTAGATCATGCGAATGTCTGTCCAAATGTTATGAATTCGCACGAGTTGGCCGAGTTGCGGTCCATAACACCGCCCACCTGCCGCCACCTGCACGCTCTAGATCTGCTGATCAGACAGAAACCGATGAGGATTTGGAGGAGCGAAGGCGTACTTTAGTCGCCCAATTAGAGCAAGTTGAGGCTCAAAGGAGAGCCCGAAGGAACAACGCCACCCCGGAACCTGTTAATAATGTGGTCTCGGAGGATGATATTGATCGTGTTCCGGAACCGCGAGCAAATATCGCAGCAACCGAAGAGCGAAGCAACACTTTACAAAAGATCGGAGAATTGATAGAATCAAAATTTAAGGAGATGAGCGGGAAGCTGAAGCAAAGCGAGGCTAGGATGAACCAGTTGGAGGCCAATCTGACTCTTGGCCAGGAAAGGAGACGAGTGTATGGGGAGCACACCCGGGATACTCATCAGACCTCAGCTTATGAGGGAGACTATTTCGAGAATTAGAGGGCTAATGAGCCCATCGGTAATCGGGGAATGGCGTCACCGTCTTTGGAAGTTTTGCAAAGTCCATGGAATACTTCGAATGCCCTATCTCCTTTTTCCATGGCAATTATCGGAGCCACTCGCTCCGAATTTATTGAAATGCCTAAGGATCTTCCACAGTATCGCGGGTCGACTGACCCGCATGCTCATACGTCGAATCTGGAAATCCATGTAAGTTTGATGAATTTCAGTGATGCGGCCATGTGTTTCGTCTTCGCCGCCTCTCTTAAAGAGTCAGCCCTCCGATGGTTTAACCGGTTGCCGAAACGTTCGATCGTTTCTTATCAGGATTTTAAGGAACAATTCTATTCGGCTTTCGCGCCTTTCAACACACCGATAAAGTCTATTACTTCTTTGACCGCGTTGCGGTATGATTCTTCGGAAAGATTCTTGGGTTTTATTACCCGTTTCGAGGCCGAGTGTAGGAAGATACCTCGGATCACCGTTAGTGAGAAGGTTGGGTTGCTGCAGCTTATTCTAGCTGGGCACCCGTTATGTAATTCTTTGAATATGGATCCCCCGGAAAGTATGGAGGATTTGGCTTTGAGATGCACACAATATATCCGAGAAGATGAAGGTTTACGAGATCACGGAGTGATTGAAGTACGGGCGTATGGGTCCCACATTATTGTTACAAGTCGCGGGCTGGACAAGGTTGTCCCGCACGCAAAATCAAAGTTGAGAGTGTTTCCGACATACAACTATGAACAGATTTACGCCATCATTGAGCAGAAGAAGGGTGGATCTCTCCGCTATCCCCTTCCCTTACAAGAACCAACGCAGGGGACTTACGAGTCCCAAGTATTTTGCCGTTTTCACCGGAGCTTTGGACACACAACGAATGATTGTCAATAATTAATGTCTGAAGTGGAAAGGTTGCTGGAATTGGGTTAGCTTGATGAACTGATCAGTACTGTGGAGGCTCTACAAGAGCCTAAGCTGGGAAAAATCGAGATTCCGGAGGGGGCGGCACCCAAACACCCAAGGGCCGAAGCACCTCGGCCAAATGAAAGAGGGCGCGGTTACGGAGGACAGCGTGGCCAACGTCAAGGTGGTGGCCAAAGAGGATTCTTTAATGGCGGTAGACAGAATCAAAGAGGTGGAAGGAGAGGAAATAACTATCGTGGTCGTGGTAGGTATCAGCCGCAAAGGAATCAGCAGGGGTATGGGTATGATGCTTATCCACCAGCCCCGGCAAATCATCAAGCACTACCTCCTCCTCCTCCGGTTGGCCCCAACCAGGGTCAACCTATTTTGAATGTTGAAAACGCCCAACCGAGATGGGGAAACTTGGGCCCCAACATTATGACTATCGCCGGGGGAAAAAGCGTCGGCGATTCGAACCGCGCCCGCAAACGCTCTTATCAGGCGTTACATCAAAAAGGGCGATTTATGGAAGTAAACATGGTCCAACTGACAGATTTGGACAGAATGATAATCTCTTTCGAGGACCAGAAGATCTATCTGGGGTTTTCTCCCCACAAGATGACGCATTGGTTGTCTCCCCTATTATTGCTAATCATCCTGTTTCTAGAGTGTTAGTCGACACCGGGGCTGCTACCAACATATTAACTTTTGCGGCTTTCGAGCAAATGACATTGAAAGGAACTACCCAACTACAACCTGTGCACACAAAATTAGTTGGTTTTATTAATAGTGTTGTTGCTGCTGAGGGATCTGCTTTTCTGCCGGTGACTTTAGGCGATCCCGAGATATCAAGAACTTTGATGGTGGAGTTTGTAGTGGTGGATCTCCCTATACTCCCATATAATGCAATTCTGGGGAGAAGTTGCTTAAACTTATTCGGAGCTGTGGTGTCTCAACCGCACTTGATGATGAAATTCCCAACACAATTAGGGGTTGGGAAGATGAAGGGAGATCAGGAGCTGGCGCGATCATGTTATAATGTGATGTGCAGGAGTGGTATGGATCGATCGAAAGCAAAGTCGAATATTTATATGGTGGAATTCTCGTCTGATGAAGTTATTGAAACAAATGACGGACTCTCTCTTAGGAAGTTTAAAGAGAACGACATGAAGATCGAGCCTTTGGGGATCAAGACAGTGCCCTTATTTCCCGGCAATCTCGAAAAGATAGTGACATTCGGTTCCGAGTTGACACCTGAGGTTGAGAAGGAGTTCATCAGAAGAAGAGGAAGTTTTCCCCTGATAAAGAGAGGGCAATTGATGAGGAGGTAGAAAGTTTGATGTAGGCAGGATTCATAGAGCGTGTTAGATACACGGATTGGGTCGCGAATCCAGTGTTGGTCCCAAAGACGAGTGGTGGCTGGAGATTTGCATCGATTTTACGGATTTAAATAAAGCATGCCCGAAGGATCCGTATCCGCTGCCGGCCATTGACATGATGGTGGATGCGGCCTGTGGCTTTGAACTGCTTAGTATGTTAGATGCCTTTAAGGGTTATAACCAAATTTTCATGCATTGTGAAGACAAGTCGTTTACTTCATTTATGACAAACAAAGGCATTTTTTGCTATAGAGTTATGCCATTTGGGTTGAAAAATGCTGGGGCCACCTATCAACGTTTAATGAATTCGATGTTCAAAGATATGATCGGAAAATCTTTGGAGGTTTATATCGACGATATATTAATAAAGAGTAAACATGGAGATAACCACATCTAGTATTTGAATGACTGTTTTGGGGTGTTCAGAAAGTATAGAATGAAATTGAACCCGCTCAAGTGTGCTTTTTGTGTGAAATGAGGTAAATTTCTCGGCTTTATGATATCTGAAAGAGGAATTGAGATGAATCCAGATAAGATAACGGCTATCCAAGAAATGACTCCTCCGACGACTGTTAAGGAAGTTCAAAGGCTAACTGGGAGGTTAGCCTCATTAAATCGCTTCATCTCGCGATCTGCATAAAGAAGTTTGCCGTTTTTCAAAGTTTTGCGTAAAACAAATCTTTTGTACTGGGACGACGAATGTAGCATGGATTTTGAGAGCTTGAAAGACTATCTGAGCAAGCCACCGTTTATGTCTACTCCGTCTCCGGGAGAACCGTTGGGTTTATATTTGTCAGTGACAAGAGAGGCAGTGAGCGCTGTGTTGGTCAGACTTAGCGACAAAGAACACAGACCAATATATTATGTGAGCTGGAAATTGCAGGGAGTGGAGTCCCGATATACCGATTTAGAGAAGTTCGTATTAGCTCTGATTGTTGCCTCAAGGAAATTGAGGCACTATTTTCAAGGACATCATATTGCAGTCTTGACAGATCAGCCTATCCGAAGTGTGCTATCAAAGATTGATGCCTCTAATAGGCTTGCAAAGTGGAATATCGAATTGGGCCAGTATCAGATAGAGTATATCTCCAGGCGAGCGTTAAAGGCCCAGGTGTTAGTAGATTTCATAGTAGAGATGACTCGGTCGGAGGAATTGAGTATTCAGGAATATTGGAACGCCTTTGTCGATGGATCGGTGTCTGCCGGGCGAGCCGGCATTGGTATTTATTTTAAATAAATGAAATCAGTTGAAGAACATGAGTATGCTGTAAAGTTGCGCTTCTCTGTAACTAACAATGTCGCCGAGTATGAAGCCTTGATATTTGGTATTAACTTGGCAGTGGAAATTGGAATCGTTCGTTTGCATGCTCATTATGATTCGCAGTTAGTGGTGAACCAATTTGCAGATACTTACTCCACCAAGGGGAACCGTTTATGCAGGTATTTGGAAAAGCTCAAAGATGCGGCTAAGAATCTTAAGATGTTTACGCTTACATATATCCCGAGGGAGGAAAACACGCGTGCAGACGGTCTTGCAAAGGCGGCGACGATTTTAGAACTCTCGGATGAGTCGAAGATAACAACAATGATCCATTACCAGCCCTCTGTCAGTCCATTGGAGAAACAGACGGCCGAGGTGGCTAATTTGGAACTTTCGAATGAGACATGGTTTTTAGTGGATGCCGTAACCGACGAGCCATCATGGAAGGATGCTATTGTGAATTACCTAATCAAGAGAGAATTGCCTACCGACGAAGGTGAGGCCCGAAGAACTATGCAAAGAGCCACAAATTTCGTCTATGTGGATGATAAGCTATATAAGAAGAATTTCGGAGGCCCATATCTTCGATGTTTGTCCCTAGTACAGGCAAAGGCCGTTATAGAAGAGATTCACGCTGGGGACTGTGGTGATCATTCAGCAGGTCGATCTTTAGCGAACAAGGTTAAGAGGGCCGGTTATTTTTGGCCAACACTGGTGAAAGATTGTGTGAATTTTGTTCGGGCTTGTTCCGCTTGTCAGTTCCACTCAAACGTGCATCAATGTACCGAGAGCTAATATGAAACCTTTACCGACAACATGCCCTTTCGATATGTGGGGCATCGATATTTTAGGATCATTTCCGAAGGCACCTAGCCAAAAGAAGTTCTGCATCGTGGCTGTGGAGCATTTCTCTAAGTGGATAGAGGTTGAAGCTGTATCACGCGTTCGGGAACAGGAAGTTATCAGTTTCCTTTGGAGGTATATCGTGTGTCGATTCGGAATTCCTAGGATTTTGGTATCAGATAACGGAACGCAATTTGCCGGAAAGAGGGTTAATGAATGGTGTGAGAGTTATGGAATTGAACAGCGGTTTACCTCCGTGGCACACCCAGAAACAAACGGGCTTACAGAGGTTATCAATCGTATTATCTTACAACAGCTGAAAACACGGATAGATGAATCCAAAGGCTCTTGGGTGGATGAATTGCATAATGTGATGTGGGCATATCGGACATCACCGAGGTCCACTACCGGATTCAGCCCTTTCTCTTTGGTATATGGCTCTGAGGCCGTGTCTCCGGTTGAAGTGACTATTTTATCGGAAAGAGTTATCGCTTATGACGAGGTGTTGAACGAGGATATGAGAAAGTTGGACCTTCACTGTATTGATGATATCCGCGATAGAGCCGCAATACGAATGGAGGTATGTAAAAGGCGGATGGCTAAGAGGCACGACAAAGGCGTTCGACCTATGTTGTTAAAAGTTGGAGACTTGATTCTTAAGAAAGTGGAAGTCTCAAAGCATGTCGGCAAGCTGGATCGAAAGTGGGAAGGACCGTATAGAGTAGCGGCCGTAGTGAAGGAAGGAACGTACAAAATCGCAAATATGAGCGGGGTGGAGCTGCCACGGACTTGGCATATTTCCAATTTGCGCATGTATTATGTATAGACGTGACTCATCGATCTTTTTGAAAAAAAAAATTTCCCCTCTTTTGTGATCATATTCTACCTTTTTAAGTATCTTTTTTGACGACATGAATACAATCGACTATGGGACCGGTAAGGTAGGAGTAGGTCCATTGCGTTTTAGTACGAAGTAGGATGGAATAAATTAAATAAGTTAGATTAGAAACGCAATGTACCACCTGTCTTATAGTCGATCATTTTCAAACTCGTCAAATTGAATACTATGTCAAAATATTTTGAACATGGTGAGTCTTCCTGTCCGCGGCAGAACCGTCTGTACATAATGACTGTTGGAATATGTTAAGAGGCCTGTTTGTTGTGATGTATATTTCCGTGGCAAATTAGGGTGCAAGTATATACCTGACTCCTCCATGACACGCCGACGGGGGTCGCGCCCTCGCCGGAGGCTGGTCTTTTTCCGCATTGCACCGTCTTATGGACGGGCCAAATGACACCGTTTTATGAACGGGTCGAAAGTGCGATGGCACCGTCTTATGGACGCGCCGAATGACACCGTTTTATGAACGGGTCAAATGTACGATGGCACCGTCTTATGGACGGGCCGAGTAAGTATGATGGCCCCGGGTGCAAGTATATACCGGTGGCGAAAGTATGATGGCCCCGTGATCTTATCTAAAAATGTTTTGGATATTTATTTTTAGATCAGTCAATTTTATGATTAATTCGTAAAATGTGTTGTTGTGGGGACACGAGCAATATACGAGGTTGGGCCCACAATGTGTGGGCTTACGTCCTCGGGAGAGCGAAGCTCTACCTGGGTTTTCACTATAATAATCGAGCGATACAAATACAATGAGGTGACGGCAATAACATAGATGAAACCGGCTCGTGAAATAATCGAAAATACTGCACGATAGTGCGGAAAACACTGTACGCTGAGCGCAGTCACGCGAACAGGTTGGAGTTCTCGCGACTGGTGACTGCAGGGAGGAGTTCTCGCCACTGATGACTGCAGGTATGAGTTCTCGCGACTGATGACCAGAACAGGGGTAGTCACGCGAACTGGTTAGAGTTCTCGCGAATAGTGACTGCAGGTATGAGTTCTCGCGAATAGTGACCAGAACAGGGGTAGTCACGCGAACTGGTTAGAGTTCTCGCNGAAGAAAACAGATATGGAAGTTTATTTCTTCCTCTTGGAGCCCGAACCTTCACCGGTCTCGCTAGGGCGCTTTCTTACCAGCTTAATTGTCGACGAGGGAGGATGAGTCTCTTTTTCTTTAGTCCCCGCAACGGGCAACTTCTCGGGAATAAAGCTCGCCATCTCGACCTCATGGCGCTCCCGAGCCCCTGTCACACTAGCAGGAACGTATAATGGGGGGTCACGTTGACCCATCACCTCCTCGTCATTAAGAAGGTCTCCCACGAGGGGACCCACCGGTTCCGGGAATAATGCGGCCAACCTCCGAAACGCGTCCACCGATGGGCCCTCCTCGGGTATTTTGACCTCCTCTGAATATAGTTGCTGGTGCAAGTCTTCCTCCAAGTTGAATTGGAGCGCCCCGAACGGATCCCCCGAGCAGTCGAGTTTATCTTCCGCATCCACAGGCTCGAATTTGATGGATAGACTGGGATCAAGTCTTTCCCTCTCTTCGGGAGTTAGGGATATGCCCAAGATTCTTTGTGTCTGGACACTCCCTCTAAAAAAATAAAGAGCAGTTGAGGTCGCATTCGCTAGGGCCGCCAGGTTTCTGAAAGTCGGAGAATGCACTGTATACTCCCAGATCAGTTTCCGGAAACAATCGTTGATCTGAGACGGCAACCTAGCGGCTCGAGCCCGAAGACTGTCCACGGTGGATTGGATGGACTCATTCTTTGATTTTAATTCCTTGTTCTCCTCCAAGGCCTTCCCGAGAGCCTTCTTACCAGCAGCATTGGCATCTTTGGCCTTTTTCAACTTGTCTTCGGTCTCAGCCCTAACCTCTTTCAGTTTGTCTTGAGCACATTTTTCGTTCGTCTTGAGGGTGTCGATCGATTGCTCAAAAGCATGCCTTTTCCCAATGTGAAACGCCGCACACTCCGTTAATTCGCTGCGATGAACACAAATTAGGGCATCGATCGCCTTGTTATGTTCTTCCCGGAGTGGCGCCATTTCATGGGCATGCTTTTCCCGCTGATTCGGCATCAATTTTTCGGCGGCCTTCTTCGTCTGCTCTCCTATTATATCCGGGCTGTCAAGCTCCGAATGCCTGAGCATGCAGTACTCCCCTATTGCGGCTGCAGTGCTCATCTCCACAACCGTCCGCTCCATCTGAAAGAAAAGCAAAAACAACGAAAAACATGTAAGATACGAATGAAACAAAGAGTAAGTAACAATGGCCGATCTGATTACAAACCTCTCCCATCATGCGACGCGCGGTCGTAAACTGGTTCATCAACCGACCGAAGTCGGTAAACACCGTGTGGTCATCTCGTCCACGCGGCGGGAGTGACGGATTTCTTTCAAAATACATCAAGGTTGGCCTATTGGAAACACTATCACCCCTCGGAATACGAAAGGTGACTCCATCTTTTATTAGTATCAGGCCAGCCTGACGTCCCATCTCGAGCCATTCCTTCACTACGTGTTTTGGTATATCTCATATTCGGAAGGCGTCGAGGAACTCGGCGGTTAACCCACTCATCCTAACGGGTTCCGCAATCTCCGAAACGTTGGGGCCCTCCACCGGTCTTTTCCCTCTGTCCGAAGAAGCTCCTTGATTTGTTCTTTCCTTCGGACGGGCCTCCCGGACAATCTCCTCCACCAGCGGGTCTATTGATTGACCCCCTCTTATTTCGCCAACCTCGTCATCTCCGACAATGTCCACTAGTGTCTCGGCGAAGTCGTACATCCCTTCGTCAGGGGAAAACTCTCTAGCGGTAAGCTCTAACCGCCGAGACACATGAATTAAATCTTAAGGACTCTCGGGGGCCTCCGTAGCCGGCTCATGTCCTGCGGGCTCCTGATCCTCAGTTACCGGAACAGGTGGTGTTGGAGTAGCCGGTCGGGTCTCTTCTGCCCGCGGAACAGTCTCTTGCAAGCTCCGCGCCAACTCTTCCGCAGCAGTGCGGTTCCGAGATCCGGGCGCCATCTCGAAGATCAGCTCATCTTTCTCCGTAACGAGAGTACGGAGGGATCGCAACTTGTCACCTAGCTTCGAACGATCTCCAGGGGGAGCCATTATTTTATCTGCAAAACAAGCAAGTCGCGTGAGAAACACAGTTAAAAAGATTGAAGAACATAAATTCACTGGTTTTAGGAAGGTGTGCTTATTGAGGGAGAAGTGCTGAGATGTTTTATGTGTTAATATACGGTCTAGATACCTAATAATCCCCTACTAAAATGGGAAGGGGCCGGAAGAATGTTGGAGCCGACTAAGATCGGGGCGTAGAATAGGGTCTTCGGGGTCCAATCAGTGCCATCCGATGTAGCGCACGCGGCAAGTATCCTCTCCAAAGCCTTAGGAGTAATGGACCGCGGGATAGGATAGTAAGACCCCGGAAGGAAAGACTCCCCTTCAATTGGGAACCGCCAGGGAAGGCTAAGCACGGATAATCTGGTGGAACCCACACCAGTGACAAAAAAGAAATGCTTTTTCCAGTCATGGGTTCGAGTGAGGAGTAGAGAATGGAAGGGGCATTTCTTGTGCCTTTGGCGGAAAAAGATGCAACCTTGGGCACCATAATGGACAGCAATACTGATCTGGAAGATTTGGAAAAAGCTGTCGACGGTTGTCGAAATCCCGTTGGTCTCCATGAAGATGATGAAGGCAACCACCAAAGATATTGCATTCGGGTTAAGTTGGAAAAGATGGACGTTTAAAGCGGTCAAGAGAGCGGAGATGAAAGGGTGAAGCGGAAAGCGGAGACCGCTCTCTAGGTACTCGAGACAGATCGTATGGGTGCCAACCGGCGGACGCAGGATCCGATCAGAAGGACCCGGCTTGTATAGAACACAATCGGAAGGGAGGTGGTAATCTTCCACCAGAGATTTCCATTTCCGAGGGTGCATGGTAAAAGGCCGATCAAAAGACTTTAGGGCACAGACGGCAGGACTCCGAGGACCGGTCGTATTCTCGAGATGTGTGAGTCGTTCGAAGAAATGGGGATAAGGTTTCGTAATTGGTGAACGAAAAGCAGAAAGACTCGAATTGGAACTCCCCGAGTTGGATAAGGAGTCCGAGGAATGAGAGGACGAGGCATCGGAGTTCGAGGAACGAGCGGAGTCGGAAGACATGATGAGAAGTTCTCGGGATTAAGGTTTTTCAAATTTTTATAATTTTTCCAATTTTTTCCTGATTTTATTAAGTGTCTCGCGAGAACTCGTTCGAAAAGTCGCGACTCACTGTGCAATGAGAGCTATCGCGAGAAATCGTTCGTTATGTCGCGGTTACTGTACTCTGAGAGTAGTCGCGAGAAGTGGTACGTAAAGTCGCGACTCACTGTGTTCTGAGAGTAGTCGCGAGAAGTCGTTCGTAAAGTCGCGGTCACTGTGCTGTGAGAGTTGTCGCGAGAAGTCGGCCGAAATGTCGCGAGAGAGTTTGTGTTTACGCGAATAAGTACTGTAACAGGGGGGGATCTGGTATTTATAGGGCCGGATCCCCGCGTCGGGAAAAAATCCCGAGATTTTGACCCGAGCTCAGAATCTGACGTTCTTAGTGTCAAAACGATCGCGTCTGCGAGGGGTTCTCAACCCTACTATCCGTTTTTCCGGAAAAATTCCCGAGCAAGTATCGACTTTCGGGACGAGCCGTTAATACATGGTTTACGACTCAGACTCTGAATCTGAAAACCAGGGGACTATTGATATTTCCCGGGTATACTCTCTTGTATTTATCCATACCCGGGGACTCGTCCGATGGCATTCTCAAGTGGTATTCTCACAATTCTGGCCCGGCGGACCCCATATAAAGTCTCTGTAAGCATTTTGAGACGTTTCGGGTCATTTCGGCCCCGGAAGGGTCCAGGGGTATTTTCGTAATTTGCCACCCGGGAGCGCACCGATCAGGTGAAATGATGTTATGTGGCCGCGTATTCTCTATTTGGAAGCACTGGATTATTTTACGAGGTCCTCCTGTATTTTCTCATCAATATTCCCGCCTAATTCTAGACCGAGACGCATTTCCGAAGTTCTGTTGCGGAACGGCACTTCTTCTAATTTAATTGGATATTATTTAGGTGACTTGGGCTTAATCTAATGAAATTGGGTTCTTGGGCCTANCGCCCAAGCCAACCGTTAGCTGTTGGATGACTCGACGGGCCATATGCATCCCTTCCCCGGGTGGGTACTTAGACGCTACCCCTTTTTCCACCCGGATCCGTTCCGCCCTCTTCGTACGTATCATTTCCTCTTTGGAACTTATTTGATATTACCCGGGTATACTCTCTTGTATTTATCCATACCCGGGGACTCGTCCGACGCGGTTACTGGTATTCTCGGTATTTTCATATTTTTTCGGATGGCATTCTCAAGTGGTATTCTCACAATTCTGGCCCGGCGGGCCCCATATAAAGTCTCTGTAAACATTTTGAGATGTTTCGGGTCATTTCGGCCCCGGACGGGGCCAGGGGTATTTTCATAATTTGCCACCCGGGAGCGCACCGATCAGGTGCAATGATGTTATTTGGCCGCGTATTCGCTATCTGGAAGCAGTGGATTATTTTACGAGGTCCTCCGGTATTTTCTCATCGATATTCACGCCTAATTCTAGACCGAGACGCATTTCCGAAGTTCTGTTGCGGAACGGCACTTCTTCTAACTTAATTGGACATTATTTAGGTGACTTGGTCTTAATCTAATGAAATTGGGTTCTTGGGCCTAAACTTGTTGATTGGGCTACATTCCTCTATAAATAGGAGTCGTAAGGCATTGAGAAGGGATTCGGACCTCTTTTCGCATCTCCTAAGGCAAGACTTTCGCTCGAAATCGCGAGACTTCGTATTTCAGTCACTGTTCGCGAGAATTCGCACCTAAACTCGCGACCACCCTTATCTGGGTCACTATTCGCGAGAACTCGTACCAGTTCGCGCGGCCACCCCTCATCTGGTTACTATTCGCGAGAACTCGTACCAGTTCGCGCGGCCACCCTCATCTGGCTACTATTCGCGAGAACTCGCACCTGCAGTTACTATTCGCGAGTTCCTGCTCGTACAGTGTTTTCTGCACTGCCCGTACAGTGCCGGCTGCGTTGCTCGTACAGTGACGGCTGCGTTGCTCGTATAGTGCCGGCTGCGTTGCTCGTACAGTGCCGGCTGCGCTGGTAGTACAGTATTTTCTGCAAGTTATCGACCACAACTCGCGACTGCCGGCTTTACGATCCTGACTGAGTGTTTTCGATCATTTCACGAGCCGTTCTCTTCCGTATTGTTGATATCACATCATTGTAATTGTATTCTCCGAATATTATAGTGGAAACCAAGGTAGAGCTTTGCACTCCCGAGGACGTAAGCCCACACATTGTGGGCCCAACCTCGTATATCGCTCGTGTCCCACAAACAATCTAATTTCGAGTAAATTATAAATTGACTGATCTAAAAATAAATACCCAAAATATTTTTAGACTAGATCANGGAGCGAATATCGTCAAAACCTTCGTAATACCAAAAGTCATTGGGCCCAGAAAACTCAAGTTGAGGCAACAACGATGGATCCTCCAAATACGTCAGGATGTCTCTCATAGTTGGACGAATCTGAGGGCGAATGTGAGAGCATAACAAACCAAGTTTCAATACCAACTCTATAGACAGCACCCACAATTTCATTCTTACTCCATAGACAGACCACCCAGTCCACTAGCAACACATTGGGTTCTATCGGCCGTCTACCCGATGCAACTTCGAGTAAAAGTGCGCCGAAACCATACATGTCACTGCTCTTTGTGGCCTTGCCGGTTTTCGTGTGCTCTGGAGCAAGATATCCTAGAGTTCCCACAATTCTTGTCGTCGATGGGTCGGAACCATGATCGTGCAACCTAGCGAGGCCAAAATCACCTAATCTAGCGTTCCAATTCCCGTCCAAGAGCATGTTACTCGGTTTTATGTCTCTGTGAATCACTACTTGTTCCCATTCTTCGTGAAGGCAAACAAGTCCAGATGCTACTCCCTTTATAATCTGGAATCTTTGGGCCCAGTCCATCACACACTTAGAATGACCATGAAGGTATGCCTCCAAACTTCCATTGCTCATGTATTCGTACACCAATAGAAGTTCACCCTTCCGTCGGCAATATCCTAGAAGAGGCACAAGATTCCGGTGGCAGAGCCGCTCGATGCTCACGATTTCTGCCACGAATTCTTTAATACCTTGTCTTGAATCGTGGGAAATTCTTTTCACGGAAACCTCCGTCTTTGTATGACGTATTAAGCCTTTGTAAACTTTTCCAAATCCTCCTATTCCGAGTACTTGCGTGTCTGTAAAACCTTTGGTGGCGGAGTATAAATCCTTGTATTTGAATCTGTTGGATATGTAGTCAAGTTCCCAACCCTCAATGATCTCAGAATACTTCCACTTCCTCCTGGCGTAACAAGCTAAACCCAAAGATAGCAGAAGCAATAAAGCACAAACAATCACTGGCAAACCAAATTCCAACAACTTTGATGGTTTCTCAGGCCCCACCCTGGGAAGTTTAGATAGATCCAATCCTGGCGCTTCACTATTCATCGCGAAACTCCATCCCAATATGTAATGGTAGGTTATAAAAGTAGCGGTCGAGAAACCCACGTACATATTCTGATTTATAACGGTGGAAAGATCATACTTCAGAGAAAGGAGAGGAACTGCTGGTTTTTCTATGTATATGGGAGCTAAAGCGACCACAATTGTTTGAGATTTGCCATTGTAATCAACCCATGCTTGTCTTGGCAGGGTAGAAGAGTTGAGTACCAAGTTCACAAAATCCCCTGTTTGAGAATCCTTGTATCCAGCAGGCTTCGCCATCACGGAGATAACACTGTTGATATCGATGCCGACATGATTTCCATTGGTTTCGTTGAATTCTGGGTTGGCAAAGGTATCGAACTCAACTGCAAAAATGTGATTAGAAGGGTTTCCGTTGTTGAAATCGTTGAAGAGGCTGAGGTAGCCTTTGGCATAACCAGAGAGATCCTTGGTTGGCGCCACCACGAAAGCCAACCCTTGGCCGCATATTTGACAGACCAATGGCACTATTTGGAACACAAAATGCGTGTAGAAGGAAACAAGTGAAGAGTTAAATGAATCCTTGAAGGTGAAAGGCGTTGGATAGAAGGCTGTTAGGAATTAAGTTCCTCCTTTTTTCTTCTGTCGATTATAATTATTTTGATGTTTTACATAATAACGAGGAACAATCAAGACCATAGATTTTACGTGGAAACCGGAAAGATCGGATGAAAACCACTGGACCAAGATCCAGATCCAATTCACTATATCCAGGTTACACTTTACAGAAACATACAATTTACGATTCACAAAACATGAAGATAAACTAAGCTCAAAGCCTCACAGCCAATGCTTTAAATTCTCATTCCAGGTGATGTTTTCCTTTTTTTTTCTTCACTGTTTCTTTTCTGTTTTAAATCATATCTTCATTTCGTATTTTCAGATTAAGTACCTGAATTGATGGTAACTTCCATGCAACTGCTTGCAACGTCTTGATATTATCCCTTTTACGGTTTTAATTCCAACAACTGTCTATACTTGAAATTGGACTTCAATATGACATTGGGCCGACTTATTTTCTTATCCCACAGCCCAGGGACTTAGCATGCGTATTGTGGGCTGAACATTTCGTAACTTAACAGCACGAATCCAACAAATTGCCCCCTTCAGTTCACAATACGCAGATCTAGGGTTCTTCATCTTTACGGCGATTTCAGTCCTTCCCTTGATGAGCAGAACTTAAGTTTTGAGGTTGTGACCACCTTCGTCAAGAAATCAACCGGGTTATCTTAAGTAGGTACTTTTACTAACTCAACCTCTCTATTGTTTATAGCTTCACATATCCAATGTAATCTGACATCGATGTGTTTTGAACGTGCATGATATGTTGAGTTTTTACTGAGTTCGATGGCACTTTGTGAGTCGCAGTGGAGCTTTTGAGCATTTATTTCCAGCTTCAGTTCATCACTTAGTCTCCTAATCCAGATAAGTTCTTTGCATGCTTCTGTAAGTGCCATGTATTCCGCTTCTGTAGAGGAGAGTGCAACACTCTTTTGCAATTTAGACATCCATGATATGCTCCCTGCATTGAGTATAGTTAGAAAACCAGATGTGGATTTTCTAGTGTCAAAGTCTCCTGCCATGTCTGAATCTGCATACACTTTGAGACTTAATTGTTTTTCCCCTCCATAAAATAGCTTTGTTTCTTTCGTACCACTTACATATCTTATTATTCTTTTAGCAGCTTCCCAGTGCTCCAATCCAGGATTGATTAAGAATCTATTCACTGCAGATACTGACTGAGCCAAGTCTGGTCTAGTGCACATGGCTAGATACATAAGACTGCCCACTGCTGAGGAATAATGTATGTTTGACATTTCCTGGTATTCTTCATCTGTTTTTGGTTCATTTTCTTTGCTCAAACTTGAAGTCGTTGTCATAGGTGATATTGTTGGTTTTGCATCTTCCATGTTAAACCTTTTTACAATCTGTTCTGCGTATCTTTCTTGTGATAGTGCTATTTTCCTTTGAATTCTGTCTCTGAATATTTCTATTCCCAAAATTCTTTTAACTGGCCTAAGATCTTTCATCTCAAAATCTGTTGCCAATTTTTTCTTCAATGTGACAATTTCTTCTTTGCTAGGACTTGCAATGATCATATCATCTACATAGAGTAGAAGAATAACAAAGTTTTTGCTTCCTTCATTTCTGTAATATACGTAGTTGACACTTTCGGATTTTCTGAACTGAAATCGGGTCATAAACATGTCAAATTTTTTATTCCACATTCTTGGAGCATGCTTTAAACTATATAGACTTCTTTTAAGCTTGTATACCATGTCTTCACTTCCTTTCTTAACAAATCCCTCAGGTTGTCTCATAAAAATTTCTTCTTCAAGTTCCCCATTCAGAAATGCTGTTTTAACATCTAGATCTAAGTAAGCAGCAACCGCAAATATAATTCTGATAGAGGTTAGTTTGACTACTGGAGAAAATATTTCTCCAAAGTCTACTCCTTCCTTTTGAGTGAAACCTTTTGCCACTAGTCTTGCTTTGTATCTCGTAGAACCATCTATCTCTGATTTCAATTTATAGGTCCATTTATTTTCCAGAGACTTTCTATTTTGTGGCAATTTCACTAACTCAAAAGTTTCATTCCTTTTTAGTGAGTCAATTTCTTCCACCATTGTTTTCTATCATGACTTATTGTCCTTGTGATTTATAGCTTCCTGAAAACTCTCGGGTTCACCATTTTCTGTGATCATGACATAATTTGAAATGAGATATCTTCTTCACGAGATCCTTATTCTTTGTGGTCTAATCCTCTGAATATTTCTTGTTTCTTCAGGTTCACCTTCTGGTTATGAGGTTTGCTACTACTCATGAGGATTTTCAGATTCATCAGGTGGTATTTCTAAGTCAATTCTGCTTCCATACCTTGGTAAGTGAACTGGAATAGGTATAACCGATGTTCCCTCTTTCTGCATTTAATCTTTTTCCGTAAAGTTTTCTATATCATTGATAGTCTTGGTCTCTAGGAATGTGACATCTCTTGATCTTGTTATCTTGTTTGTTTCTGGATCCCAAATTTTGTACCCAAATTCCCTGTCACCATATCCTAAGAATATCCCTTCAGTAACATGATCATCCAGCTTCTCTCTCCTCTATTTAGGGGTAACTCTTTCTTGTTTGTGATGTTTTCAACATGCATGTAACTCTTTCCAACAGCGTTCTATTCATTCTTTCAGTTGTACCATTGTGTTGTGAAGTGCCGGGTACTGTCACTTCATGTCTAATTCCCTGATTTCTAAAGTACGTTTCAATTTCATTTCATGTAAATTCCCCTCCGCTGTCAGACCTGAAACATTTCAATTTCATTCCAAGTTCTCTTTCAACAGCTGTGAGCCAAATCTTTAGATGCTCAGATACCTCATCCTTTGTTCTCATGGGGTAAACCCAACATTTTCTTGTAGCATCATCTATAAAGGATACAAAATGCCTTTTTCCACCCAGTGATTCAGTGTTGATACTGCACACATCTGAAAATTCCAACTCAAGGGGTTTTTCTTTATTTTTCAGAGTCGTTTTGAAAGATACTTTCTGCTTCTTTCCAAACTCACATGTTTCACACATATCTTTGAGTGTATTTCCATTGATTTTGATGAGTTCCTTCCGTTTTAAATATTTTACACCCTTTTCAGACAGATGTCCTAGCCTTTTGTGCCATATTTCATAATCACCTTGCATGTGTAGTAGTTGAAGAGTCAGTGCGACCAATTTTAAATTGGTCTTATAAAGATTATTGGTAGACGACCCTTTTGCTATGATTAAAGATCCTTTAATCAATTTCCACAATCCGTTTGAAATGATACTTGTGTATCCATCCTGATCCAATGCATACAGTGAGAGTAAATTCAGTCTCAACTTAGGAATATGCTTTACTCCTTTGAGTGTCATTATAATTCCCTGATCTGTTTCAATTTGTACGTCTCATATTCCCTCAATTTCAGCACTGGAGTCTGTCCCCATTTTAACTTTTCCAAACATTCCATCAATATAGGTAGAAAAAATTTCTTTATTCGGTGTGGCATGGCATGATGTTCCAGAATCCACAATCCATTCTGTTAATTCTTCATGTCCCATTTTCTGTTCTTCTTGAGAGGCTAGAAATAATATTTCTTCTTATGAAGTCGTAGCATTGTTCTCACTTGAGTTGGGACCATTCTGTTTTGTCCTCAACCAGAAATAACATTCTTTCTTCAAATGTCCTGCTTTCTTACAATGGAAGCATGTTCTAGTTTCTTTCTTGTCATTGTGTCTTTCTTTCTTGAGATCAATTTTCAATCGATTTTTCCCTTGATTTGCCTCTCTTTTGATTTGAGAACTTTTGCTTGGATCTTTCTCTATTTTCTATAGAATATGCAACTGTATCTTTATAGAATTATGATGATCGGTAGTCTCTCCTTCTAAATTCTTCATTGATTAATTGCCCTTTAATGTCCTCCAACTTGTGTCCGTCTTTAGGGGCAGTACCATGAAGTAGCATGACCAATGGTTGTCATGAAGGAGGAAGAGAGTAGAGGAGCAGTAAACATGTTAGTTTTTCCTCCAACTTAAGATCAGTAATTGTCATAAGACTGGTGACTTCCATCCATTTCCCGATGTAGTCAGTCATAGACATCCCATCTTTGTATCTCATTCCCAAGAGTCTATGTAATAATGACCCGCTTTTGTGTAGATTTTGATTCAAACGTTCTTTCTAATTTCTGCCACAATTGTTTTGCGTCTGTTTCAATGCTCACATGATGATATTGAGAGGAGTCTATCCATTGCCTTATGAACCCCAAGGTTTGTTTGTGTATTTTCTTCCATTGTTCGGTTGTATATTCTACAGGTTTTTGATCCCCAAATTCGACAGGATCATACATCATTATGCAATTAAGTAAGTCTTTCATCCTATTCTTCCATTCCGGATAGTGGTTGGATGTTAATCGAATCATGGCATATGATTCATTTGCCATATCAGTTTGGTTTCTTGACTGAAAGTTGTTCTTTACCACTGTCTTTTCTTCTCCTTCAGATTCACTAGATTCGACCTGCATGGGCCACCACTTTGTTAGGAATTAAGTTCCTCCGTTTTTCTTCTGTCGATTATAATTATTTTGATGTTTTGCATAATAACGAGGAACAATGAACACCACAGATTTTACGTGGAAATCGGAAAGACCGGATGAAAACCACGGGACCAAGATCCAGATCCAATTCACTATATCCATGTTACACTTTACAGAAACATATAATTTACGATTCACAAAACATGAAGATAAACTAGGCTCGAAGCCTCACAGTCAATGCTGTAAATTCTCATCCCAGGTGATGTTTTCTTTTTTTTTCTTCACTGTTTCTTTTCTGTCTTGAATCATATCTTCATTTCGTATTTTCAGATTAAGTACTTGAATTGATGGTAACTTCCTTGCAACTGCTTGCAACGTCTTGATATTATCACTTTTACGGTTTTAATTCCAGCAACTGTCTATACTTGAAATTGGGCTTCACTATGACATTGGGCTGACTTATTTTCTTATCCCATGGCCCAGGGACTTAGTCTGTGTATTGTGGGCTGAACATTTCTTAACTTAACAGTACGAATCCAACAAAGGCGTGGCCGGTGATTAGTTTGGAGGCGTTGGAGAGCCTGAGGAGGCCATGTGATTCTATCTGGGCTACGCCATCGAGGTCTAGATTTCCCCATCTGAAACCATTGAAGACGAAGGAAGAAGAATCTAAAGCAGCAGCAGCTATGATCTGAGACGCAAAGAGGAACAAGAGAGCCAAGGATAGCATCGTTGGACTACGTCGACATGACCACATGTAAGGAAGGATTAGTATTAATGGCGCGTGGTGGGAATCGACAAGACCATTGCAATAATACAGAGTGATATATTTAACAATCCCAAGACAAATGTAATGGATAATGAACAGTGTCTCACCCAATTGGGGATTATGATACTCATAAGCTCATTCATGAAACTCGAGGTGGCGGTATCGACCGAAACTCCTGAATATTTTAACTTACCATAACAAAATCATTCATGCATGCGGTGCATGTCACTTCTAGAAAAGAGCACAATAGTAGATCATAGAATTATAAATCAACATGATTTCATATTTCCAGCTTATCATCACAAAATAACATTCCTTCCAGAAGGCAAGGCGTAATTAAACTCACTTTGAAAAAAGAAATTTTTACTTAAAATTTCTTAAAATCATTTCTTAAAATTTTTACTTCTGTTCAGCACCACAAACTCCAAGGTCCAAATTCAAGATTTAACATATATTCAGCGCAAAATGCAAAGTGCATACACGTTGGAAATGAAAAGCCACAAAACATAAACGCTGATCCGTTATAACAAGGAGCAAGAAATCATCCATCCAAACTGTCCCATGCCGCAACAACAATGCTACACATCCATGATTCATCACATTCACTACATTTAGTGACCGTACTTCTGAAATTCCCACTCACTGTTATCTATACAAAAGGGTTGCTACTGAGATTATTCATTGTACACAAATTATGATCCATTTAATATGAGATTTACTGTTGGACACTTACCAAGTGGGCAAACTTGGCGGGTCTTGAGCCACCTGCTAATGCAATGGAAGTGGAAGGCATGGTTGCAAACACCTGTTGAATCATTCAACCAAGGGATATTTAACAGCTAAAAGCTACAGCCAACAAGAACCTGCAATCTCAAACGCATACGATATTTAAACCTAATGGGCCAAGTTTCAATCAATCTACGGTGTTCAAACATTAGATTTTCAAGNGATGTATATTGACGGCCGGATAAAGTACATCGGGTTTAATCCCACGGGAGCTTAAATATGTGAAAGTTTTAGCGAAAGTAAGAGCAGTAAATTTGCTGTTCACGAGAATTAAATCAGCCATCCCTACGAGATTCGAAAGAGATAAAATGCATAAGAGTGTATGGAAGAAGCTTATAAAAAATGAACCTGTTGTTCTTTCTTCAAACCAGTCGATTGGTTTTCGATAAAGTTTCCGAAGTGTTGTCGTGTGTTGAGCAAGTAAAAGGTCCGGAAAATGGCAATAGAAAACAACCTAAACAAAACGAAGATATATAACTAAAGTCAAGATATTGATGCAAAAACTAAGATTGCGCTCCATTATGACTAACCTTTGATGCCTTTTTCAATTTCATAAGTGGAATAACAATGGAGACTTGATCTACGAGCACAACGTCAAAAGACGGGTACTGAAATAACACACAAATTGCAATAAAGATGCATCTTAAATATGCACAGATAGCATGGAAACGATATAATATATGTCGAGGTAGAAATGCTCCATAAACGGTGACTGGAAATGCACCTACAAATAATTAGATTATGAAAAATGAAAATCATACGAGTATCAGCTATAAAAAGGGGTAAAGAAGAATTTGTAGTGCATACCAGAGACTGTCTCCTCGAAGCATCGTGTTTTATCATGGTGTGATGTGAATACATGGACATTATGTCCATATGAGGAGAGTTCTACTGCAGCATCAACAATTAACCTTTCAGCGCCGCCTGTAAATATGGAAAAACCACATACACGAAGCCATCAGATGAAACAAAAACGTACCAATCAAATCTAATGAGTAAGTGCAAAGTGCAAATTACCTATGCCAAGATCAGGATGAATGATTGCTACATTCAATTTGGTGCAGTTTTCGCTTGCCATGTCAATATCCAATGTTCTTGAATCTATCTTGAGTTCCAATTTCGCCCAGTGCACCCCTTTATTCGAAGATTGCTACGATTCTCAGAACCCAAATGGGCTACTTGTATCCCAAGTGAATGAATCTAGAGAAACGAACTTTCAATTAGATAGAAAGAACATGAGAGAGGCATCGTCAATGAACATGGCTAATCAGCACACGAAAAATGAAGGATTTGGATCATTGATAGAGGTTAACCCAACGCATACGGACTGCGGGCCAAAGAATGAAGCTTTTTTCTCAAAACCCAAAAGAAAGAAACAAATGGAGTTTGACAAGTTCCTGGTTGTGTGCCCTAATAAAAAGTCGGGATTTTTTCGACGTAACCGATCAATCGGGTCTAACGGCTAGCAATTCATTTTTACATGAATTGGGTCTTTTCTCCGGCGTTTGCGACAGATTTAGGAATGAGACGAGGACAACCTAGGTTTCCGCCGAGCGTTTAACAAATAATCTTTCAGCGCCGCCTGTAAATATGGAAAAACCACATACACGAAGCCATAAGATGACAAAGGACACCAGAAGTTGAAACAAAACATACCAATCAAATTCAAATCTACTGAATAAGTGCAAAGTGCAAATTACCTATGACAAGGCCAGTTACGACATAGTCACATAGGGCGCACACAACTATTATCTTCTACAATTGATATCGTGAAATCAAACCCACCTGTACTGTTGGTAATTTAGTTCCTCCCTCTGAATCTGTCGATTAAAATAGCTTTGTTGTTTTGCAGAATAATGAAATGTATCGACATCATAGATTTTACGTGGAAACCGGAAAGACCGGATGAAAACCACGGGACCAAGATTCATGTCCAATTCACTATATCCAGGTTACACTTTTACAAACATACAATTTACGATTCACAAAACAGGAAGATAAATTCGGCTTGAAGCCACACAGTCACTGCTGTAATTCTCATCCCAGGTGATGTTTTCTTTCCTTTTTCTTCACTGTTTCTTTTGTCTTGAATCATAATCGTTTTTCGTATTCTTTTCAGATTAAATATCTGAGTGTTGGTAACCTCCTTGCAACTGCTTGCTATTATCCTTTATCTTTCCGATTAGCTTTCAATAAGTGCCTATACTGAAATTGGGCTTCAATATGACATTGGGCCGACTTGATTTCTTATCCCACGGCCCAGGGAATTGACCTGCGTATTGTGGGCTGAACGTTACATAACTTATTAGTTATGAATCCAACAAATTTGCCCCCTTCAGTTCACAATACGCAGATCTAGGGTTCACCCTTTTCTACGGCGATTTCAGTCATGCTCTTGACGAGCAGAACTGAAGCTTTGCGGTTGTAACCACCTTCGTCAAAAAATCAGCCGGATTATCTTCAGTATGTACTTTTACTAACTCAACCTCTTTGTTGATTATGGCTTCCCGTATCCAATGTAATTTGACATCGATATATTTTGAACGTGCATGATACGTTGAATTCTTACTAAGTTCAATGGCACTTTGTGAGTCGCAGTGAAGCTTCTGAGCATTTATTCCCAGCTTCAGTTCATCACTCAGTCTCCTAATCCAGATAAGTTCTTTACCTGCTTCTGTAAGTGCCATGTATTCGGCTTCTGTTGAGGAGAGTGCAACACTCTTTTGCAATTTAGACATCCATGATATGCCCCCTGCATTGAGTATAGTTAGAAAACCAGATGTGGATTTTCTAGTATCAAAATCTCCTGCCATGTCTGAATCTGCATATACTTTGAGACTTAATTGT
Organism: Utricularia reniformis; assembly: GCA_009725065.1. Taxonomy (NCBI): domain Eukaryota; kingdom Viridiplantae; phylum Streptophyta; class Magnoliopsida; order Lamiales; family Lentibulariaceae; genus Utricularia; species Utricularia reniformis. The sequence goes on along the minus strand of RWGZ01001047.1, from coordinate 547,049 downwards.
TTTTCCCCTCCATACCATAGCTTTGTTTCTTTCGTACCACTTACATATCTTATTATTCTTTTAACAGCTTCCCGGTGCTCCAATCCAGGATTGACTAAGAATCTGCTCACTGCGGGTACTGATTGAGCCAAATCGGGTCTGGTGCACACGGCCAGATACATTAGACTGCCCACTGCCGAGGAGTAAGGTATGTTTGACATTTCCTGATATTCTTCATCTGTTTTTGGTTCATTTTCTTTGCTCAAACTTGAAGTCGTTGTCATAGGTGATATTGTTGGTTTTGCATCTTCCATGTTAAACCTTTTTACAATCTGTTCTGCGTATCTTCCTTGTGATAGTGCTATTTTCCTTTGAATTCTGTCTCTGAATATTTCTATTCCCAAAATTCTTTTAACTGGCCCAAGATCTTTCATCTCAAAATATGTTGCCAACTTTTTCTTCAATATAACTATCTCTTTTTTGCTAGGACTTGCAATAATCATATCATCTACATAGAGTAGAAGAATAACAAAGTTTTTGCTTCCTTCATTCCTGTAATATACGCAGTTGTCACTTTCGAACTTTCTAAACTGAAATCTGGTCATAAACATGTTAAATTTTTTGTTCCACATTCTTGGAGCCTGCTTTAAACCATATAGACTTCTTTTAAGCTTGTATACCATGTCTTCACTCCCTTTCTTTACAAATCCCTCGGGTTGTCTCATAAAAATGTATTCTTCAAGTTCCCCATTTAAAAATGCTGTTTTAACATCTAGTTGTTCAACTTCTAGATCTAGAAATGCAGCAACCGCAAGTATAATTCTGATAGAGGTTAGTTTGACCACTGGAGAAAATATTTCTCCAAAGTCTACTCCTTTCTTTTGAGTAAAACCTTTTGCCACTAGTCTTACTTTGTATCTCGTAGAACCATCTATCTCTGATTTCAACTTATAAATCCATTTATTTTCCAGAATCTTTCTACTTTGTGGCAATTTCACTAACTCAAAAGTTTCATTCCTTTTTAGTGAATCAATTTCTTCCACCATTGCTTTCCACCATGATTTGCTGTCCTTGTGATTTATAGCTTCCTGAAAACTCTCGGGTTCACCATTTTCTGTGATCATGACATAATCTGAAATAGGATATCGTTTTGATGGAATCCTTATTCTTTGTGATCTAATTCTCTGAGTATTTCTTGTTTCTTCAGGTTCACCTTCTGTTTCTGAGGTTTGTTGCTGCTCGTGAGGATTTTCAGACTCATCAGATGGTATTTCTAAATCAATTATGCTTCCATAGCTTGGTAAGTGAACTGGAATAGGTATGTCCGTTGTTCCATCTCTCTGCATTTCATCCTTTTTCGTAGAGCTTTCCATACCATTTATAGTTTTGGTCTCTAGGAATGTGACATCTCTTGATCTTGTTATCTTGTTTATTTTTGGATCCCAAATTTTGTACCCAAATTCCCTGTCACCATATCCTAAGAATATCCCTTCAGTGACATGATCATACAGCTTCCCTCTCATTTCTTTAGGTACATGATTTAATATTTTACAACCAAACACACTTAGATGTTTGTAGCTCGGTGGTCTCCCTGTCCACTTCCATTCGGGTATTTCAGAATTTAGTGCAGAGGTTGATGATCGGTTAATTAAGTAGCAAGCTGTCATTAAAGCTTCTGCCCAAAAACCTTTAGGTAGATGTGATGTTTTCAACATACATCTAACTCTTTCCAACAACGTTCTATTCATTCTTTCAGCTGTACCATTGTGTTGTGGAGTGCCGGGTACTGTCTCTTCATGTCTAATTCCCTGATTTCTGAAGTATGCTTCAATTTCATTTGATGTGAATTCACCTCCGTTGTCAGACCTAAAACATTTCAATTTCATTCCAAGTTCTTTTTCAACAGCTGGGAGCCAAATCTTTAAATGCTCAAACACCTCATTCTTAGTTCTCATGGGATAAACCCAACATTTTCTTGTAGCATCATCTATAAAGGATACAAAATACCTTTTTTCACCTTGTGATTCAGTGTCAATGCTGCACACGTCTGAAAATACCAACTCAAGAGGTTTTTCTTTATTTTTCAGAGTTGTTTTGAAAGATAATTTATGTTTCTTTCCAAACTCACATGTTTCACACATGTCTTTGAGAGTATTTTCATCGATCTTGATGAGTTCATTTTGTTTCAAATATTTTACACCCTTTGCAGACAGATGTCCTAATCTTTTATGCCAAATTTCATAATCACTTTGCATATGTAGTGGCTGTAGAGTCAGTGAGACCAGTTTTAAATTGGTCTTGTAAAGGTTATTGATGGATGATCCTTTCGCTATGATTAAAGAATCCTTAATCAATTTCCACAATTCGTTTGAAATGATGCTTGTGTATTCATCTTGATCCAATGCATACAGAGAGAGTAAATTGAGTCTTAACTTAGGAATATGCTTTACACATTTGAGTGTCATTTTAATTCCCTGATCAGTTTCAATTTGTACATCACCTATTCCTTGTATTTCAGAACTAGTGTCTGTCCCCATCTTGACTTTTCCAAACATTCCATCAATATAGTTAGAAAAAAATTCCTTTATTCGGTGTGGCATGGTATGATGCTCTAGAATCCACAATCCATTCGGTTAATTCTTCATTTCCCATCTTCTGTTCTTCTTCAGAAGCTAAGAATAAGATTTCTTCTTCCGATGTAGCAGCATTATTCTCACTTGTGTTAGGGGCATTCTGTTTTGTTTTTAACCAGAAATAGCATTCCTTTTTCAAATGTCCAGCTTTCTTACAATGAAAGCATGTCCTGGTTTTCTTTTTGTCATTGTGTCCACCTTGAGTCTTTCTTTCTTGAGACCAATTTTCAGTCGATTTTTCCCTTGATTTGCCTCTCTTTTGATTTAAGAATTTTTGCTTGGATCTTCCTCTATTTTCTGTAGAGTACGCAACTGTATCTTTGCAGAAATCCGAGGTTTGGTAATCTCTTCTTCTCAACTCTTCATTGATTAATTGCCCTTTAATATCTTCCAACTTGTGTCCATCTTTAGGGGCAGTACCATGAAGTAGCATGACCAATGGTTGCCATGAAGGAGGAAGAGAGTAGAGGAGCAGTAAACATGTTAGTTTTTCCTCCAACTTAAGATCAGCAATTGTCATAAGACTGGTGACTTCCATTCATTTTCCGATGTAATCAGTCATAGACATCCCATCTTTATATCTCATTCCCAAGAGTCTATGTAACAATGACCCTTGATTTTGTGTAGATTTTGATTCAAACGTTTTTTTCTAATTTCTGCCATAATTCTTTTGCGTCTTTTTCAGTGCTCACATGATGATATTGAGAGGAGTCTATCCATTGCCTTATAAATCTCAAGGTTTGTTTGTGCATTTTCTTCCATAGTTCGGCTGTATATTCTGCAGGTTTTTGATCCCCAAATTCGACGGGATCATACATCATTCTGCAATTAAGTAAGTCTTCCATCCTATTCTTCCATTCCGGATAGTTGTTGGATGTTAATCGAATCATGGCATATGATTCATTTGCCATATCAGTCTGATTTCTTGACTGAAAGTTGTTCCTTACCACTATTTTTCATTCTTCAGATTCACTGGATGTGACCTGCATGGGCCACCACTTTGTTGGTAATTTAGTTCCTCCCTTTGAATCTGTCGATTAAAATAGCTTTGTTGTTTTGTAGAATAATGAAATGTATCGACACCACAGATTTTACGTGGAAACCGGAAAGACCAGATGAAAACCACGGGACCAAGATCCAGGTCCAATTCATTATATCCAGGTTACACTTTTACAAACATACAATTTACGATTCACAAAACAGGAAGATAAACTCGGCTCGAAGCCACACAGTCACTGATGTAATTTTCATCCCATGTGATGTTTTCTTTCCTTTTTCTTCACTGTTTCTTTTGTCTTGAATCATAATCGTTTTTCGTATTCTTTTCAAATTAAATATCTGAGTGTTGGTAACCTCCTTGCAACTGCTTGCTATTAACCTTTATCTTTCCGATTAGCTTTCAATAAGTGCCTATATTGAAATTGGGCTTCAATATGATATTGGGTCGACTTGATTTCTTATCCCACGGCCTAGGGAATTGGCCTGCGTATTGTGGAGTGAACGTTTCATAACTTATTAGTTATGAATCCAACATGTACATTATACGACCCACATCAACAGATTCAATCCAAACAAGTAAATCCTTCAATTGTACGATTCCACGCCAAAACCAGTAAATTACCCCCCAAGGATCATAGTTTCCGAAACTAAGTTAAATAAGAGAAATAGAAATCCGACATAACATTACCTTATGAAATGGGTCAGAGTATCCAGATCAAACTCGTCGCAGATTGGTTTCTCCAACTTTAACGCATTTCGCAGAGAACTTACACAATCAGAACAGGCCTAAAATTTGTTCTTCAGTCCATAACATTTTATATGGGCTGGGCCCATCATAAAATTCAAATAAATATTTTTGAAAATGTCCCTTTGATTTTCATTTAATTCATAATACACTTTACATACCTCAAACCTATATTTGTGACCTCGTCAAAATCCGGACCGTTGGATCTGTATAAATCGTCAAAATTCGGGTCCATGCGATTACTTTTTTTTAAAAAAAAATTAATCCATTTTAAATTGAAATAAAACCTTAATCATTTTATACATAACGTTATATCCAAAATTGTGAATTTATCGTCTTAATTAACAATTTTGCATAAGTTCCATCCAATAATTATAAATTAACAATTATTATTTTAGAGTTTAAGGTTTTGAGTTTAGGTTATAAGTCATGATATTTAATTAATTTGTTAATTATTTTGCAATAACGTAAATTTAATTTTTTCATTTGGAAATTCAGCTATCATTTTAATGTAATTATATTTCATTTTCAGGCTTTTAATGTAGAAATTCAGGATTCAATGGGTCGGGAAGTGTAGTCAATTCTATAAAAGAAGTAAATCAAATTGAAAAGACTTAGATAAAGTCAATTACCCATGATATTACTCCTCTTATAAACTAAAACTTTTCTATTTCCACATCTGATGTGGGATAATATTTCAGGGTTTAGACTTGCTTCAATATTCTCGATAGTACTCGAATCATAGATCGATCTATTTTTGTCGTCTAAGCCCGATGCAATTTTCTACCAAAGTTTTTTTGTCTAAACCGGTACGGACCACCCCGAAACCCACCCTGCAACTCCGATACCATGTAAAAATTCAATATTCAACGGGCCGGGGAGTGTGGTCAAGTCACATAAGAAAAGTAAATCACATTGAAAAGACTTAGACCAAACTAATTACCCATGATATTACTCTTTTTATAAACTATAACTTTTCTATTTCCACATCCGATGCGGGACAATGTTTCAACATTTAATAGTTATATTTTTTTTAAAAAAATATAACCATTGAGTTTATTAGTTGACAATTACCTTATTCAAACTAAATTCGCATACAAAGATACATGGACTATAATTAAATTTGTGAAATAAAATAAGCGCGTAATTGTAAATTGCAATAAAAATAATATAAACTAAAGAGTGAAGTGGAGGTTGAGGGATTTAATTATTTAAGTATGAGATTCGTTTTACAGAATTTGTATTCTCGGGATTTTGTATTGGGCGCTGCAGGGAATCGGAAAAGTTAGGTTTCTAAGGGAAAGCATAAAGAACTGATTTCATTTGGTGAAATAGTTGTGACGATGGTGAAGATTACGGCGTTGATGGTGTTGAAATGTATACCGGAGGGAGAAGATCCTATCATATTGGCAAACGCGTCGGATCTAAGCAGTTTTGGATTCTTTCAGCGGCCAAGTGCGAAGGAGTTTATTGTTTTCGTTGGCCGGACGGTAGCTAAACGGACGATGCCTAACCAACGGCAGTCGGTGCAGCATGAAGGTATGATTTGGTGTTATTCTTTGTTTTTTCGCTGTTCTTATTACTTCGTTGTTCTCGTTTAGGGATTTTTGGTTCTAGGAATTCGTTTAGATGATGCTGTTATGAATTTCACTTATGAAATTGTATTTGTAACCGCTGTAGTGGACGCTTCATTGTTCTGTGTGTTTGCTGTTTCGTCGCTTCGTTTTTAATCTCTTGACATGTTATGATTTACGGAGAATTTATTGGCTCCTACATAATCTCATGCCAAGCCTACTTTCGATCTTAGGTTTTGTTTTAATTTCTCATGATTATGTTCTAGGGATGCCTCCTTTTTGAATTTGATCGGTTAAGTGATATCCTATTTTCTATCTCAGAGTACAAGGTTCACTCGTACAATCGGAGTGGTTTGTGTGCTTTGGGTTTAATGGATGATCATTACCCCGTAAGAAGTGCCTTTTCATTGCTAAACCAGGTGGGTGGCCTGGCCTTTATTTGTGGTTTCCTCTTGTTTTGTTTTAAATTTCTCCAAATTTGCCAAAAAAATTACTTGGCAGGTCTTAGATGAGTATCAAAAGAACTTTGGGGATACATGGAAATCTTCTCAGGCTGATAGCACACAACAATGGCCTTACCTAACTGAATCTTTAACAAAGTTTCAGGTACATAACCTTAACTCTGCCGATGCACTTCTTTTATCCTAACTTCTTACTCAATCTTTTGAAGGACCCTGCTGAGGCTGACAAGCTGTTGAAAATTCAGAGGGAATTGGATGAAACTAAAATTATACTCGTGAGTTCCCTTTACCCTTATGAGACATCTGAATCGTGAATAACTCTTTTTTATTTTAACACTTCATTGCTGGGATTCCAACTCGAAATCTTCAATCTGCACTGCCCCTGCTTACAAAGCACTGCACTTGATCGAATCAAATTAAAAGCAATTGATTCGATGTTATTGTTATTTTCTATAACAAGTCCTTGTTATATGTATGTATAAAGTAACGTTTGTATTCTATTTTCAGCACAAGACTATTGATAGTGTCCTTGCACGAGGCGAGAAGCTAGACAGTTTGGTTGAGAAAAGTTCCGATCTCAGTGCAGCTTCACAGGTATTACTTGTTTCTCTTGTCTTTAATCTTTTCGCTTTCATTCTCTTGAAAACTAATTGAATTTTTTTAAAACAGATGTTCTATAAACAAGCCAAGAAGACCAACCAGTGTTGCACAATCCTGTGAATGTTTTTGCAGACAACATACAAGGAATGGCTTAGTAATATGTAAGAAATCTCTGATTTTACTTCCAAATATTGTAATATATTGCTGATTTGTGTACATCTGTTGCTGCTGCTTCCCATTTATGGTGTATCTATTGTTATTTGTTGCATTCATTTAGGTTTGTTTCACATAAAGAATAAAAATGAGGCTCAGATCTGTAAAAGACCGGAGAAGAGAAACCCAAGACCACGCCATGGCTGCGCAACCGCGCCACGCCAAGATACGGGTCGGTTTTCTTTCACCGGAGAAGCCCAGAAGAATCTAGAAACATTATCATCACAGCCCCAATATGAACCAGAGATAAACCAGAAACTGAAACAAGAAAATTGTTATTGTTGTTGTATGTGGGAATGTGATAGTTGACAGGCGAAGAAGGGCTGTTGATTGTAGTGAACAGGTAGAAATCACTGGACAAGGGAGAGTGGCGAAAGTGAGTAACAGCCCTCTGGAGAAATTCTCAGTCCACCGTCTTCTCTCTCTAGCCTCATTCTTTCCTTCTGGGCTTCTTCAGTTCCGGCTATGGATGGGATCACGGTGTCTTATACCGGGAAATGTTCCACTTTTACCCATTCGTTAACCAACTAATTACCGGGTCGAGTATAATGACTGTTTTTATTTTACCCTATTTGCAGGGGTAAGAGTAAGTATACGTCAACTTCGTGGACTCGGCTCGAAACACCGGTCTGCTGAACTTATTTTTTAAAAATAGGGCTCAGATCTGATGATTGATTCAGAATGGCATAGAGATCCCCTAAGCCACGCCATGGCTGCAGAGCCATAGAAGCCCGCCGCGCCAAGATACGAGCTGGTAATCTCAGCGCCAACCTCCGACGAACAGAGAGAGAGACGGGAAAGAAAACCATCAGAAAAAAACATCATCACCCTCTAAAATGGTAGCGTCTCCGGTTTGAAAACAACCAAATTCTCATCATATTCATTCTCATTCATCAACAGCGACAAGAGTGCGAGTACGAGGACCATGTTAAAACAACCAAATCCGACCCTCGTACTAACAGATCCCATCAAGGGTTGCTGGGGTTTAGATCGAAAGAAATCATAGCGTAAAGAGAGAGGGGCAACCACCCTTAAGGAATTCCCGCTATCTCTAACCCTCATTCTCCGTCTCCCTCTCCTCTCAGCCTAGGCACATCCTCTCCTCTAAAAAGAAAATATCTCCGTATAATGTAATCCCAATTTTGCCCCTTTAACACGCTGTATTTACTATTTTACACTTGGCCTTTCATAAGATCAAATGAAACTATATCTTCATCCAAACAATAATCAGTAATTACCGAACAAGTTTGGTTTTCTAACTCATGTCTTGTTCCTCAAAAGCTTTTCATTCAAATCTCTCTTCACACACCTGCCAATTTAGCCAAAACGGGAGAGAAATAAGGTTTGTTCAGCAAGGAGAAAACCAACAGTACCCCATTTCCATTTGGTAACAAGCATCCACTCAAACAATCTTGTATATAATAAGCACGATTCACTAGGAAAAAAAACCATCAATTCTTGAATCTGCTGGAAAAGTAAGCATTTTTCATTATGAAGCAGCACAATTCCTATCATATTTTTTGTTTCACATAACAACGTTATTGAAAATTAACCCTATTCACCAAAAGTTGACAAGTATCCCAATTCAAGATCATGAACTATATGGAGACTTGAAAGTATAAGGCTGTGGAAGTGACAACGGACCTCTCCTTGATTCATTGTCGTCCAACAGCCTTTCAGCCCTCTTCTTTGCACAATACCGCCGATCAAAATGCTTCACCTGAAACCCCCCAAAATTCCCATGAAATTAAAAATAATTGTGGAATTAATCGATGAGATATGACCTAAATTGTATACCCATACGGTTCTGCATCGATTCTCGTAATCGTCACGACACTTCTTGCATTCCACTGGATACAACAGCCCTACCGATGCGATTTCTGTCTGTTTCTTACTGGATTCTTCACCTAAACAGGCGTAGAAAGCATCACGCGCCTATAGGTAAACACAATTTTGTTTCACTGAATGTGTGATCGATCAATTCAACGCGGTAACTAGATAATAATTACCTTGTAGCAGGATGCTCTTGCTTCGGAGAGAACATCTTCGTGAATCGTAGCAACTGCCGGTGAAGAATGAGGCTCCGCCGCCATTAAAATCTCCCTCTTCCACAATTCCAAATTATTCCAGCATCTGTCGCTATACTCCTCACAATTCCAAGTTTAACGGGCTTTTTATTAAACCCGGCCCATTTTCAAAACTCTTTATTTTAATTGGCCGTTACCATTCTTCACCATCATCGCGAAGCCCTAATTCGCTACGCCCAGAATGTCACGATCTTGGATCGTAACGGAGGAATAGACGAAAGAGGGAGATAGAAATGAGGGAGAATTAGATGGAAGAAATGGAGGAAGATGAAGACGTATGAGGGAGGGAGAGGAGAACGGCGGTAGAGCCGAGATGAGAGGATACAGAAATCATATTTTCGATAGATAAATGTTAAAGAAACAACACAAGAGTTTTATACCCAAATCCATACAAATAAACCTATAACTTAATAAAGCCCAATACATAATGAGTTCAAACCCGAGAAGTCCGTCTAATTCCCAAGTTCATAATCCATCGTATTATTTACGTACACTTCCGACTTAGGATCGTCACATTACCCACTCCTCGAAACGATCGTTGACCCCAACGATCATCTTTCATAATATGCCATCTATCATCTTCTGTTGTCAATCTTACAGAAGAAATGATGAAAACATCAACCCCATACCAGTAGTGATTGCTAGAAATCAATTCTTCAAACGATGTAATAGAGCATACGAGAGCAGCACCATGATCATCTACTATGCCAAGATAACAATTGCAATCCAATAATCTAATGTGATCCTTAAATCCCTGCATAGCACTTAGATGTTGAAAACTTATGTTTTGAACGTTGGATGGAAAAATTATTGTTCCACTTCCGAACCATGATAATATATTCGTTGCCCATGTCAGGTTGTTGGTAGTTCTAGACTGAAAATTTGCAAGCTTCATTTCTTCATACCACAAATATAAAAGGTCTGCATTTGGCCAAAATATCCCAACTAGCATCTCATTGTAGTGCAAGATCATCTCTAGAACTTTTCTGGAATGATCATTGCTTTCAAAATATGTGTCTCTTTGAGCATAAATCCAACATTTCAATGTCTTGGCTAAAGCTTGACATGTTGTTACGGAACATTTTGAGAAACACATTTCAGTGTTTGACAGATCTTTAGAAACAAGCAAATGTTGATCCAATATGTGATTCTTGGGGAATACGTTCAAAGAGTGTAATACCACACTCTGAAGAAGTTTCATCCTATCGCTTTTTCTATTCAACTTTTCTGGATTTTTCAGAATAGATGCAAAACTGAAATAGAACTTGTAGGTAGATGCTACTTCATATATTATAATGTTTGGAGACTGCTCGGTATCTTTTAGGTCACCTCCAACTTCAGAATTAGCTTGTCCAGAACAGTTTTGAAGACATGTCCAATGATAGAAATCTCTAGCCAGCTCCTCCATAGTGAATAATAAAGTAGAAAATTTGAACTTCCTTTTGTTTATACTTACACAATCCCATCTTCTTCGCAACTGAGCAAAAACGTAAATCGAGCTTCCAGTTAATATGCTGAACACATTCATCGTTGATGCAGATAGAGAATGCATATGACATAGTGCCATATGCCATGTATTCAATGGCAATTCCCAAAGATTATAGATTACAACTACCAAAACATCTATAGTCATTCCCCCACTGTGAAACACACCTTGACCCCAAGGATAGCGCTTTTCTTCTTCAGCGATCAGATTTCTCTTAATTAAAATAACAAGGCAACATAAATGAGTATAAAAAGGAGAGAGAATAGATGCTTCCTTATATATTCCCACAATGACATTACTATATATACATGCTGCCAACATACTCAAGATTCCTTGATGACCGGTAGTGATATTTAAAAGAGATATATGCCATTTTTTAAGTTTATCAATCCATACAACAAAAGCATGACCACCATCTCGTGAGATTAACTTCTCAAGGTTGGGATGTGTATTCTTGTCTCTCGAATTAACTTCTGTTAGATATATGTGATTCTCCCCTGGGAATTGTTCCTCACTGTTAATACAAAAATTCACTTCTGAGTAGCCGTATGAGTGTTGATCACAACTTCCATCAGAATCCAAAACACCAATCATGCAGAAACATGGATTATTCTTCTCGGGAGATTTTTCCATTTTTTCAGCATTCCTATCAGATTGTTGTAGATTTCTCCTAAAGATACAAAAATTCAAAGCAAAAGAGAACTTCTCAAAATCGGTGAATCTGGTCTTGTAAAGACCAAAAGCATAATCTTTCATAGCATGAGAGTTCTGAACTCCAAGCTCCTCGTAACCGTAAATACGATGCATCAAATGATTATACCTTCCTCTAACAACATCACAAATAAACAATTCGTTGTTTTCAAACAAGTAAGAGAAGTCCTTTCTTTTTCTACTCCTCTTATTTAGGTTCTTAAATTTCCAAATTAACCAATTGCATACATACTTTCTTTTTCTTGTCAAAATAAACCTTAGATGTCTTTTCTTTATGTTGGTAATGTCAATATAACTCAATTTGCCCAGAGATCCCTTTCGAACTCTCTCATTTATAAGTTCGGCAGAATATTGAGAACCACAAATATCGGCTAGGTTTTGAGAATCATTCAACATATATCCCTCTGACTCATCAGCTCTTCGTCGTGGTCTAGTAACCATACCTTTGTTTATTCCATTGCCCATTACTCTCTTGAATTGGACATATTCTGCTCCAAAATCTAGTTGTCTTTTGCTCTTAGGTTGACATTTATTTCCCCATACAGAACATCCTCTATTCTTATTCATATCACTAGTAGAGAATCCAAATTTAGGAGGTAACTCACCAAATGTCGACTCAGAAGTGTCCCGCTTCGATAATGAATCTTCTTCAACTAAAAACTCTACATTCTGTTGTGTCTCAGATTTTCCCAATAATAAATCGAGTTGTCGAGAGATATCGACAAGTTGAGCAGAGATTGATGCATTGCTCTCTTTAATGCTCTTAACCCTTCTATTTTCAAAACCCAATAATTGATCTTTGAAAGAATCTCGGAAGTCAAGTTGAATAGAGAAGAGGTGTTGGATTTGTGAATGATAATCAAGCCCCCCGTACTCTACGTCGACTGAGTTTTGATGCTTCTCAAAGAAGAAGTCTTTTGTCTTCTCCGAGCGAATCTTGAATCCATCTTGAACAGGATGTGGCGTGCGTATGTTGATTTTCTTCCAGAACCCATCTGAGAACCCTAGCTTGAGAAAAAACCCGATAAAGAGTTTATCCGATTTAGGATACGATAGCTCCGATACCACTTGTCACGATCTTGGATCGTAACGGAGGAATAGACGAAGGAGGGAGGTAGAAATGAGGGAGAATTAGATGGAAGAAAGGGAGGAAGATGAAGACGTATGAGGGAGGGAGAGGAGAATGGCGGTAGAGCCGAGAGGAGAGGATACAGAAATCATATTTTCGATAGATAAATGTTAAAGAAACAACACAAGGGTTTTATACCCAAATCCATACAAATAAACCTATAACTTAATAAAACCCAATACATAATGAGTTCAAACCCGAGAAGTCCGTCTAATTCCCAAGTCCATAATCCATCGCATTATTTCTGTACACTTCCGACTTAGGATCGTCACACAGAAATCCCACCGTGAAATCAATACTCCGCCACGATAATCACTCAACCACCGATCTATATCGGAGAAATACACTTAGGTTCCCTTGTTCGGTAATGTCTTGTGTTTTTTTGTAGGGTATTGCGTTGGAATGGAGATAATTTCAAAACGATCTCATAGACACCCAGGTTGATGAATCTCCTATCTTCTACACTGTTGTGATGTTTTATTTAAGATGTTTATTGAGTCATTGTTTCCATTCGCGGTGCATCATTTGTTTGTTTCTGGATTGCAATTTGTGTAGTACGATTTTTCACTTACGAATGATGCATTCATTTATTTCACGTATGTGGAATTTGATTACATTTGTTTTAAATTTTGAATTGCGTTCATGATTTATGTTAAATTTCATCCGAATCATGGATGCAATTAACAAAGCTTGAAAATGCATTGACATGGTTATATAGAACAACCTCTGTGTAGGTTAACATTGGAAAATAAGCTTTCGAGACTAGGGACTTGGTACTGTGGCTTTGAGCATGATAAAAGCTGCGGTAAAATCCATTGATGTAGTATCTTTGAGTAAACTTGTTTCACATTATGGGTTTACCAGGAAATATTCAGTGTATATTTATCTCTCTATTTCGTTTATTCAAATACTCAAGGCACTTATTCCTGTTGAAAAATGATAGTTTCAAATCTATTCAACTTCAGGTGATCTGGAAAATCAAAAGAGCTCTCAATTTTGGAGGCGAGATGGCTCTTCATATCCGATATTTTCAAGAAGCAAGCGCTCCCTGATCCTATGGTGAAGTGCAAGCAACATTCAATTAAAAGCCTAAATACTAACGTAGATTTGTAAGTAATGTTACGGAAGGTTTGCTCACATGAGTTCAAAAAATTCAATAAAAGATGAGAGATTTATTGCCCTAAGCTATGAAAATATTCTGCGATCTGATTAAAAGTTAACTAGAAATGCAGAATCTTATTGAGGGTAATGAAATGATGTTAAATAGGCTCTTTGCATTCCTACTGGTAATTTCGATGCTTTTCTTGCAGCAAGAAGATATTTTTGAGTTGGTATGGAGGAATGGCATTCCCCCCCCCAAATTGAGCTATTGGTCTCACAGAATATCATAATGAGGTTTTTTTATGTGCGTTTACTATAACTGCTAACTTTTAAAATGGTTTATGTTGATTAACGTGAAGTTCTAAAAATAAGTTGTTGAGAAATTGACAGAATAGCTCAAGGACATACACCATCTTTAATCCCCATTCCATCTTTTAGTAAACACAACTTGAAAACGTTTAATATAACAATTTTGTATTTGTACTTCCTGTCATTGTGTTTCTAGACCCTTGTCCGCATGATTCTGACAATGTTGTCTTTAATGGGCCTCACATACGGGCCAATCTAGGAAGTTATGGTCCAAAATAGGCCCATATAAGTATGTTTCCTTGAGTCCGACAGAACTGGATGCGAGGTTAACAGGGATGTTAGAATTTTGGAATGATCCCGACAGGGTTTGTGTTTCCTGAATGGGCCTCTCTATCAGACCAAAAGGCATGCTACGGCCCATATAAGTTGTCTCACTGAGTCTGACCGAACTGGGTATGTTCGAGGTTTACAGGATGTCTGAATATAAGGTTTGTTTTCTTAAATGGATCTATTTAAAAGTCCAATAAGAAATATAAGGCCCAAAAAAGGCCCATATAAGTTGTCTCCCGGAGCCCGACAGTAATGGACATGTACGAGGTTTACAGGAATTTCTGAATGTCGGCATGATCCCTACATCCTTTGTTTTCTTTTAATGGGCCTCTATTAAAGCCCATTAAATATGCAAAGGCCTAATACGACCAATATTAGTTGTATCCCTGATTCCGACAGAAATGGACATGTACAAGGTTGCCAGGGATGTCTGAATGTCGGCATGACCTCGACGACAGCGTTGTTTTTTAATGGGCCTTTCTAAAAGCCCAATAAGCATGTTAAAGACCCAAAATGGCCCATTGTAGTTGTCGCCCGGAGCCCGACAGTAGTGGACATGTACGAGGTTAACATAGATGTCTGAATGTCGGCATGATCCGACAGTTTGTTTTCTTTAATGGGCCTCTCTAAATACCATTAAGCATGCTCAGGCCCAATAGAGGCCCATACAATCCCTGATTCCAACAGAATTGGACGTGTACAAGGTTTCCGGGGGTGTCTGAATCTAGGCATAATCCCGACAACGTTTGTTTACTTTAATGGACCTCTCTACAAGCCCGTAATGCATGCTACGGCCTAATCCAGACCCATATAAGTTATCTCCCTGATTCCTATAGAAATGGACGTGCGATGATGTCTTAATGTTGGTATGCCCCCAACAGCGTTATTTTTTTAATGGACCTCTCTAAAGCCCCATTAAGCGTGCTAAGGCTCAACATGGGCCCATTTAGTTGTATCCCTGACTCCGACAGAACTCGACGTGTACAAGCCTAAAAGGTTGCCAGGAATGACTGAATGTTGGCATGATACCGACATCATTTGTTTTCTTTAATGGGCTTCTCTGAAAGCCCATTAAGCATGATAAGGCCTGTATTAGTTGTCTCCCGGAGCCTAACAGTAGTGGACATGTACGAGGTTTACAGAGGTTGCTGAATGTCGGCATGATCCGACAGCGTTTGTTTTCTTTATTGGGCCTCTCTAAAAGCCCATTAAGTATGATAAGGCCCAATCCAGGCCCACATTAGTTGTCTCCCAGAGCCCGACAATAGTGGACATGTAAGAGATTTACAGGGGTTTCTGAATGTCGGCATGATCCGACAACGTTTGTTTATTTAATGGGCCTCTCTAAAAGCCCATTAAGCATGATAAGGCCCAATCCAGGCTCGTATTAGTTGTCTCCCGGAGCCCGACAGTAGTGAACATGTACATGGTTTACATGGGTTTCTAAATATTGGCATGATCCAACAGCGTTTGTTTTCTTTAATGGGCCTCTCTAAAAGCCCATTAAGCATGACAAGGCCCAATCTATGCCCGTATTAGTTGTCTCCCGGAGCCTACATACTAATTATCCTTCAAAGTTTTTCTTGTAGATTAGTGATCAACTAATCAGTTTAATATTTAATTCTGAGTCAATTTAAACATAAGCACCACCATTGCAAACAAAAAATGGCTTACCGGAGCTGAAAAATGTGAATGTTCGCTTATTACGAAGGCTCAATGCACATGAAAAGAATGGATTAGCTACAATAAATTTAACTCGAATATACACAGCTTAGGTTGTATATCTATAAGGCATCGGTTACGAGCATACATAAACAAAAATTCAGCTCATCAATGTTCAGATCCTGTTCACAGGACCCATTTTCACTACCAACTATGCATCAAAACGTGTAAATATTGAGAATAAGATTTCCCAAGCATTATAACTCAGCTGCAGGTCATCCATAGGCACAAAATGTCATATAGCTAATTGCATTTCACTTTTTGGGATTCCATGATAATGCAATAGCCATCTGTAAGAAACATAATTATAAACAAATTACTGAACATGTTTTCTAGATAAAAATATAGAAGAGAAAACCAGCTATACAATTGGTTTAGTGGCTCAATTGATTAACACTACCCTAATCATCCAACATATGGAGTAATTAAACAATCAACCATATCTATTGGTGCTAACAAATCAGCCATACCTTTAGGTTGCAAAACAAACTTCCCAAGGCTTAGTATTGCTCCTGATGGCATGAACATCAACATTAAACCAGTACTAACTACTTAGAGAAATGATTGTTTACTCCATATCATTGGTTTTTCCTCTATCAGTTAATGTGACTAATGAACCAAGAGCACCAGGACCGATCTTGTCAGCAAGAGCACCACTTTCTGAAATAAGAAATGTCTTCTCCTTTACATAACTCTGAAGTTTCTTTGAGTCAAAATCTAGACGTTCATGATCTTTCTCTAAAATTGTATGAGCAGCATGAAATGGCATGCTCATAAATAAATCTGTTCCAGGGAACATTAGCATTGTATTCTCCATGGAATCATGATCACCGCAGGTTTTGCAGATCTCTTTGACAAGCTTTCTATCACTAGTCCCCATTATTGACTCAAAGGGTGAAGGCACACTTGTTTGTGTGGTTCTTGCCCTCTTTCTTAAAGCCGTCAAGGCTTCCCTATTACCAATCCTCAGTCTATCAATTTCAACCAACTCTTGTCGTGCCAATAGAAGTTGTTCAGCGTGGCGTTCAACCTCAGTTAGCTCTTTCTGATACTGTACCATTGCCTCGTCCATTTCGTTAAACGTACTACGTGTTTCTCTCCGGAAACTGAGGAGGATGACTACCGAATAGAAATCAGTCTAGAAAAAATTATACAAATCAGGCAAAAGGTTTTAACAAATAAAACAGCAGATCAAAGCATCATCCCGCGGAAAATGCTACCTACAGAGATTCACTGAATCTAAGAGAAGATCTTACCAACCACACTTATCAAACAGATTTCCGATCAACGGAATAACAATCACCGACGCCAATTCTGCATTCTCCGGCGTTTGCGACGGATTTAGGAATGAGACGAGGAAAACCTAGGTTACCGCCGAGCGTTTAACCAATAACCACCCACCCCTGACTACCTCAAAGGTACATATTCAGCCAAATAAGAGCCCAAATAACAAAACAGGCCGAATAACACTTCAGGCCCATAATTAAATTCCAGGATTATTTATTAAAAATATAGATATTAGTTAATTTACTCTTATAATTGCACTACATATCGTAACTTGAAAAAATTGTGTAATTGACCTCTAATGTTTAAAATAGTGTAAAGGTAATGCCCCAAGGTTTATAGATTGCGTGAGAAATCCCTAAAGTTTTCAAACCGTTNGAGGGAGAGGAGAACGGCGGTAGAGCCGAGAGGAGAGGATACAGAAATCATATTTTCGATAGATAAATGTTAAAGAAACAACACAATGGTTTTATACCCAAATCCATACAAATAAACCTATAACTTAATAAAGCCCAATACATAATGGGTTCAAACCCGAGAAGTCCGTCTAATGCCCAAGTCCATAATCCATCGTATTATTTCCGTACACTTCCGACTTAGGATCGTCACATTACTCACTCCTCAAAACGATCGTTGACCCCAACGATCGTTGACCCCAACGATCGCTCTCAAAATCAACAATCTCTCGTGTGCTTGCAATGCATGATAACGTGCTACCTGAAAACATAAATGAAAAGGAGACCATAGAATCAACATCAAATAACCATAGACTATGAGAATGCCATTTAATAGCAAGGATAAGTGAGCATTGATGGAAGCGAATTTCCAAATGCCTAATGTGAGGACTTTCTTGGCAATTTGAATGAATTGCCGAGTCACCATCATGCATGTGATATGAGTCATTATGTTTCCATCATGTTTACTCTTATTGTAACTAGTATCAAGATATGCAAACGCCACTAAATCTATGCCTCCGGTCTCATATACCAGACAATCATCCTCATACTCATTTTCCTTGGTGACATTCAAACAACCTCCAATAACTATCTTACCAATCTCTGATTTTTCACATAAGATATTTTATCTTCATGAGCTGGAAAAATATTCTTAAGCATAGCATGTCCATTAATTCCATTTCTGAAGTCAATAGGTGAGCCGTTGTTGGCAACGAACAAAGTCTGGGCATTGTGAGCAAAAGCACAAAATCCTTTAGAATATTGACACAACAGATTAGTAGTTTTTACCATGAGATAAAAAATTTCGATTCGTGGAGTCAAATGAAGCTTATCAAAAAATGTATTTCTCTCTGAGACACCTAATCCATGGCTTCTAGTCATCCCCTGGAATTCATTCTCAATCCAATTAAAAACGCTATCAGTGGCTGATACAATACAGTGCAAATCAAGTTCGGATTTCATGCCATAGAAATTCATACATGGTTCATCTAATGAAACAATTGCTTTTTTATTTTCTTCTAATTCCAAGTTGAGATTTTCAGAACTTGTACCCACTGTAATCTCATCATTACTACTTCCCAATGTCATTCCCTCTGCTATATTAGTGCCCTTGAATTCTTTCATAGATGACAATGAAGTATAAGACTCATTCCAAGTCTTGAACAAAAAGCTAGAATCCAAATCATTTCTACTTGGGATTCCAATGTGAGCATTTCTACTCAAACTATGGGAAGTACAAGTTGATACATTTGGAAAAACATAGCAATCAATAATAGCTCCATTTTTTGTCATATCATCGGAAGTATACCCAGATTCATGATAATTTACACGAGTTTCAGGGGGTAACACACTAGATATCAAGTTGAAAATTTCCAACGATGAAACTTCTTCAACAGAAATTTCATTGTGATAATTCTCAAAATCATCACTCATCTGGTCTAACTTTTGATTATGCCCACCAGAAGGAAGAATTTCAGCCGTCTTCTCAAAAAAGCTAGGTGATTTTTCAAAATTAAAGACATATTGGGAATCCATACCTCAAGTTTGTCCTTTTTCAATTCCTTTAGCTAGTTGTCTTTTGCTCTTAGATTGACATTCATTTCCCCATACAGAACATCCTCTGTTCTTATTCATATCACTACCAGAGAGTCCAAATTTAGGAGGTAACTCACAAAATATCGACTCAGAAGTTTCCCGCTTCGGTAATGAATCTTCTTCAACTAAAAACTCTACATTCTGTTGTGTCTCAGATTTTCCCAA
The DNA here is from genome assembly GCA_009725065.1 of Utricularia reniformis. NCBI lineage: Eukaryota > Viridiplantae > Streptophyta > Magnoliopsida > Lamiales > Lentibulariaceae > Utricularia > Utricularia reniformis. The sequence goes on along the minus strand of RWGZ01001047.1, from coordinate 527,470 downwards.
TAATAAATCGAGTTGTCGAGAGATATTGAGAAGTTGAGCAGAGATTGATGCATTGCTGTCTTTAATGCTATTAACCATTCTATTTTCAAAACCCAATAATTGATCCTTGAGAGAATCTCGGAAGTCAAGTTGAATAGAGAAGAGGTGTGGATTTGTGACTGATAATCAAGCCCCCCGTACTCTATGTCGACTGAGTTTTGCTGCTTCTCAAAGAAGAAGTCTTTTGTCTTCTCCGAGCGAATCTTGAACCCATCTTGAACAGGATGTGGCGTGCGTATGTTGATTTTCTTCCGAGAACCCATCTGAGAACCCTAGCTTGAGAAAAAACCCGATAAAGAGTTTATCCGATTTAGGATAAGATAGCTCCGATACCACTTGTCACGATATTGGATCGTGACCGAGGAATAGACGAAGGAGTGAGGTAAGGGAGAATTAGATGGAAGAAAGGGAGGAAGATGAAGACGTATGGAGGGAGAGGAGAACGGCGGTAAAGCCGAGAGGAGAGGATACAGAAATCATATTTTCGACAGATAAATGTTAAAGAAACAACACAAGGTTTATACCCAAATACATACAAATAAACCTATAACTTAATAAAGTCCAATACATAATGGGTTCAAACCCGAGAAGTCCGTCTAATGCCCAAGTCCATAATTCATCGTATTATTTCCGTACACTTCCGACTTAGGATCGTCACATCCATAAAGATATTTTCCATTTTAGATCCATAAATAAAAATTTCACTAAATAAGTACCTTTTTATCCTTGATTTCACTAGATTGTATCCATGTCTTGATCTGAGCTCGATATCTCTGCAACTTTTTTATCTCCTTCTTTAAGTCCGCTTCCAATTTTTTCTTCAGATTAGCATTATCCATATCGTAAACCTGAGTCATCATAAATCACGCGCAACTATTACCAGATAAACACGAAAGAATTACGGAAACGCAAATCGATATATACCTTATTCCAAATGCTATCGAAAACGTCAACGCCTTCCTGCACTTTCTTTAATACCTGGTCGATCTCTCCTTGAAGCTTCCTACTAGCCCCCATGTCTTCGTGCGGTATATAAAACACACTGTTGAATGCACACTCACAACAAAACTAGGATTTTGAAGAAAAGAGAATGGACGATGTATAACCAAATGAGAACAATTTGAAGGTGTGATTGTTCCTTCTTTTTTACGGAATAATATATATTTTAAAAAACATATTATGTAAACAAAAAACAAAGTATTAATAATTAATATTTTAGGTGATAGATTGTTATTTATAGAAAAATATATATTATTAGTCAAATTACCAAATCAATTTTATTCCTTCAATTTGGAAATAATCAAATTAATTCTTTCATTCTTAATCTATTATCAAATTTAATCTTTAAATGATTAAAATGTTTTTAAATTCAAATAAAATATGATTTATTTTCATTGAGATTATTTATAATATGATTAAATTAAATTGATTAGTTACAACAATAATAAACTTATTTAATTTGGATCGAACTCAATAGACTCATAAACAATTACTTAAAAAAGCTACAATTTAGTCACTCAATTTTAATTAACTATGAATATTAATTAAAAAAATCCAAATTAATTTTCCTATTTATAAATTAAAGGTTCAAAGCCTCCGCGACCAACTCTTGACCACTCTTTTTCTCATGAAAACACATCTTTGATATCTTCCCTTCTTCCTCCACCATTCTCTCTTAATCCCATTGCAAAGATATACGAGATTTCATCATCATCGAACCCCAAAATTTTATGAAAACTCACGGGGAGGAATGGTTGCTCCTAAGAGATGGTTCAAAACGTTGCTCGGTTTGCGGAAACAAGACAAGGCACAACCTTGCCTTGAAGATGGAAACGTAAGTCATATATACTTTAAATAAAATGCATTGTTTCCTAATGAAATTATATACTCAAGCCGAAATTAGGATAGGAAGAGTATGAACAAACATGATTAAGAAGAGAATGACACATATTTAAAAGACTTAATCGAATGATTATATGATAATATTCCATAACCTTATAAAACTAACCACTCTCACTCGGGCTATGAATGCAGGGTGTCGAGCGTAGCAGTAGTGTCCCGAGCGAGCAAAGTGTGCATTCTGATAATAATGTTGGTTATCAAAATGAGTTAGATGTATATGAAGAATCTGGAGATGTTGCAGTTTCAGGCTCATGTTCATCTCCACTTCAAAAAGCAGTTCAAACAACATCAGAAAGTTACAAAGAAGAATGGGCAGCAACAAAGCTTCAAATCGCATTTAAACATCTCTTGGTATGGAACCAAATCATTCATTTGCACTATTATTGAAAATTGCCTAAGTTATCTATATGGTTTGTTTTTTTACTTTAACACTGTAGCACCCGACCGTTAAGTTGTCAAATTTTTTTCCATTTGTATAATTAACCCTCGAAGTTCACAAAGTATGCAAACAAGACCCTATAATTTGAAAAAATTATACAAATTGACCCTTAAAATTCGAGAATTGAGCATAAAAATATAAAACACTAACATCATTTGAAGGTCGATCTTAAATGATATTGATAACATGATATATCTTACATGTATTTAATCGAAGTTAGAGGATTACAAATGCATACTTTTGCTCATATAGTATATTATATTTGCAATTTCGTAAATTGAGTAGTAGACAAACATCACTCAAAGAAATTATATATCTTGTGTTGCATATTTGTGTATGCAGAGTTTACGTGAAAATCAAAAGATTTGTGAGCAAAAAGAGCATACCTCAGCTGATAATTATTCTGATAATGTTGATGCTGAATCTGAGCACAAAGAAGACCCTGTTGAAGCTCAAGATCAAGTAAATTTATCAGGCTCAGATATACTTATGATCCAAGATAACGCAGCAATACAAATCCAAAGAGTATTCAAGCAATTTATGGTAACTATAAATAGATTAATCATAATCATACTTCTTATGTATCGAGTATTCTAATTTCATTGTTCGTAAGGCAAAACGAGCATTACGGGCATTGAAAGGATTGGTGAGACTACAAGCTCTAGTCAGAGGGCATGCCATAAGAAAGCAAACTGCAGCAACTTTGAATATTATGCAATCTTTAGTAAAAGTTCAAGTATGTGTGCACACTAGACGTGCTCGTAGTAACTCAGAAGCATTAGAGAGCCAATGTGTAGAACAAACACATCATGAAAATGTAGATATTGAGCATGATGATCAGGTTAAAGAAACTGAGGTAAATAAGATACCTTTCTTCCTTATGTGAAGAGCCAACATTTGCTGTATTTTTGTTGCAGGATGGCTGGTGTGATAGTTTTCGATCTGCTGAAGAGATCCACGACAAGCTACAGAAAAGAAAGGAAGCAGCAGCTAAGCGTGAGAAAGCAAAAGCATATGCATTAGCTCGTCAGGTAAACCGTAAATGAATGCTACAAGCAATAACATTTTCAGTAAACTTGATTGTAATAAAAATGCAGTGGCAAGCTAAGCCGAAAGAGGCAGTACCGGATCATGATTTTCAAAATGATCAAAGCAACTTGAATTGGAATTGGTTAGATGGATGGAATATGCTCCGCACATGGGAACAGCGTTTTGTCGAAAATGATACAAACAAAGCAACTAATATTCATGAAAACAAATCAGCAGCTAATGATCCTACAGTTCAGTCAGATTCATTAATGAAGAAACAAATATATAAAGTTCCAAGTGGGAAGTTATCTTCACCTGTGGCATCAAAGAACTCAATGGAAAAGCCTCGAAAACTTGTAACAAGCAAGAGCTCTAAATCAGTATTGAAAGACAAAAGCCAAGCATCAACTTCAGAGCATATGGGCACTATTATCAGATCACAAAGTACTCCAAGAGAAAGGGTAAGCCAGACTGATAAAGAGAAACTCAATCCAAAAGACAAACAAATAAAGAAGAGGTTATCTCTACCAGGAAATGGTATTTCTTTTCCTCACTGTCTTTACCTGGAAAAGATATCATAAGTAAAATTCTAAATGTTTTTAACGCCTTATCAGGCCTTACTCAGGGAGCAGAATCAGCCACACAAACAACACGTCCTGCAGTAAAAAGAACTGTAAGCGCTCCTCGGCCTTTGAAGGTGAAACCAAAGCCAAATGCTCATGATGTAAAGCCTTCAGCTGCCAGTCCGCGTACCGCAGTTTAGCCAGCTATGGGATCAAGTAACACAAATTGATCTTGTTCTATTACTCATAAAATGAATGATGCTAGCAAGGAATATTTCACATATAGAAAATAATGTTCGTCATATTAATTCATCACAAAAACAAGAAGACAACCAAAATAAAAAGGTACTGAAAATAAGAACAAAATTTCACCTCAAATCCCAACACTACACTGCCTCGGGCTACTAGTCAAGAGACCTGAAGTCTCATTGATTCTAATTCCTACGTACAAATTTCCACAAAATACCTTCAGTAATCGCCATCTTGTTCTCCATGCCTTAGCCTGAAACCGAACCAAAGAAACAATCCTCAAATTAAACACAACATTTCCATTCCTTCTCCTCTCATTGTTTATCCCATTCACCGCCGGCCCATCGAGAAAACTTCCCGCGGCCGCGAAGGTCACCGGAAAAGAAGTTTCATTCATCGTGCTTAGCCAAAAAGGAGGCAACATGGTTTGCGAAAGAGACCATAATTCGTAAAAAAACTCAGCTTCCATATGATTGTAATATAGGGTCATTTTCTTGTTAGGGTTCCGAGCACTGAGGGTGAAATCAGAGGAGAAGGATACCAATGAATCGTTACCCACTGTGAAATTCGCCAACGACAAGGAATCAACTTGAAATTGCGGTAACTGGGGGCGTAGAACCAACCATACGATGAAGATAATGGCAGAGAAAATTACGACAACGGCGATAATGAAGGCCAGAACACGGCGAAGCCAAGTAGCCCGCCGGAGGTTATAAGATGGGTCTTGTTGGTAATAAGGGTTGCTCTGGTAGCCGTAGTAAGTGTTTGTCGGAGGCACAACGTTAGCAGCCGCGTAAGGGTATTCGGAGCCTGCCGGTGGCAACGGATTAGGAGCATAACCGTTGGGATTTGGAGCTGGATACCCAGTAACTGGCCGATGCCGTTCCTCCATTTGAGAAAGGCTTCTAGAATCCCCACAAATCGGGGAAGAGATTACTCGATCTCAACTTACTTTGACCCCCGAAGAATAAATTCACGCACTGAGCGTGTTCTTGAGCGTGATCTGTACGACTCTAGATCTGCTTTCTGAGGAGAAGGAGACACGACGGGAGAATGAAATTATTGGGATCCTTAAGTTCTAATTTTATACGCGCTACGTCATTCTATGTGTTTTAATATATAAATAAAAAAATTCCCAAAAATACAAATAAAAACGCGTCACACTTGCACGTGCCTATCGATACATCACTGATCACCCTCTTAATAGCATCTTATAACTAGTAATTGATTCTAGATATTTAATTCAACTATTATATGCTGCCATAATTATAGTATGCTACTTTTAATTATAACGAACAACAATACGAAATTTTCAGTGTTCCTCCAATTAATATCAACTAGGTCTACAAATGAATATGATATGTTCGCAAGTCATTTAAACCAATCTTCAATTTTTCAAATTGAATGGAACTGTAATCGAATTCGAAAACTCGTGAAGATTCTGCTAAACTCAAAAAATAATAAAAAGTATGGAGTTTAATTGGATCTGGTCATATTTTTGGGAAAATCCTATCAACATCTCCGTTGATCGAATCGGATCATATTGTTCGGAAAATCCCTCCGGTTGGAAGAATTCTGTTTATTCAAGATCCGATCAAATTAATACGATTAAAATCAAACATAAATTAAGAAAAATAGAAGACACAAATTTTCTATACAAACCCAAAATCGGGAAAACCGATAAACCTAGTCAAGATTAAGAACAAAAATAATATTGAACAATATTTGTGGATAATTAGCTTAGTTAGGGACTAAGGGTTGACACACTACCCAATAGATTTGCAAATGTTTGAAGGATATTTTGGTAATTAGGTATTTAAATTGATATATTTTCATTAATATTGATAAATTTGACAAATATAAATTGTGGGACGAAAATTTATTTAAAACCTAAATTATGTAAAAATTTTGAATGCAAAATAAAAGCAAATGCTCATAGCTGTTCAGATCAAGAGCAAAACTGCTGCCTGAATCCGAACCGTTCATTCCTCAGATCAAATTCCACGAAGTAATTGTGCATAAACAAGTTTCCCAATATAATCGCCGGCCCGCTCGCCGTCTCCGGTCTGAGCTGAGTTCCATCTGTCACAACGGCTAAGCACACTGCTTCTCTGCTACCATCTCTCACCCCAATGAAATAGTTCTCCAATGGCATCGTCATTTTCGCCCCACCTTTGAAATTAAGCTTCAGTTCTGGTATTTTTATGGCATTTTGTGGATTAACTTCAAAGCAAGGTCTTAACCCAGTTGCGGACTCCATATCCGGAGCTCTTCTGTGATCTTTCACTTGCTTTACAAACGATTCCGTTACTGAATCCAGTATCGCACTGGTCATGTACGTCAGAGTTGAGCCGGAATCCACAATCGTTCCGCCGTTGCCGTTTGAATCCGGCGACATTTCTTTGTAGGATACCTCAACTTTCTTCCCACCGACGGTGAGTGTTCTCAATCCAACGTAATAGTACTCTGATAACGAGGCTTTCTCTGGAACAATCGGGTTTTTCAGCAGCGGTGTGTAGCTTAGATTCTTTGTTTTTTGATCGGAATTTGATTCTGAATCCATCGACAGCAAACTGCTTGCCGGATCTTTGTCCAATTTGTGGGGAACCAGGCAGTAAGAGAATTTCTTCAGCCCTAATTGACTCGGGATCGAAGCGTTTCCCCTGCCGAAACCGGCAATTCCGGCCGGCAGATTCGCCGCGAAAATAGAGCAGCCCACTAGAAAATTAACCACACTCTTATTAGATATGGTCAACGTCTCGACCATCGTAACTCCTCCGGTAGACCCAGAACCGTAGAGAATTAAATACGGCGGACAAATTTCTGTACAATTCTTTTCCGGCAAGTGGCAACCAGGGCAACTTGAACGAGAATCAAAGGATTTGTGAATCCAACTACATTTGGGATTCAAACATCCTAAAATCCTCGCCGACGACGATTGCCTAGGAATGAAAGCAGATGAGACAGAACAGTTTCTACAAACATACCGCTTGGTACACGGTAGCCAAGACAAGCTGCTACCGGTATCCATAACCATCGACACCAACTGCGGCGGCGTACCCACGCCGAAAGTAACGGAGTAAGCTCCGGCGAAAGGGGAAATCGGCGTTACAGAGACGTCTCCATTACTTTTCAGATGGCGAGCTCTAGCCAAAGCGGTAGAGGCAAGCAGAGTGATTCTCTGAAATTGGTTTGAATCTTCTTCTTCTTCTACTGGTACACCATTAAAAAGCAAGAGAGGCACAGAATCAAATAAAGAAGAAATCGAAGAGACCAAGTACAGAAACAGAAATAGAAAAATTGTGGATGGCACCATAGCTTGTCTTGTCACTTATCAGCCATTGATTCAGTCAAAATGGCCTGAAGGGAAGACGGAGTTTGCAGGGAGATGAAGAAACAGTGAGTTTTTTTTCTGGTTGAATGTGAACTGAAGAAACGGGATATGAATGCAAGAAATAATGAAGCGGAGCGGAGCGGTTGAGGTAGGGGTCGTCGTGTACTGAAGAACGAATCTGGATTTCTGGTTCGTTTCGTTTGATTGCGTGATCAGAAGCATAACACATGGCTGAACATGGAATACAGCCAAGCGAAACCAAGCATTTTTGCCTTCAACTTGCCAACTGTCATGTTAGGGCTATGATTATTTGTTTGAATTTATAAAAAAAATTGATAATTATTAGATTTATGTAAAAATATAAATATATATTATATTAAAACGAATATATATTTTAATTATTTGAAATAAAATTAATCAATCCCAATTACTGATTTTTATTATTGATTATCGTACTATAATTTGATTTTATTTTACCTTTGGATTAGAGGGGAATTCCAATAATTTTAATAGAAATAATTGAGTCGTAATTATTAATGACATTTGGTGGATAAAAATTGAAACATTTTAAAAATAAACATTTGGGAAAATGCAATACAATTGTTTAACTTCAAGTTTTTAAATGATTTGTATTACTATAATTTAAATAATTATAATAGGATGATTAAGTAGTGATTAGTAACGGATGTGGATATGGGTGGATCTATATCGGATCTATCCCTATTTTTCGATCCAATTTAATGGATACAAATCAACAAAATAATTATCAATAATCGATTCGCAATAGTGGATTAATTTACGATCGATTTACAGATAACCTAAATTTTATTGATGCAATTAAATATTTGAAATTCAGATATTCGGAAAATTGTTCTAATATGATATGATTGATTACTACGGATATTTGAATAAGCCGATTTTTTTAACACATAATACACTGACTCTCAAAACAATATTATTAAAAAATTATATTTTTACAATTCAGCTTTAAATCTATTATCTATATAGAAAGACACTAAAGGCACTTTTTGAAATGCCAATCTTACTCTAATGTATAAACGATTGGTGAAGTGCTCCTTAAGTAATAACTTTTACATTTCTTTCATCAATTTTGAATGCATAAAATTTTAGAATTATTAAAGAAAAACAAAAGTAAAAGTTTATCTAGTATTATTAATGTAACATTGGCTAGTATAGGCTTTACTAAGGCACACGAGTAAAATTAAATAAATATATAATCAATATTTAAAGTTCAAATTTTAAATGTAAAATCTAATTTAAAAACATATGTAAAATTGTATTTAAACAAAATATAATATAAAATATCCATCAACTTCTTGAAATTTAGGATTCAATGGGCCGGGGAGTGCAGCCCAGTCCATAAGAGAAATGAATCACATTGAAAAGATTTGGGTCATGTCAATTACCCATGATATCACTCCTCTTATAAACTATATATTTTTCTATTTCCACATCTGATGTGAGATATATTTCAACACAACTTACACGTGGAAGTTGTTGAAATTTATGATATAATATATCCCAATCTCAATTGTAGATATCATTTTATCTATTTTTTTTACATATATTTCTTCAACACTTATATAATTTTTAAATTACAAATATTCAAATTGTATTTCATCAAATCAATATAATAATTAAATATATAACAAAATTAAAATTGTAAAAACTATAACTCAGATAAGTTTATAATCATTACACTTGGATAGATAATTCAAAGTACAAATAAATATTTTGATATCCGAAAACAATGAGTAAAAACGGAAAACATACATAAGAGTAACTACTATTCAAAATTCAATTAAATATGAAAACATAATTATTATAATTTGAATAAAGTTAAAGTAAAAATAATTTCTAAAAATTTTCTAAATAAATGTGACAAAGAGTGACTAAACAAAAGAACACGTATAACAATTACAAAACTACTCAACATTTAAATAAATGTGACAACAAAATTATTACACTTTGTATAGAGTTAAGTAAAAATAAATCTTTTGAATGTATAAAATAATAAGTAAACAACAAAAAAATCATTTATTCATTCAAATTTTCACATCTCGTCGTTCATTCACTGGAACTTTTAGGCTATGTTTTGTATATGTTTTGAGATTTAGAATGCATTTTAAGAATGTGTTTTCCTAATGTGATCAGAAATCAAGAATGCATTCAATATTCTGTAATTTATAAATTGAATCACATAATGAGAATGATATTATGTAAAAAGTTAGATATAGAATGCATTTTAAGTAATAAATGACATTATTACCCTTTTGCTTATGAATAAGATTATATTCGAAATATTCCAAATACAACACAAATACAAACAATAAAAGACACTACATAAATTTATCAACCACGTCGTCCAGATTGTCCAACTCCATCACGATACGCTCTCCATAATGTTTCACAAATGTTATCTCTTGTCATCTCCATGGTAACATCATAATGATAATTTTCTGGTTCTTCAGATCTTTCACTAGCTCGATCAATTCTATCATTCTTATTTTTATCGGATATATCCAAGTTAGACCGATCATGGCTAGCATCTACATGACGAAGGAAATTATGTATGGCCATGGTTGCAGAAATTAAAGATACATGATGTTTGAATTTCAGGTTGTGTAGCATGTCATCGAGAATATGAAAACGTTTCTTCCATACACCGAACGACCTTTCAATAACCGTAAGAAGAGATTAATGATTGTGATTAAATAATTCATTTGGACTATTATATCCCGGAGCACGATGATATCGGGCATATGGTAACGCTCCCCGAGACATAGAACTAAATAACTCATAGTATTGGCGAATCTCGTATCAACTAAATAATGTTTTTCTGTAAAACAAACAAAATGAATAAGAATTCTATATCTATGTGAAGTTATACATTAATAAGATACATTCGGGTGGTTTAGGAAAATGATATGCATCATCTTCAAAACATCGGAAAAGTATCATATTGTCATGTGTAATTCCTTCAGATCCAACCATTACAAAAACAAATCGCATGTTAAAGTTACAAACAACAAGAACATTTTGTGTTGGTTCGCTTTTTCTTCCTATGAAACGAATTTGGTCACGCTCTATTATTGAAGCCACAATGTAGGTTCTATCGATAGCTCCTATTGCATCTTTAAAACATGGATAATAATTGGAATTTGACTTTATATAAGGATGTACAGTCAAATTGTTATCTTTATATACAATCAAATTGGAATTTGACTGTATATAAAGATTGTTATCTCATAGCAATCTTCGGTCGGTGTAACTCATTTTGTTGACATCCTAAGACATGCTTTAAGAATATTGTGAAAAGATGTGTGAACGGTATCAATTACTCATTGGAAAAACTCTTGCATATCTCTGTTGCCTTGTGCTTTTCCTGTTATCATAAGAAACATAACAACTTTCTCTTCTACGTTTATATATTTTCTTCTCTCCAAACCAAATTCATTCACAAGTATGACACAGAAGTGTAAAAAAATGGATGTGTTCATTTTTAGAGATCTATATGCCCTTATATCATGTTCGTTCAACATCGACAGAAACATTGCCCACCCACAAGTTGGTCGGTCATGTATTGGTTGTTTCACCATAAATCGATTATGGTACGCAGCAACTCCTGCCATAGCCTCCTTACTCTTTCGGACATTTTGGCGAATACGTGAAAATCGTTCTTTTTCTTCATCACTAGAGGCACCATGATTGGAAGGAGATGAAGATTAACTCATTGTATGTAAGAATGTTTTAAAACAACCCATGACAACCACATTTTATAGAATATTTTTGGGTTTCTTTCACGGATTCTGGGAAAATTGTGTTTGTTTAAATGTATTAAATAGTAAATGTGTGTTTCTTTCACGGATCCCGGGAAATTGTGTTTGTTTAAATGTATTGAATAATAAGTGTGTGTTTGTTTCCCGGATCCTGAGAAATTGTGTTTCTTTCAAGTTATTGATTCTATTGAATATCAAATGTGAGTTTGTTAATGTATCGAAAAGAAAACATCCAACATATAACAAAAAGAAAATATCCAACATCAAACACAAATTCAACATTGACAATTGTTTTCAGAAGCACAAAATTTCATAGCATTATAGAGTACTAACCCTTTCATTTCTTCGGTGATGTGGCATCGGAGCAACCTGATGAGTTTCTAGAAACTTTGTCATCGATATATGACTCAAGCCAAGCTAAACGACTAGCATCATCGTGAATCAACATGAAAATTTCACGATAAGAGCCTTTTGCGAAAAATTTCAAAGTTTGACACCATAATGGACCACCAGCTAATATATCGGGCATGGAATATAGAACTTCCATACATCGTTTGATATTATGTTCCTTCATACCTAATACATATTGATGATCAAACTCTGAAATTTCACTCATACGTTGGATGGAAGTAGTGATCCTGTCGCTATTGCTACCATGTCCAGTTCGTCTTCGTTTTTGAGTAAATGCTGATTTGTTTGTGGAAGAAGGGCAACCAATGTCTTCAGTAATCAACATCGTATCAGTATGATCAAAAGTTGTCTAGTCATGAACTTACCCCGTGTCATGATTATATTCTTCAAAGTCAAAGTTCACACCTTCCAATCCCGACAGTAATATACATGAACTAGGCATGTACGAGTGAATTCCCTCAGCTATAATCCCGACAAATAGTTGTTCTTGCATGTCTGGAAGTAGTGGACATCCATTTCTAACGGTTTTAGCAGTTGTGCATCTCTACAAATTATATAATGAGTAATAAATAGTACAATAAACTAAAAAATTATAATCAAATTATAAAAAAAATAAAATTTTAGTACCTTGATTTTATCATCCTACCAATCATTATTAGCTCGTAATACATTTGTCACTCTATCCCATACAACACCAGTGTTGGAATACAATTTTTTCCACGAAGTTCACTCCGCTCGAAGGTCTCTGTACTTATTTTAATTTGTTGTAGAGTATATGTGCAACATGTTTCTTTGTTAAATTTGTTAACAATGTTATCCCAACCAACTTTATTGAAGGAAGTGGTCGGTTTATTTCCCGCTTTCATCTCATCAACAGAAATGATGATGTACATTTCCAACCGTGAATCTGTCCAATTAGCTTTTTGTGCAGAAATCATTTCTCACTTTTTTTGTTTCAAAATAAGATCGAAACAAAACCAAGACATGTAAATGCAAATGTCAATATTAAAACCAAGATATGTAAAACTTGAAAGCATGAGAAAATTCATAAAAACACTCATACAATAATATGGTCATGAATATAAAACTGTAAACTGTCCGATCTAGGAAAATAGTTTTGATCCTTTATGAAAATTATGCCATAAAATAAATCCGCAGAGCTGAACAAAAAATGAGCTACCGAGGGGTTATGATCCTAATTTCGTATATTAGTACAAAATTGTAAATGTGAATGTACAAAATCCTAATCCGCAGATATAACTCCCACACATGGTTTTAAAAAACCGGTCGAACCGGCCGATTGGACTGATTCAACCAGGAATCGCTCGCCCTACCGTTCCGACTCAAACCGGTTCGCATGTTATTTTAAAAACCGGTTTTGCTCTCCTAAAAACCTGGTTGTACATGTATTTTCACCCAAAAACCGGTTACAAAACCGATTTGCATTGACAATTAAAATTAAATTTAAACTAAAAAGTAATTTTTTGAGTCTTGGTTCTATCATTCCCTTTCTTGATAAAGACATTAATTATGAAGGTCGTTAAATGAATTTTTATTATTTTATTTTATATTTTTATTTAATCGTTGAACTTGAATTTTCGATATCTAAAATTGTAACTATTGAATTCCAAAAGCAATTGTAAACTTTGGCTTGTATTAAATTTTTTTTAATCTAATTATACTTTTTAAAAATTTAATTAGAATTATTCGTAAAGAAATATATTTTGAAATATATAAATTTTTTGTTTATTAACATTATTATTCATTTTTCTATTAAACCGGTTCAAACCGAGCCGACCAGTAAAAGATGTTTCCGATCCGCCGGTTCGACCGGTTTTTAAAACCATGCGAGTCCCACATTCTTATTCTTTGGTACAAGAATCACAATTATTTAAATGTAAATGTCAATATTAAAACAAATGGTACCTTTAAGAACAGAATCTAAATTTTAGAAACTATTACATGTAGTAGGCAAAACAAATACTGATTTTAGAGAAATTCTTTAAGGAACATTGTTTAACACAATATATTAGAGATAAAACGAATCTTGAATAAGCGAGACTCAACAAAATCAATAATCAATTTAAGACAACAAAAGACTAATTTAATATAACATATCTATAACCTGAATACAAAACATGGATCTAGCGAAATTCTCAACAAAATCATGACATTCATGAAATTCTCAACAAAATCGAAAACGAACTCGAAATTCTCAACTGAAAACGGAGTCGAAATTCTCAACAAAATCGAAAAATTGGACAAATTGTAATTTCAATGTATCAAAATATGAATCCTTTTAAAATGATGAACAAAGAACACATTTTGGATGATACATTTAGTCGAACAGTTAGAAGACAATGTATCAAATATTTGAAAATAAACTCAAGATTCATGAAATCCAAAGACACAACAGCCAACATAAAGCATAAATGAGCTGAATCACAGAAACAGAACTAAGAAAATGCAACATCAATCATGCAAAATCCCAGGAGATCTTCCATTTGAGTTCTCATCAAAATCATGAAAACTTACCGAAAATGTCCGAATTCCGGTGACTTCGATCAGCCTCAAGTGATTCAAGAAGAAGAGAAACTTTGAGAATGAATCTGATGGCTTACGAAGGACACTTTAAATTTTTAGGGTTCAATGACAATAACGTAAATGGAAATAGAAGAACACATTCTACATTTTCAAATCAACCTAAAAGGGTGATTTTGCATTCTAGGTATAATTTATCATAATGCGAAAATGCATTCTCCGTTGTTGACAACCTTTAAACCGGGTACCAATGATGCATTCTTGTTGAGAACAATTAAACCTGGTACCAACGAGGAGTCCAAAGCAAGAATGAAGGTGGTCAGGCCCAATCGAGGATTCGAGAGCTGAAATTATCAAGCAGACCGATCGGTCCATGCAAACAGCTTAGGGCGATCGGTCCTGGAAAACAGCTTAGGACGATCGGTCTAGGCAAACAACTTGGGGCGATCGGTCCCGGCAAACAGCATAGACCGATCGGTCCGGCAGACTGCTTAGGCCCAAGCAGACCGATCGGTCCCGACAGACTGCGTAGATCCCAGCATACTACATAGATCTTGACAAGCTGGATGTGGACCCATCAGCATGCATTCCACACTTCAGGCTCAACCACGCTTTCCAGCATGGGGAAACACCTTGTCAGAGGTGGATTCAGGACGTGGGACACATGTGTTTTCTCCTCAATAAATGCAGAACTAAAAGATAAACTCTGGGAGGCCAATTTTGAGGAACCCTAGCCGTTGTAATTTCATTTCCCTGCTCTTATTCCCTTTGTATATTTCATTGATTTATTAATGAATTTGCCGTGGAGGTTCTCCTCTTGGCAACGTGGTTTTTTTTCCCTCTCTTAAGGGGTTTTTCCACGTTAAAATCGTCTGCGTTCTTTCCATTTTCTATATTTCAAGTTGTCTCCACAAACAACAAATAAAACTGATTTTCAGAATCCGGTGACTGTTGGTACCCCCTAAAAAGGAACCACAACATCCATAAAACACAATGTAATCTGGTAAGTGTTCTGTAAAATTAATCAAAACACGTTTTCATACCTGTTATGGTCCCTTTTTAGGGGGTACCAACAATCGTCCGGTTCGTTTAGCAAACGAACTCGGTTCTGATTTGCTTTTGTTGTGGAAGACGATTAAAAACTGGAAATAAACGATGGCACGGCGATGTCTAGTGGAAACCCCAGGAATTGGGGTGAAAACCACTTGAGTAAGAGTAGATTATACTCTTAGCCTGTTCACTAATCAAATAATTCGTGATGAATACAACAGAGGCTTAATGAAAATGACAAGGAAAAAGAAATTAGTAAGAACTCCGGCAGGGTAACGGCCTGTTCTTACGCGTCCAAAAGGTCATGCTATTTCCGTCGTTGCGCCCTATATTTATAGAGTTTACAGCATGTGTAAATCACGCTCTGTAACCGCCTCTGACAAGTTTGTTAGAGGTTGTTATCGCGGGATGTAAAACGAGGTTGGGACCGAGGCGTGGTCTGCGTGATCGGGCCCGAAGCGTTGTAAGCGTGTGGAGGCCCAAAGCGTGGAAAACGTGAGCCTGTAACCGTTGGGACCGAACCAAGGAGCCAGTTACCAGAAAACGCTTTATTTCGACTAAGGTCATCTTCGGTCCTCTCGTTAAACATCGGGCCGCTCTTCCTTAAGTGTGCAAATGGGCTGTAGGAATTCGTTTCCACCATTCGAATTAGCCCAATAATTAATGGGTCTTGCTCATCACAAGATACCCGATCCTAAAGTTCACATCACTAGCCCATCGGGCTTGATTGCCATCGTAGAGGTGATACAAGGCCGATCACATGATGTCTGCATATTCATGAGAACCTGGGACCGTACCTGTAGGTAGTGAGCGTCCAGGGGACCGATCTTTCCCTTAGTGTGTGGGAGTACTTTAAACTAAATAACGTATATTTAAGTTATAGTTTTATCTTTGTTATTCTTTAAATATTAATATCCTGATCTGCGCCTCTTCATATTCGATAGTTCAAGAGGCGTGATGAGTACGCTTTGTACTGTCACTGTCTTGGGCAGTATTACGTGGCGGCTCACCATTGGCTGGGACATTAATATTTAAATCGGGATTTCGAGCACTGTTTCTCCTCATCGTCATTATCGGGAAGGAGAAACTGCGGAATCGACTCTTTGTGCCGTCAATCTATTCCACATTCAACCCCTTTCAATCCAGTTTCTCTAAGGTATACACTTATGGCTCCTCATAAAATGCGATACCCTTCCATGTCCGAGTTGGATATTGAGGAGTTTAGGTCTAGGTTTTCGATTCCGGCGCATTATTCTATTTGGAAGGGACGGGAAGATATTCCCTGTTTCCTTCCGGCGGAAATGAATGTGCCGGCATCGGCCATTCCGGTCAGTTACGCCTCTCTAAAGTGTGGGCTTCGTTTTCCGCTACATCCATTTGTAGCGGCCGTGCTTAAGGAGATTCACTGCCCCACTTTTGCGTTGTTCCCGGGCAGTTATGTGTATATAATAGCGTTCATTTTTTATTGTTACCAACAGAATCGGGCCCCGACCCTAGAACACTTCTTTAACCTGTTCTTGGTAGGATCCCGAAAGGGGAAGGGCCTGTTAGGTTGCCGCAAGTTGTATTATATAGCAGTGCACACCAAAGAGTGCGCAATTGTAGATAAAGAAGAATCTCTCCATGCGTGGGAGGCCTGCTATGTGTGGATAATAGCCCCCTAAGAGGATCTGTTGAAAGTATGGTCGCGCCTAACCCACCCACGCATAGGTCAGTTGGACCGAAGTAGGTTCAACCCCTCCCGCACGGACACCGCAAATACGCTGGCAATGTTCCCCCTTCCCGAAGCACGCCTTAGGCGAATAGATCTGCTTCGGGAAAAAAAGAATAATAGAAATAGGTGTTGCGGGTAGGGCCGGAGCCCCAGCCCCGAAGGGGGTGTTCTCTAGATCAGATCCATCAGAAGGGTCGGGTATGAAGTAATGTTTTTAGTTTGTACTTTCCTGATCCTTATGTATTTGTTTTGCAGATTCGACTGAGACAATGCCAAACTCTCGCTTCAAACGCATGGCAGCTGCTTCGGTCCGTCCTTCTGAAGGACAACGCGAAGCATCGGGCAGCGCTGAGGGAAGCGAATCAGCGACTGGGGGTACGCTGGTACCTTCGGGGTCCGGGAACCCCCCGATCCAAACAACCGGCGTGGGCACGTTGACCCTTCGCTGCACAGGGCAGCCTTCAACTGGAGAAGGGCCTGCGTTTCGGGTATTTGGAGTGGTAGAGGAGGTGATAAAGGCTCGGATTCGTTCTTTGAGCTTATCCAGCCTCTATCAAATCGGTAATACCTCCTTTATTAATACTAAAACTATTGCTTTATTGCTGCAGGGAGCCGTTCCCGTGGAGAAGGTTCTCCCTGGTCCTCAGCTTAAGGTGAACATCTCCCTGCCGCCGGTCCCCTTAGGAAAAGGGAAAAGGGCGACCGAAGCGGAAGCCCCGCAGGAGCTGAAAAGGCTGAGAATGGGGGACAGCGCTCCGGTCCCCACTAAGGGGATTGTTTTAAAGGAGCCTGGATCGGGCCCGAAGACTAACTCCGACTGGGGAGTTGCTCTGGGCCTACTGGACAGGTTCAGTAAGGGGAGGAAGCTAACCTCCTGGAGGAGTGCTTTCCTAAAGGACTTCCGCCTTTATGGAGAGCAGAACCCATAGAACGTCCAAGCGGACGTGACTGGGAAGATATCATTGAAGGCTTCATCGACCTCACCACTAAGGTAACTTTTACTTGACATGAAGGCCCAAACTTTTACTTAAGAATATGTCATCTTATGCAGATGTTGAGGAAATCTTTCACAACTGCTATCACCGTGGAGAAGAACCAGGGTGGTAGCGTTGTATCCCAACAAGTCCAAGATCAACTTGACCTTGCAAAAAGGCAAGTTGAGATAAAACATACTGAGTTGGTCACGGTACGGGAGGACAGTGACCGACTTGACAATGAGTTGCTAAGAGCCGGGACGGAGGTCTCACTCTTAGCTGATAAAGTCTCTGAGCTGGAGAAGACATGACAAACAGCTCAGGGGCGTATTGCCGACCTGGAGGCCAAGCTGCGGGCCAAAGATGAAGAAATCAACGAAGTCCAAGGTCGGGCCCAGGAGAAGAGGAATCAGCTGAACGAGCTTCTCCTTCGGGCCCAAGAAGAGAAGACGGCCTTGGAAGAGGAGTTGACAAGGGCCCGCACTTCGACCGAAGGTTCGGTCCGGGAAGCGGTTCTGGGATTCGCTCGGTCCACTTTGTTATTCACTTTAGCGGATAACATACATGGGGTTTATACTGCCAAGTATATGGATAACATGCGAGAACAAGTTATTCAACAGTTCGGGCTTTCCTCTTCGGACGAGCGATGGAAAATGATCGAGCCACTGGAGAAAGTTGGCAAGTTTCAAGTTATTTCAACTTTGGAAGAACCTCTTCTGGAAGAAGACCCTTTCTTCTACCTCTTTGAAGAGATGGAGAGAGCGGTCAACCAAAAGGTGACCGATCAGGAAGAAGAACTGATGCAGCTCGCGGCCCGGACCGAACCGCAGGAGCCGGAGATTGAAGATAGAGAAGAGGGGCAGATTAGCTAGATTTCTCTTTGTACTTTGTATCTGTCTCACTTCTTATTTTCAATATAATTCTTTTTCATTCAATTCTTATCATTTTAATTGTCAGAACGAAGTAATATAACGAACTTCTTAATAAACTAATGAGTTTTATATTAACGAAGTTGTTTTAATCACCAAATGTAAGATCGGGGACACTTACAGGTAGTTAACCATCGGTCCCAGACATTATGTTTGGTTTGTTCGTATCAATTCTGATTGGATCGGTCGTTTTACATTATGTATGGGTCACTCTTATTCCGTCCTTGAAGTCAATACTTGATTGGATAGGCGTAGTCTACGTTTAATATGAGTCTTTACGAGCTTCGGCCGAACCTTAGTTCTAATAAAGTCCCTTAGGTTTTGTTGGCCAAGCTTTGCCCATAATACGTCTTATATTAGGACCGATCTTATGTTTCGATATGCTGACTACCATTCCTTTTATCGTAGCAGATGTCATAGGTACAAAGTGTCATTCCTAAAGACTGAATGCCGTTGAAGGGAGTATTTTAGTTCGTAATGAGTTCTGGGAGAATCACAACTCATCCATGGGGCTGGGCAAGTGCAGGAGCATCTGACTCGTCAGAGCGGTCACTACAACTTGGGAGCCTTGCGGACAAGAAGCTTCGGTCACCAATCCAGATTCGTCCTAAGCCACCCAACTTCAAAATCGGTCCATCATTCTATTAGAAATAGTTTGTATTTGTACTTACTTGTTTTCTACTTACGTTTAAGAGAATGTATTTCATTGAGTCAAACACATTAATCGAAGATTCACAAGAAATATCGCCTTAAATTCATGACATTCCAAGTTTGGGGGACATCTATACCATCCAATGTTTCAAGTTTATACGCACATGATTCCAATTTATTTGATATTCGATACGGTCCCTCCCAATTTCTGTCCATCTTTCCAACGTTCTTCTACACTTTAATTCTTCTGAGGACGAGATCGTCTTCAAAGAATTCTATTGGGAGGACTCGCTTGTTATGGGCTCGTTCCATAGTTTGCTGATAAGCGCGCATCCGTGCATAAATTATATCTCTCTTTTCTTCGATCATCTCAAGGTCCAATAATCTCCTTTCACCATTCATATGCTCATCGTATTGAGAGATCCGGGGTGATCGGATGGCAACCTCCACCGGGCTAACAACTTCGGTCCCATACACCAATGAGAAAGGTGATTCCTGGGTTGTTGAGCGAGGTGTAGTTCGGTATGCCCATAGGACCTCATAGATGTGTTCGGGCCATTTACCTCCAAAATCTTCTAACTTGGTTTTCAATCCCTTCAGGATAACCTTGTTAGATACCTCCGTAAGTCCGTTAGTTTGGGGATTGGCTACTGATGAGAAATGCTGGATGATGCCCAACTTGGTGCATAGATCTCGTATGCCCTTTCCGCGGAACTGAGTCTCATTATCATATACGAGCGCTTGGGGAATCCCGAAGCGGCTCACAATATTTCGCCATATAAAGTGATTGACTACTTTTTCCAAGATGATGGCTACTGCTTCTACTTCAATCCATTTCGAGTAATATTCCACCGCTACAATACAGAATTTCCTTTGCCCTATTGACCGAGGAAAAGGTCCGAGGATGTCGATCCCCCATCTGTCAAACCGATAAGGCAATGGGGTAATCGATAAGGGAGCCACAGGTAATTGCGGGAGTGGAGCATGGTATTGGCATATGGCACAACGTTTAGTGTATTGCTTGGCATCAGCAAGCAATGTTGGCCAAAAGTACCCAGCTCTGATGATGCGGTGGTATAAAAATCGAGCCCCTGAATGAATGCCGCATATCCCTTCATGAACATAAATCATGTCGGCTTCAGCCTCAATAGGAGATAAACAGCGCAGAAGCAGGCCTTCTAAACTCTTTTTAAACAAGCGTCCATCGACTAAGGTAAATCTCTTAGCCCGGACCTCTATTTTCCTGGCATCAGACTTATCTTCAGGGAGGTAGCCGTTTGAGAGGTATTTAATTAAGAAGTCCATCCAATTGGGTTATCCCGGAGATTTAGTAGCGTTAATATTCAAGCCCTGGAGTTCATGGCATAGAGCCTCGATCTCTTCAATAGACTGTTCGGTCACTGAAATCTCAATCGAAGATCTGTCCTGAATATGGACTGAAATAGTGCTTGGTTCTATGTCAGGTATGCCCGAAGCCAATCTGGCGAGTGCATCGGCAACCTTGTTTTGCTCCCGTGGCACATGGTCAAGAGAGAACTCACTTAACTTTTTGGATAGTTCCAGGACTTTGGCGCAATATAAGCTCATCATCGGATCATGAGTTTCAAATCTCCTTGCGAACTGTTCCACTACTAACTTCGAGTCTGAGAACATTCGTACTCTGCTAACTCCCATTTTTGAGCCAAGACCATTCCTGATAATACTGCCTCATATTCTACCACATTATTTGTTCCTGCAAAGGAAAATTTGACTGCGGAATGAATAAGGTCACCTTGCACCGTTGTCAAGGTAATGTCTGCTCCTCTTCCCCCGAAGGTTGACCCATCTACATGGATCGTCCATCGATCATCTTCTTGGTTAAGATAAATGGCCGATCGGGTCATTTCAACCACGAAATCGGCTAGAACCTGAGCTTTGATCGCCCTTCGGGGCAGGAATTCCATATACATAGCACTGAGTTTGATAGTCCATTTTGTCAATCTCTCATTCAAATCCTTCTGCTTAAGGAGCACTTTCAGAGGTTGATCCGTGTAAACATAGACCGTTCGGCCTTCAAAATAATGTTTCAGCTTGGATACAGCTTTTTTCAAGGCTAACATGAATTTCTCCAAGGTGGAGTACCTGGTTTCAGCAGATACCAGAGAATGGCTGACATAATAAACATGTCTATGAATGTCGTCTCGTATGGTTACCAGAGCTGCGCTGACGGCAGCTTCTGATACCGCAAGATATAACCCCAAAGGTTCATCACAAGTCGAACTTACCATCACCGGGGGAGTGCTTAAATAAGTCTTCAGCTCGGAGAAGGCCCGATCGCATTCTTCGGTCCAATCTAGATGGCTTGCTTTTCTTAGCACTCTGAAAAAAAGTAAGACCCGGTCTGTGGATTTCGAAATAAACATGCTCAGTGCAGCTAGCCGGCCAGTAAGCCTTTGAAACTCTCTTTTGATTCTCAGATGTTGCATATCAATGATAGCCTACACTTTTTTAGGGTTAACCTCTATGTCTTTTTCTGAAACATAATATCCTAGAAATTTTCCACTTCGGATCCCGAAACATCATTTGTTTGGATTTAGTTTGAGCTTATATTTTCGGCATACTTCGAAATAACGAGACAAATAAGAAAGATGGTCTTCATCATTCATAGATTTTACAATCATATCGTCAACATACACTTCCATCATATGGTCAATCAACTCTCTAAAGATTTTGTTGACCAACCTTTGGTATGTTGCTCCTGCATTTTTTAGACCGAATGACATAATCTCATAACAGAAAACCCCATCTTCGGTCATGAATGACGATTTCTTCTGATCTTCCTCAGCTAAGAAGATCTGATGATACCCAGAATAAGCATTCATGGTACTCATCATGGTGCTACCAGAAACAGCATCTACCAATCGGTCGATGTACGGCAATGGGAAAGGGTCTGACTCACAGCTTTTGTTAACATCGGTAAAATCGATGCACATTCGCCATTTTCCGTCCGGTTTGGAAACCACCACTGGGTTTGCAACCCATTCAGTATAGTGGATTTCGCTAATGAATCCTGACCGTAGCAGCTGATTCACTTCAGCCGGATAATCTCGATCTTCTCAGGAGAATAGCGTCTCCTTTTCTGCCTAACAGGCTTCGTTCCTGGCTCAGTGTTGATCCGATGTTCACTATCGGATCGGTCAATCCCCGGAACATCGTCCGGGGTCCATGCGAATATATCCACGTGGCTTCTCAGCGGGTGGATCAGTTCTTTTTCAAAGTCAGGGGCTAGATGTGTCCCGATGCGAGTTGTCTTGGTTGAGTCATCCTCAACCAGGTTGATCAACTTGAACCCTACGGGTTCCATTGCTTGCCTCGGGTGCGGCAGCTCTTCCAACAGATCCACCCGGGCCCTTTTAACCGGTACCAAAGTTCGGCACGAGCTCATGTAGCATTGCCTAGCTACTTTCTGATCCCCCTTAACAGAAATAACTCCATGAATGGAGGGGAATTTGAGCATCATGTGATGAGTAGAAGGGACCGCCTCGAACTTACTGAGGCCGGTCCGTCTGATGATAGCGTTGTAAGCCAAGTCGACTTCAATGATAATGAATTCCAGGTCTTCCGACCGGTCCTTGGATGGCTCTCCAAGGGTAACCGGGAATAACATCTTCCCGCAAGGAATAACGCTCCTTTGGTCGAACGACCAAAGAATTATATTTGCGATCGGGAGATCGTGAACAGCAGCTCCCAACATTTCGGCAATTTCGTGCTTCATTAGATTGCACGAAGCCCCAGTATCCACTAAAATTCTGTGGAAACGACGACTCCCGTTGATCCCAATGATGGTAAAGGGATCGTCACATGGATCGATGATCCCTTCCCGATCAGCCAAGGTGAAAGTAATGTCCTCTCTGAAGAAGGAGGATCGTTCCATGGGATCATATTTCACTAGCGCCACAGACTCGGAGCTCTCAGCGGAGTCTCCGCGCGCAATTCTCTTTCGGTCCCGGACCGATTCATTTACTCTTAAACCACCGGAGATAACATAAATATCTCCGGCTACTTCTCTCGGTGCCACCTCATTTTGAGGAGGTTGGGCACCAGTTACCGCAGGTGGAGGAGCGGTCTGCTCCTGTCTTCCACCCTCGTTCTGCGGGGCTCTACCGCCGCGGCCCCGCCATCTTCTTCTTCGGCCCTGACCACGGTTCTCACGACCGTGTTGGCATCTTTCTTGTTCTAGCGGAGGAGACCGTCGATCCTCCGTCCGATCACTATAGTTTCGGGGTTATCCCCGATTATCTCTTCCCCACGGCCTGTGACGATCGTCACCTTGGCGGCCCCTTCGGGGGGATTCTGCTCGCTTGCCCTTCTGACCATTCCGGTCGGGCTTTTTTTTACTCATTGTCTCTACTGTCTCTTTCAACAGCGGGCACTTCAGGGTCGGGTGATCACGATTATGATGGAGCTCGCAATACACCCGATTGTCCTCCTGCTTCGGGGGGACGTCTTTTTCGCTTACAGCCGCTACTTCTCGCGACTGCTTCTTAGGGTAGGAAACCCTATGATCACCTACTAGCTCAGAACTCCCGCTAGGTTTCCGATAACCAAGCCCCAGCGCTTCATCCATCTTAATATACTTGTTGATTTTCTGAAGAAGCTTTCCCAATGTGGATGGTGGGCTCTTTACCAAGTTGGCCGAAAGGCCGCACGGTCATAGGACCTGCTGTAGAATATCAATTTTATCCCGGAGCTCGAGCTTGATACCCCGGGCGGTCCTGTTGAATTTCTCCATGAAGGACCGAAGACTCATCTTTGCCGGGATATATTTCAGCTGATATAGTTCATGTCTGCTTCGGGGCGGTCCTACATTTGGAACAAATTGCTCAGAGAAGGCCAAAATAAATCCGCCATACGATTGTATGGATCGGGCCGGCAAATTTTTGAACCACGTTCGGGCGTCGCCTTGTAATCCTGCCGCGAAGATGCGGCACTTTAGTGAATCCGAGGCCCGAACCGTTCCCATGCGCAATTCGAAATCGGCAACGTGATCGATTGGATCACCATCACCCCGAAATGTCGGCAACCCCTCGGGGTTGCGATAATGCCGATCTGGGACTGCTTCCATATCTCTTCAGAAAAGGGGAGCATCAAATCTCCCAATGCGGCTGATACGCCTTCAGATTGATGAGACGATGTCTGGACCGCATGCAAATTATGCCACTAATCATCATCCTTACTTCTCCTGATTGGGGCCTCCATAACCCTGTTAAATAAACTAGGATTGCGTCCCAGATTAGGTTCGCAATCCCTCAGCGCACGCATGCTCTCCAACTCCCTGGTGAGCTCATCAATTCGTCGATGCATCTGCTCCTGATCATTTCCAGGAGCGGGAGTTAGAGCTCTGGCTGGGGGAGGAGGAGTAGACCGATATCTAGGCCTCCTCATTGTTACGCCACACCTGATGATTTCTTCTTCATCAGTACTGCGCTCGTCAGGATCACTCTCGTATCCTCTGCTTTTGGGAACATGGCTTGAAACAGCCGGTGGTTCTGTTCCACTTTTCTCCGACGTAATTTCCAGTACCACCTTCCTGACGACAGCTTCCAGATCCTGTAAAGTGAATGTTGGTGCTCGGAGACTGTCGGGAAGCACATCACTATCATTTGTCGGAGTTCCAGTCGCTATGCCTTTGATTATCCTATCCCTGGTAGAAAACTCAAATGGGATTAGAGAATCGTCCCCACGGACGGCGCCAAACTGTTATGGTCCCTTTTTAGGGGGTACCAACAGTCGTCCGGTTCGTTTAGCAAACGAACTCGGTTCTGATTTTTTTTTTTGTGGAAGACGATTAAAAACTAGAAATAAACGATGGCACGGCGATGTATAGTGGAAACCCCAGGAATTGGGGTGAAAACCACTTGACTAAGAGTAGATTATACTCTTAACCTGTTCACTAATCAAATAATTCGTGATGAATACAATAGAGGCTTAATGAAAATGACAAGGAAAAAGAAAGCAGTAAGAACTCCGGCAGGGTAACGATCTGTTCTTACGCGTCCAAAAGGTCCTGCTATTTCCGTCGTCGCACTCTGTATTTATAGAGTTTACAACGTGTGTAAATCACGCTCTGTAACCGCCTCTGACAGGTTTGTTAGAGGTTGTTATCGCGGGATGTAAAACGAGGTTGGGACCGATGCGTGGTCTGCGTGATCGGGCCCGAAGCGTGGTATGCGTGTAGAGGCCCGAAGCGTGGAAAACGTGAGCATGTAACCGTTCAGACCGAACTAAGGAGCCAATTACCAGAAAACGCTTTATTTCGCCTAAAGTCATCTTCGGTCCTCTCGTTAAACATCGGGCCGCTCTTCCTTAAGTGTGCAAGTGGCTGTAGGAATTCGTTTCCACCATTCGAATTAGCCCAATAATTAATGGGTCTTGCCCATCACAAGGTACCCGATCCTAAAGTTCACATCAATACCTAAAATGCATTCTCAAATCTCTTCCAGAACATAGTCTTAGTTAATTTTGTGTGAACCGAGAGAATCTATACAAAAACTTTGATATCATGTACAAATTAGAGATCCAATTACCTGAGAGAGCGTATATATAACCCAATGTTTTCATACCAGTCCGGACCAGTATACCGGCATGTATCAAATTTCATTTAATTTTATTTTTTTAAAAAAATAATAATTAATTAGTTTTTAGAGTCAAACACGAAAAAACACATAAATCGATCATAATATCCGACATCGGGCGGCACAAAAAAAATACCGATACCGAGCGAAATTGATATATTGACTAGTATGAAAACATTGATATAACCTAGGTGTAATAGAAATTAACCACATTACAAAAATATAGGTTTGACAATTATCCCTGATATCATTAATTTTATAAATTAAAATATTTCTAATTTTACAATATTATATATAAGTCTTCAACTCTAATCCCACCATGAATAAGTAGACAACTTACATTCCCTTTCAACTTAATACTATAATTAAAATAAAAAATTACGATATTATTAAATTAATCAATTAAATACGTATATTATAAACAATTCAACCAAATAATGGTACATTAACACATAACTTTTGATTAAATCTTAATATCCTTCCAATCCGTAAAGAAAACCTGCGTATCTCTGGTTATCCTGCCCTAAGAAAAACACGTCGTTCATTCTCTTAAATGCGTGCCACGTCAACAGGCTATCCGAACCGGCTTGGTGGCATTTGCCGACGACCCGGTTCACGTTTAGTGCGTTAGCCATCCGGTCAAGCCCGCCGTACAAGCTCTCGCAGAACCGTGCCATATACTTAACATCGTACACTTTGCTCCCAAATAATGTCCTGATAACCGAGAGGAACTCGGCCAAACCGACGGGTAGACGGCGGCGCGTGAGAATTTTCACAAGGTACCCGAAGTCGTACGCGCTGTGGAACGTTACCCAGCTGACGTCTTCGTTGCATATCAAACCAGAGCTCATCATAAGCTCGCCGAACCGCACCGAGTCAATCCCTTCGTTGCGGTTCTTATCGAAATCGATACCGTGAGCACGCAGTAAATCGATGGAGTCCGGAGCGTGTGGATCACGCGCAACATCGAAATCTGAGAAATTAAACTGCCAGATGAACCGCTCGCCGGAACCCAGATCAGGGAGATTTCCATTGGCATCGGAGAGCGTGAGGCCGAGCTGTATAATGTTAAGTGCATCCACGTTGGATTTCAAGGTTTTATAATGATCAGTAGAGGAAGCTCTCCACGGCTGCCGCGGCGGAAGCTTAAATATAACTCCGGGGAACTCAGTATCCATCGCCACAAAAGGGTAAAGATCCACAAGACCCGAGATCAACCCGAACTCAAATTCAAGATTTTGGGACCAAACTTCACGGATTTTCACTGGTTTGTTATCTTGAAAAGCTTCAGAAGCCATTCTTACCGGAAAATGAGAACAGAGATCAGAAGCCTCGAAATCTAAGAGACAGTGTGAACTTAGAAGAAGAATTTGGAGAAAGCTTTATAGAGAACATCATAAGAAGGTTCTGAGAAAATAGAATCAGTGTGAGAAGTTTGACTGGGCAGAGTGTCAGTTAAGAAATTCAAATCTCTGCTGAATTTTTATTCCAAGTCAACAAAGAACTACCACCGCGGCGGCCATTGCCGTGTCCGCCTAAACTTAAAATACTATAAAGTTGGAGGACTCAGAAAAAAACTTCACACATAGCAAGGCCCAAATCGCAATTTACAGATTCTTTTACATTATTTTCATTTTTCAACAGAACTGGAAAATCGTATATATTTTATTTATTATATCTATCACCATTATTTTTGCTCGAAGTAGGGGAGCGATTCTCTGGGATAGCCACACGTGCACCGGAAACAATCCTATCCCTTAAATCTTTGATCATCTTGTATCTTTCCATCTCCTCTTTATCCTTCATCTCATGTTGATACCTATCAAAATTCTCTCTACAAAACTCCCATTCTACGCACCGTTCCTCTGGTTTCGATTCTTTTACATTGCTACGATTCGTCGAGACTCCTTCTCCGATCATTTCGGTCCGTTGGATTCCCTTGTTCAAATCTTCTACATTCAATTCAATGGAATGAAGCTCACTCTCTTCTTCATCTTCATACTTGTAAGCTCCCGGAAGAGTTTCCCTCAAATATTTCTCGAGCTCTACGATTTTATCGCAGCTTGGAGAATGAACCGTGTTTACTACCTCATTTGGACCTGCATTCTCATCCTCAAACTTATACTTAGCCTCCGAGAGCTTAACTTCGACATGTTCATCGCGTATAAGGCCTGCGAGATTGACCATTTTCTTCTGCTTCATCTTTTCAACTTTCTTGGTTGCATTTGAAAGAGATTTCTTAGTTTCAGCAAGTTCATAGCTTAGCTTATCATTGAGTCTCTCTATATGTTGCCTCATCTTCTTTTCCGTGTCTAGCTCGCTTATAACCGATGCAATTGCACTACGGATCCTACCTTGTTCTTTCATCCTCCATATAATCTTCTCCTTTTCAAATTGTCCTAACAGAAGCGTAATCTCCGACTTGTTAGACTTTCGTTCATCGAGTAAGTTTGTGACATCGATGAACATCCGGTTGAGTTCCAATCTCAATGCAGAAAACAAAGACGAGACTGATGTATTCTCATGATCAAAATCGCACACTCTACTCATCAATGTGATTAGCTCTTTCGAAGTTTTAATGCCATTGTAGAGATCCTTTAACCAGTTAATCGATCTAGTAGAGTTCCTCTGCGACCCGTCAACCTGTAAAAACTCAATCTCTCAACAATATATAGAATTTCAAGATTCAATGGACTACAAGAGTGTTCAGTCCATAAAAGCACATAAAAAAGACTGGATCAAGTCAATTACTTATGATATCATATCTCTTATAAACTAGAATTTTTCTACTGCACAACACAAGAAGATATAATACGAAGCGAAGATTAACATATCGAAAGACACGATAAGCAAGTTACAAAGCCAAATTTCATATCTGGCTTATGTGGATCCCATAACATTAAGCCATGTTCCCAATTCCACTAATGTAAAACTTGACACTTTGTCATTTTCTTAACAATCCAAGAAAGAAAGGACAATATTGTATTGATCAACAAAATAGAACGTGACAGGCTGCTTCCAACTAGAGAGAAAATAATAGAATACAAAACACTTGGCAATCAACAAGGAGAAAAAATGAGTGGACAAGATTGCTTTTAATCAACAAGTAAAAATACCTCAACAAAGCAACTATTTACAGATTTGATGCCTTCATTCTGCAGAAGCTTCACTGAACCACAATTTGCTCTTCTTCTCTGTAAATTTTCCTGTAAATGTAATAAAATCAGCTTAAAAAATACTAAAGTTGGTGTATCTTTATGAATCCCACCTGTGAAAGAGAATTGTGAGGGAGATGAGATGAACAAGGAAGCATTTCTTTTTCTTTTTTGAAGATTTTTGTATTTGTGCCTTCCTCTGCGGTTTCTCTTTTCATTTTAGGGGAATGAAACGCGTTCATTTCCCAGAGAGTTGCGGCTAATTTGCGTGCAGAAATACAAGAATCCTTTCCTCTTTCCCCACTCCAGTTCAATGAGAATGATTGATTATTTTCCATTGAAGGAGATTTTGAGCTTAGTAGCTTCCACATTGGAACAGAAGTAGTGGATTTTCTAGCTACTAAAACAGAGCGCTTTAAACGATAATTTGATGAAGAAGAAGACGAAGAACAACCCCTCTTTCTCACTTTGCATTTTCTCCGCACAATTTTACCGTCAAGATTCATATTCTGCCTCCACATCGTAGGGCATACAAAATCTCAAACAAATTGAAAAAGATCTGAAAAACCCAGAACACCCACAAGCTTCAAACCATTTAAAAAAAAGCAAAAAGAGGGCTTTCTTGAATCTAGAGCAAATGTCTCCTGGAAATTGATTCTGTTTAAAATCCCATTTATCTGATTTTGTAACTAAATAAAAAGGGAAAAAAGTGGAAGAACATGTGAAGAGTTGTTGTGAAAATGGGACGCAATTATCTGTCAAAGCTTCATCTTGAAGAAGAATTTTGGGGAAAAAGTTAAGAAAGCAAGCAAAAGCTGGATTTCAGGGTGAAGAAAGAAAGAAAGAAAGAAAGAAACGGGGAGTTTAAGCAGTGAATCTGCTACACCACCTACCTTTTCATTGGAGAAGGAAAAGCTTTGATTGCCACACACACACAAACACCAGACAAAGTTGAAGCTTAAGAACACTGTATTTAAGGTTCCTATGAATAGCAGGTGAAACCCATGAAGACAATGACCTGCACAATAAATTTCTTGTTTCTTTTTAAAATTATTAATAATAAACATTTATTCCATATAAAAAATCGAAGTGCACGTGTTTGTGGGTAATGACCGTTTGAGCAAACATTTTCATATATTTATCACTAAATTTAATTTCATTATATTCCGAGCTAAATAAACATAGTTTTTAAAAAACTATTTATAATATTATATAGTTGCAACATATATTATATATCAAATATTAGGGATATGAAATTGGAACTATTTGTATTCAAAATATGTTTGAGTTGTATATGATCGTCGTCCATTAGAATATAAATGTTAATTTTTTTTGAACATTTTTCATGTTCGTTTATAAGTATAACAAATATGAATACTTTCGTTAACAATTGTAAATATTTGTGAAGAAAATGCATTATTGTATTTATATTTCATTTAAGTATATTATTAAATTTTAGATAAATATAATATATCATTATGGATGTTATACGATCCGAACAGCTCATGAACAATATGTATTCGGCTTATATGTGATCGTGTTCGCCCGTTCGAATAAAAATATGAACATTGTTCGAACATTATTTTATGTTCGTTTATAATTTGAACGAACATGAACATTTTCGTGAACAAATGTGAACGTTCGTGAACATATATATTATTTAAATTATTATAATATATTATTATAGTATTTAAGGTTAAAAATCTTTACAAAACCATAATTTTCACTTCTTGACTCTAATGACGATTGTGAATCACTTCTCAATTCTTCATTAGATTCAAAAGACTGAAAAGAGAAGACATTTGATATTCTACAAAATTCTCAAAATAACAAATATGGAATAAGACAAATGTTCATCACAGTCAGTGAACCCTTTAGATGAAATTATTGTTTTTTATGATGAACCAATTTCTACAGAAAATAGGGATGAGTTAGAACATGAAGAACCCTTTGGATGAATTTCACACAAATAGTACAAACACATTCGAACAAATCGTACGAACAATGTTCGAACAAGCTTTTCGAACGAACATGAACATTTACTTAAAAATTTGAACAATGTTCGAACATATATTTCCGTTCGAATAAAATATGAACGAACATGAACAAGTTCGAATAAAAATATGAACGAACATGAACACAACGCGTTCGATTCGTTCAGATCGAATAACAGCCCTATATATCATTATTCACATAATCTCTATATTTTTTTCATTTTTTTATCTAATTACATGTATATAATTATTTTTTCTTATTTTATTTAAATATAAAATTATATTCTTTTAATTTTTAAATTTTCAACCTAAAAAATCAATTTTAGTATATTGAGTTTCAATATTATAAATTAGAAAAAATTTGAAGAAATCCTTAAACAAATTATTTAAATGAATATGAACATTCATATAAGTATAAAATAATGTTCGGACATGAATATTATTCACATAAATTACAACATACATGCATTATTCGAATAAAAATATGAACAAATATTAACATAGAGACTTCAGTTCATTCGAATCGAATATTAATTCTATCAAAGTTATAATTGTATCATAAAAGTCAAACAATTCTAGTGATCTCATATAACCTAAAGTTCTGCACACGGGTAAATTTTAACGTTGCATCACTAGACATTCTCGTGATTTATGTAATTGTCTTAAAAGTAGGCAATTTTGTCAATTATTATTATTTAGAAAAAAAGAATATAAGATCTTTAGATGAATTAAATTTTAGCAATTTTGGAAATGTTGACAATTAGGAAATAGAGTTGAATGTTGTTGTAGTAGTGGACACAAATTAAATGTTATTTGTGAAAATTATATGTTCATTAAATGCAAAGTGCAATAAAGGAAGTTTCGGCATTCAATATCAATAGTGCCTGCGCCTTTTAATTATATTAATTTTGATTGGTATTTAAAAAATATATCGATAGATATGAGTATTAGTGGAACGTATCAAATTAAATTTATTTGATTTGGAAAAAAATATATATGAAGTTTGTAAAATAATTAATCTTTTTTTAAAAAAGATTAAGAATGAGTTAAAAATTATTTATTTTCTCTAGTTTAATAATTAAGTTTATTTTATTATTTTGATACAAAATACCAATATGGATAGTCTAATATATCAAAAGGTACTATTTTTTAAAACATTGAATAATATAATTATGTTATGTTCTGGAAGAGATGTCGGAATGTATTTTAGGTGTGAAAACGTATTTTAATTAATTTTATAGAACTTACCGGATTGCATTGTGTTTTACAGAGAATGTATTTTTGCATTATGATTAATTATACATAGAATGCAAAATCACTCTTTTAGGTTAATTTGAAAATGTAGAATGTGTTCTTTTATTTCCAATTACGTTATTGCTCTTGAACCCTATAAATTTTAGGTTTCCTTAGTAAGCCACCAGTTTCATTCTCAAAGTTTCTTTTCAACTTGAATCACTTGAGGCCGATCCAAGTCACCGAAATTCGGATGTTGTCTGTAAGTTTTCATGATTTTGTTGGGAACTCAAATGGGTTTTCAATTTAGTTGAGAATTTCGACTCCGTTTTTAGTTAAGAATTTTGAGTTCATTTTTATTTTGTTGAGAATTTCATGAATGTCGTGATTTTGTTGACAATTTCGTTAGATTATTGTTTTATATTCGGGTTTTATGAAGGTTGGATTAAATCAATCTTTTATTGTCTTAAACTGATTATTGATTTTGCTGAGTCTAACTTATTTAAGGTTCCTTTTATCTCTAATCTATTGTGTTAAACAATGCATGTGAACTTTATCAATGAGATTTGTTGTCATGATATTTGTATTATGCCTTATTGTATCGAGTTTTTTGAGTCTACTAGCATTGTTATTGATATTGATATTTTTATTTTAATTATTGTAGAGTTGTATCATTGTATTATTATTAAATTATTTTAATTGTTATTGATATAAATAGAGTACAAATTATATATTTTATTATATCAATAATTTTAAAATTATTATAGCAATTACAGGTTTTAGGGGTGGAAACTTGTATATTCAAGAGAGTACTTGTATCTAAAGAAGTTGTGTCATTTAATACAAGTACAAAATAATTGTTGTGACTTGAGATGAATGTAACATACTCTGAGGTGAACTGATCGTAATTTAAAAAAACTGTTTTTGAAACAGCGGTACAGTGATTGTGATGTCATAAAATGATTTTTTTGCCATTGTTTTTAAATAATTGTTTATACCTTAAAAATTATATTTCATATTATTTTATGATTAATTCGTTATGTTAAACCTACATTTTTATAGTTTGAACATATATATTCATTATCAAAATTAATTTTTTTAAAAAATAAAATATAATTTACCATTGGGAAAATTAACATTTGATAAATGCGTTCTGGTGGCCATTGGGTTAAACCAACTATGAACTCACCGTTGTTTTCTGCGGTCGCACAAACACAGTTATTAATGATGTTTGGTTAAAATAGAATACAACTACCATACGTTCACCGTACCGCACGGTGGACTGAGTTTCTAAACAAGACTAATAAATACTTTTATTATATTATTATTTTTAGGTGATTTATAATCTTTCCGCATTATAATATATTAATATTAAAACATATTTAACTAATTTTATTATATTAAAATTATTCATATAATAAAATATATAATTTATATTCTGTAATAACAATTTTATAAATTAAAATAATTCAATATATTAAAATAATAAAATCAAACTTACATACAAAAAACAAAAACAAAAAGATAAAATTAGTGCTATAAGAAAAATGTATAATGTTATTAAAATAATAATTTAAAAATTAATGTTAATTTTTAATTATATCCAATTGACACCATTAGTATATATTTTTACTCTTATTGTACGTATTAAGTGCCCGTTAATCATACAACTTTTATTTGGTGTAGGCTTTTGGACCGTTCATCTCAATCCCTAGTAGTTAAAGTGGTGTTAGAGGGGGCCCACTTCATCATTAAATTAATCAAATTAAACTTAAATATTAATTTAAGGGAACATTTCATTTTTAGTCATTTATAGTAAA
The DNA here is from genome assembly GCA_009725065.1 of Utricularia reniformis. Classification (NCBI taxonomy): domain Eukaryota; kingdom Viridiplantae; phylum Streptophyta; class Magnoliopsida; order Lamiales; family Lentibulariaceae; genus Utricularia; species Utricularia reniformis. The sequence goes on along the minus strand of RWGZ01001047.1, from coordinate 493,029 downwards.
AAATTAAATTACAATATAGGGTTATCCATTTATATTCAAGAGCAAAATAGTAAAAATCAAGACTAAACCTATCACTTTAATAACATTATTTTAGGGCTCAAATTTGCCTCGAAAAGATAATATCATTTCAATTGCAGTTCAAGTTCATCTTAAGTACAATAAAAGGTTATCCACTAGTATTCAAAAGTAGATCAAAGCTAAACCCACTAACTTTAATAGTGTTAAAAGAAAAAATATAAAGGGTTTGTTTGGTTTAACGATAGAAAGTGTGATTTTTTATGATACACAAAACACAAGCTTAATTACGATGTAATAATCGTTAAAAAATCACGATTTCATCATAGATGTTAAAACCAACTGTGGTCTTATCGTAATTTTGAAAAATACTAATTTACAATTATTTCTAGTAATTATAATACAATTTTATTTATTATTTTTTTATAAATAATGATATATTAGTATTTTTACATAAATCACGATAACAATTTCACAATTTTACTAAATATATATAAAAATTTACGATCATCATATCTCACCACACCTCATCAAACTTCAATTTGAAAATTTTGAACCAAACAAACCCAAAATCAATTTGACGATGTCTCGTAGCCATTATTAAAACTACACACCTTCAATTATTAGAGAAACTGAAACTACACAAATTAAATACAAGAACTTGGGCCTAAAGCCCATTAGATAGGTCCCGTGGACCAATACATATTAAAGCCCAAACGTAATTTCATTCAAGCTTAGCAACAATTGTAACAGTTTACACTTCAGAATTCAGATCCTTGTCGTTGAAAATTTGGAGTCTTTGGTCGAATAGAGCACAGGGCCTGAAGTTGATTATGATTTTGTGGTTTTGGACGAGTTCGTAGAATGCTTTCAAGGGCTTGGTATACACGCCAAATTTTCATCTTTGTTTCTAAATTCTAGTGACTCGTATGGTTTTCCTCTATTCATGGTGCTTTGAATGGATTTTATTTATACTGCAATTGAATATAATGCTGCGTCGTATATTGGGATCCATGAAAAAGGCTTTGATTGCTTCATTTTATTACATAACGGAGTTCATTGGTACTCTCAGAGCTTCTCTGGAAGGTAATGTAAAAATTGGTTCAGTAAACATTAATTAGGGTTTTGCGGGGGGGACCTTTCTGCATCACTGTCGTAATGTTTCTTCACTTGCCAGATTGTCATTATTGCTTTGATTTGACCAGTTTATGATGTCTTCTGTTGATGAATTTAGACATATGGATTCACATTAGGATCTTGAATACTTAGCAAGAATGCTATTTTCCTTCCTAGTAGCTGAATTCTGATAACTTCATATTTACATTTAATTCTTTGCATTTGCATTAGTTTTGATATGAAATAAATGTATTTGTAGGATAGTAAATAAAGCCAAAAGGAAGAAGCGTAAGGAGCATTAATGGAGTGATCATAAGTCAAAACATCCATCTCAACAATTTGCTTGCAGGGTAAAAGCTAATGAAAGCAATATGAACCAGATCAATGAATAAAAACTCGGGATTATTCGTACACCTGGTGATGAGGCTGATGAATAATCCAAGCTCGGAAGATAACCTTGTAGCCCAATATTATACACAGGAGAGCCATTAGGATAGAACAATCCATAGTTCCTCTCAGAGACTGGACCTGGCTTTAAATCCTCATTAAATAGTGCAAAAACATATATATCCAACGGCTGTGAAGGCCGTGCCGGAGTTCCTTGATTCTGTTCAATAAGTTTGATCAGATTCCCATTATACAATTGAGCATTTTCAAGTGTAGCCCCTGCTTCATTTTCATCTCCTTTTGAAGGCCACCCTGTTTCAGAAACCATAACTTTTACATCTGTGTGGCCTAATGCTTTGACAGCTGAATAAACTGCATCAATCTGTGCAAACAACATGTTGTCATAGTGTAAACTTGTCATGGGATCAATAGTTCCATTATTTGGCTGAAAAAGTGCATAGCTCAGTGATATCTCTTCAGGGTTATCTTTATAAGCAAAGAAAGGATAAGCATTTATAAGAAAAGGCGATCCAGAAAGAAGATGAAAATCCAAAATGCTCTTTATATACTCTATAAGATCATCTCTGAATGCACCCGCAGAAGGAGGAAAAGAATTCGACAATATACCGAATGAATGTGCAGTCGTAACATGAATCTCATGGCTCAAACTAAGGTTTTCAAGAACTCCATAAACTGTCTTCATTGCAGGTAACAGTAAAGATATTAACTCTGTATTATTTCCCGTTAATACTTCGTTCCCTACGGTGATGCAATTTATTTTTGTTCGAGGGATAAAAGGCTTTACTTTCTGTTGAATCCATTCTTGAGCTTGATTTGGATCAGTCATAATCTTGAGATATTCATTTCCCAGGCCAATTACAAATTCAACATCTGAGTCTGAGAATGCTGATAACACATTAGGATCTGCATCATATAACTTCACTCTTGTTATGTTTAATGATCCTAGAAGAAATGAAACTCTTGATGGATCTGGGAGATTATTCGCAATTTGTCCATAGTTTATTCCTAGCCCCGAGCCTCGGATTCTCCTCGAAGAATCTGTCAATCAAAACAAACAAGGTATTAAGATTTAAGATACAGAATTTTATGCTAAATTCTCAGATATTCTAATCTTTGTTGAGTTTCCATACAACACAAGAACTTCAGTTCTGTGTTTTCGATCCGTTCGAACCGATTCATTTGCTACAGCAGAGCATTATTACACAGGCAGAAAGTTTTAAGACAGAGCATATTTTGATGACAATGAAATGGAAAAAGAAGAAGAAGAACCTGAGAGAATCAGGAGGAAGAGAAGGGGCCGGAAGAAGAAAGCCATATGAGTATGCCTGCAACAATACAACTTTTAAGTATTTAATGTGAGTGTTCGTTCCCATAAGATTTTTTGTTGTTTCTACGACTTTTCCATAAGTATATTATGTAATAAAATAGGGGAAGATAAAAAAAGTAGAAATCTTTCAAAATCAACTAAAACTTTATTGTGGTCAGCTATAAGCTTGAAGCCTTTATTCTTATTCTTCTATAAAGTTCACTCACAAGTCACAAATATGCCTAGTTTCTCCATATCCAAGATTCTTACAAAATGGGAGCCTCCTTTTATTTTGTCTTGTTTATCGTTTATAAACATAAATTATTGAGAAAATTGCATCGTTAGTTTCTCAAAGTTTTGTGATTTTGACAAATTTAGTAATCAAATTTTAATTTGATATATTTAATTCTTATACTCTTTGATAATTTTAACAAAAACAGTCTCAAAGTTTTCAAAATTTGGTAAATTCGATCACTGTGTAACAAAATTAGTCCTGAAATTTGAGGATAAATTTTATCATACACATTAAACTTTGATTACTAGATTTGTCAATATTTATAAATTATGAATATTAGTTTTTCCAAAAAACAAAGTTGGATTAATTTTTCATTCAAAAAACTTTGATTACTAGTTTTACCAAAAATTAAGAAACCTTGAGAATCTAATTTGTTAAATTATATAAAATTTGGGAAGCTTAAATATCATCCGCACGAAATTATTACAATCTAATGGTACGGACTCAGACAATTGATTAAAGTAGTATCAATTTAACCATAACAAACAAAAGAAAGAAAACTTTAAAAGGAAGAAAGTGCTGAAAATAATACCCCTAAGCCACATTGATCCAAGTTCCATTGATGATTCAAAAGCACAATCTCAGTAAAGTTCAGTCTCCTTGTGAGTATGGATCACACAGTCGGAACTCGGATACGATATACATGTCAACACATACCCCGCTTCCATCTGAGCATCGTCAAGAAACGAGCCATCGGATTGGTCGACTGAGCCAGTCACTATTTTGCCAGCACAAGTGGAGCATGCTCCAGCTCGGCATGAATAAGGAAGTTCAAATCCAGCTTCCTCAGCCGAGTCGAGAATGTAAGTATCATCTGGTGCATCGAATTCGAATTGGATACCTTCGGGACTAATCAACTTCACTTTATATGTTGCCATTGCTGAAGCTCTGAAGTTGGGGTTTGCTTTCAAACCAAAAGATTTGGTAATTCTTTTCAATGACCCTAGTGGTAATGTGCTGTTTTTAAACAAGGTAGAAGGGACTCGGGCCGGTTGGGAAACTCCGAATACAGCAGTTGGAACACCCGAAGCTGCCATTCCACCTGAAAACATGATTAATGATGTAAAATACGATGATGATGCAACTTATATGTGGTTTTTTGCAAGGTACGAAACGAAAATAACAAAGCGGATGCTTGGATTGGAACAATGCGATCAATATTTGGAGCAATATGAAAGAACAAGCATTTCAAATCCTGAGCTTCACTTTAAGCTCAAAATATAAATCCAATGTGACAATAATGAGTTTGTGATACAATCACATTCATTTATTATCTACACACAGTTAAACGAATTTAATTAAACAGAACACAATATGATTCAATTAAAGGTTGATATTTCCATAGGATTCAAATACAGAATAGCATAAATTAATATCAATATACAGAAATTAATCAATACAGAATAGCAGAACAATAACAAAAATTGATGCAATTTCATTAACAAGCTGAATACTGAGATCACACGGTGGCGAAACCCATTTTCAAGAAAGAAAAAAGATGTATTTTTAAAAAAAATACACACAGAATGATAACATGCTTCAGTCAGACAAAGATCTGTTGAAAAGTTTCAGTCAATTATGCGAAAAAAAGCTTCAAAAAAGAAGAGAATTAAACGCCAGAACAAGCAAGATTCCCGTTAACTCGAAAACACCCAATTTTGAATTTCCATACACTCATAACTTACAATCAGTCTTTTTTCTCCAATACCAAAAAATATGATAAATCTGACGGAGATACCCACGAAGAAATAGGAAGATTCACGAGACCTAAAGCTGAACAGTTTGAAATAGGAAGATTCACGAAGAAGACAAGGAAACCAACTTGTATTCTGAGGTGCAAGCAGTGGTGGCCCAAATTGATAAACCCTAACTAATATAAAAAGATTAATCTAAACCTAAATTAAATTTTTAAAACAACTTTTAAATTTTTAATAAATTTAATTTTGAAATGATAAATTTAATCCTTATTTTTTATGCAATGTTTTAAATTTTTGGTATACCAAATATTTCAGGCGTACCGGTTTCGGTCGGTACGAGTTTTTGAGGGTCAGGTTGAGTTTTGTTTTAAAAAAAATAAAATATGTTGAGAACCCTTAAACCGGGTACCAATGATGTGTTCTTGTTGAGAACCATTAAATCGGGACCAAAGATTAGCTCTAAACCAAGATGAATGTGGTCAAACTAAAGTAAGGATTCGACAGCTGAAATTACCAAGTATAGGATCGGGGCCCAACAGACAGCTTAGGGTTCGACAGACTGCTTCGGTCCTGGAGGACACCTTAGGACCAAGCAAGCAGTTTCGGTCCCGGAAGACAGCTTAGGGCCAAGCAGATAGCTTCGGTCCCAGCAGACAATTTAGGGTCCGACAGACTAGATATTGACCCATCAACATGCGTTCCACGCCTCGGGCTCAACCACGTTTTTCCAGCATGTGAAAACAATCTCCAACAACTTTGTCAGAGGTGGTTACAGGGCGTGGATTACACGCATCTCCCCCTCTATAAATACATAACAAAAAGATAAACTCAAGAGGACCATTTGGATGGCAATTTCGACGAACCCTAGCCGCTGTAATTTCATTTTTGCTGCTCTTATTCCCTTTGTACATTTTCATTGGTTTATTAATGAATTTGCCGTGGAGGTTCTCCTCTCGGCAACGTAGTTTTTTCCCCTTTCTTAAGGGGTTTTTTCACGGTAAAATCGCATGCGTTCTTTCCATTTTCTATATTTCAAGTTGTCTCTACAAACAACAAATAAAACCGATTTTCAGAATCCGGTGACTGTGGGTACCCCTAAAAAGGAACTACAACAAAATATGAATATTTTATACTTCAATTTATTTTAATATTTCTGTACGGATCCGATACATATCAGATATATTCAATATATATCTTGTATACCGATCTAATGAGCTTGTCCGGTATAACGACCAGTACCGGTTTTTAAAATATTGATTTTATGAGGTGTGGGGATTTTCGTAAATTCTAATCCAAAATTTACTATATTAGAATTTTGATTTTATGGTTTTATAAATGGGAACCACAAGAAAACAAAACTACCATAAAAATACGGCATAATTTGGTTTTATAATAAAATAAATAAAATTGAAACTCTTATCAAGCCAAACTCCAAAACGGATGGTCGGATGCTCACTTGAAACAAATGGCTTGTGCCGCTGCAACGTCAGTGCGTCTACTCTTTCCCGATACCTACGCTTATCGGAATCGCAGACAACTCCGGGGGGCAACGCGAGCCAGAAGCTGCACGGTTTCGTGCTGCGAAACGGCGGTTGAGATTGCGACGGCGAAGACAACAGTTGTGAGTAATGGTAATGATACACTTCGGATATGCAGAGTGCTCAATGGCATGTGGCAGACTAGCGGAGGATGGGGCAGAATTGACCGTAATGACGCCGTTGAAGCAATGATTCTCTACGCCGACGCTGGACTCGGAACCTTCGATATGGCCGACCACTGTAAATAGCTTTATTCCTTTTTCACATTTTTCATGTTAGATTAGGAAATTGGTCATCTTTGTATGTGGATTTTGCTCTACTTTCTCCCTAAGAGTCATTTTATAGAAGAGTTTTATAAATGCGAAAAGATTTTGGAAAGCAATTTGCTTGCTTGTTAACGTTGGACCCAAATGAGAGTTGAAGTGATAAATGGGAGAGATTCATTGGAAATCTGCAGAATCGTTAATTTGACATTGCAGGTGAGCTGAGGCTAGAAGAACTGATTCGACAATGCAGTCGAATCAATGCTTCGCTATGCTGATTATTCACTTAGAACATTTGATTTGCATGATATGTGTTTAACACCTCACATAACTATACTTTGAATTAGTTCATTGTTCTGTGTGTTTGTCATATGTTTCTTCATATAATATACCAAGTTTGAAAGCTTTATTATTGAGCTTCTCATATGTTTCTTCGTTTAACAGATGGACCAGCTGAAGATCTTTATGGTATTTTTATAAATCGAGTTCGTAGAGAACGACCTCCCGAGTATCTAGAAAATGTGAGGGGGTAAGTACACCACTATTTCGATGTAAAGCAACAGCCCTCTTGGTTGTACATGGCAACACAACAACAGCAGTTTCAGTTTTTTTCTCTTCCTAGTTTTTTATTTATTTTTTTGCAAAATGCAGGCTTACAAAATGGGTTCCCCCACCAGTCAAGATGACTGCTAGCTTTGTTCGTGATAGCATTAATGTTTCACTTAAGAGAATGGATGTTGCCTCTTTAGACATGCTCCAGTTTCATTGGTAAGGATTATCTGTTTTACGTTATCTATAATTTTAAGATGTTGGTTATAGTGTGTATCCACTGACGTCTACTTTGTTGCCATAAGCTCTTTGCTAACATATGTGAAAATATTTTCAGACACTTTTTACATTATTACGTAACACCATTGTCTTGTTGTTGATGAATTTGTCTGAACTGAACCAGGTGGGACTATTCTAATTCAGGCTACCTTGATGCTCTTAAGCACCTCACAGATTTGAAAGAAAAAGGTTCAGCTGATTGTTTTGTTTTTTTATGCACGCTTTGTTTCGAATACTAGAGACAAAAGTGTTCTTTCTTAATGTAAGTGAATATTTGGAGGTAAGTGTGTTGAATTTCTAGAGTCAGGTCAATTTATGTGGAGAGTGTATATATCGGAGAGAAGAGACTACACAGTAAAAGACTTATAAACACCTCTTATAAACCAATCCAAACTACGTCTGGTCTCCGATATGGGACAATTGTCATATTTAACAATGTATTGATCACGCAGGTAAAATTAAGACAGTAGCTTTGACTAATTTTGATACGGATCGCTTACAAAAAATTCTTGAAAACGGAATTCCTGTTGTTAGCAACCAGGTAATAAGTCTTCTGATTATCTCTATGTTTTTTTACCTGGTTTTAACTTTGAACCTCATCCTCTATGCCATGCACCTTGAACTCTCTGTTACCATTTCAGGTACAGCATTCCATTGTTGATATGCGACCTCAAAAAAGAATGGCTGAGCTTTGTCAGCTCAGTGGAGTAAAACTTATAACGTAATCTCTCTTTTACTACAAGAGATGTCAAAACACCCCTCAAAATGCTTTGTTTTGCAGATACGGAACCGTAATGGGCGGACTATTATCCGAGAAGTTCCTCGACACAAATCTAACTATCCCTTTTGCTGGCCCTCCATTGAACACCCCTTCACTTCAAAAGTACAAAAGGGTATGTGATGCTGCTATTTCTTAGCTTATCAAACTAGAAAACGATCTCCGAAAACACAGATGGTTGATGCTTGGGGTGGATGGAGTCTTTTCCAAACTCTACTACAAACCCTTAAAGGAATAGCCTCTAAACACCAAGTTTCAATTCCTACAGTCGCTGTTAGGTACATTTTGGATCAGGTAACTTGCTAATCCTGTCCAAATTCGTTTNGCTTCGCTATGCTGATTATTCACTTAGAACATTTGATTTGCATGATATGTGTTTAACACCTCACATAACTATACTTTGAATTAGTTCATGGTTCTGTGTGTTTGTCATATGTTTCTTCATATAATATACCAAGTTTGAAAGCTTTATTATTGAGCTTCTCATATGTTTCTTCGTTTAACAGATGGACCAGCTGAAGATCTTTATGGTATTTTTATAAATCGAGTTCGTAGAGAACGACCTCCCGAGTATCTAGAAAATGTGAGGGGGTAAGTACACCACTATTTCGATGTAAAGCAACAGCCCTCTTGGTTGTACATGGCAACACAACAACAGCAGTTTCAGTTTTTTTCTCTTCCTAGTTTTTTATTTATTTTTTTGCAAAATGGAGGCTTACAAAATGGGTTCCCCCACCAGTCAAGATGACTGCTAGCTTTGTTCGTGATAGCATTAATGTTTCACTTAAGAGAATGGATGTTGCCTCTTTAGACATGCTCCAGTTTCATTGGTAAGGATTATCTGTTTTACGTTATCTATAATTTTAAGATGTTGGTTATAGTGTGTATCCACTGACGTCTACTTTGTTGCCATAAGCTCTTTGCTAACATATGTGAAAATATTTTCAGACACTTTTTACATTATTACGTAACACCATTGTCTTGTTGTTGATGAATTTGTCTGAACTGAACCAGGTGGGACTATTCTAATTCAGGCTACCTTGATGCTCTTAAGCACCTCACAGATTTGAAAGAAAAAGGTTCAGCTGATTGTTTTGTTTTTTTATGCACGCTTTGTTTCGAATACTAGAGACAAAAGTGTTCTTTCTTAATGTAAGTGAATATTTGGAGGTAAGTGTGTTGAATTTCTAGAGTCAGATCAATTTATGTGGAGAATGTATATATCGGAGAGAAGAGACTACACAGTAAAAGACTTATAAACACCTCTTATAAACCAATCCAAACTACGTCTGGTCTCCGATATGGGACAATTGTCATATTTAACAATGTATTGATCACGCAGGTAAAATTAAGACAGTAGCTTTGACTAATTTTGATACGGATCGCTTACAAAAAATTCTTGAAAACGGAATTCCTGTTGTTAGCAACCAGGTAATAAGTCTTCTGATTATCTCTATGTTTTTTTACCTGGTTTTAACTTTGAACCTCATCCTCTATGCCATGCACCTTGAACTCTCTGTTACCATTTCAGGTACAGCATTCCATTGTTGATATGCGACCTCAAAAAAGAATGGCTGAGCTTTGTCAGCTCAGTGGAGTAAAACTTATAACGTAATCTCTCTTTTACTACAAGAGATGTCAAAACACCCCTCAAAATGCTTTGTTTTGCAGATACGGAACCGTAATGGGCGGACTATTATCCGAGAAGTTCCTCGACACAAATCTAACTATCCCTTTTGCTGGCCCTCCATTGAACACCCCTTCACTTCAAAAGTACAAAAGGGTATGTGATGCTGCTATTTCTTAGCTTATCAAACTAGAAAACGATCTCCGAAAACACAGATGGTTGATGCTTGGGGTGGATGGAGTCTTTTCCAAACTCTACTACAAACCCTTAAAGGAATAGCCTCTAAACACCAAGTTTCAATTCCTACAGTCGCTGTTAGGTACATTTTGGATCAGGTAACTTGCTAATCCTGTCCAAATTCGTTTATATCGTTCATTCGGATTCGCTCGTTACACCGGTATTTGTATCTCGTTGCAGGATTGTGTGGCTGGTTCAATGATAGGCGTTAGACTTGGCCTCTCAGAACACATCAAAGATACTAATGAAATTTTTTCAATGGCTCTTGATGAAGATGACAAAGCTACAATCTTGCAAGTTTCCCAGAAAGGTAAAGATCTCATTAAAATAATTGGAGATTGTGGAGATGAATATAGGCGTGTATGAACAACCATATATGTAACATCATAAAATTCATTTTTTACGATTGCTTTGTAAGCAATGTTTTAAAAACTTGTATCGATTAGTATATAAAATGAGTTTTGAATTTGTCCCACATTGCTTAAATAAGTGGGATTGATTAGGTTTATAAGAGTGGAAATTCTATCATATAATGGTTTGATCAAGTATTTTAAAAGTGTGGATTCATTCCCTTAATCCTGTTCGTTCATACTCTCCTATCGTAATTTTGGTTAGACTCTATAATCCTAACATGGTATCACAGTTGGTTCGGTTCATTTCAATTCGTAAGTCCAAATATTATGGTTGAACTTAAAGGAGAGTGTTGAATTTGTCTCATATTTTGTTCAAAGAAGTGAGATTTATTATGTTTATAAGAATGGAAAATCTATCCATAATAGTTTGATAAGTCTTTTAAATGTGTAGATTCATTTCTTTAATCTCATTCGTTCACATTCTTCCATCGTAATTTTGATAAGACTCTATAATTTCAATAATGAGCGTAATATATCGGTATATCATATTTTTATCTGGTACATTATGGGAGGGGAATTGGGAATTATAAAAAAAATACAGTTATTAACTTAGGAAAATGTATTCTCTATTATATTATTATTATTATTTTAAAAAAGTAAGATACAAAATTCTACAAACTTGATATTTCTTTTTAAAAAAAAATTGATATTTTCCGAATCTACATGATTCAGTTGATATTTAGTAGAAAATTTAGATTGTTTAGATATTGGATAATTAAAATTATATTGGGTATTTACTATTTAACGAATTAAGAACGGAAAATGGTGGTCTTGATTCTCAAATTTTGTTGATTTTGACAAATTTGATCTACAAATCATTTTTTTGCGTATAGAATTCCCAAATTTCAATTAATTGACAATATTTATTCTCATAGTTTGTAAAATTTGACAAATTCAATCCTTAAAGTTATAAAAATACAAAACAAGTCCTCATTATTTACGTTTAGTGGCAAAACTAGTCCCTAAATTTGGGGAATTTGGCGAAATTAGTACCTAAATTATTTAACGGCCGTTATGGTTTACGTTTTTCAAAACATTGAGGACCACCGTTGCAAAATTATTTAACGGCCGTAATTACCATTTTTCAAAACTTTGAGGACCTCTAACCTTTTTTGCCAAAATTCTGAAATTGCGAGGATCAAATACGCCATTGTTTTTGTGTGGGGACTAACATTGCCGAAATTGAAGAATTTGAGGATTAATATTGTCAATTTTAATAAACAATAAGGACTAGTTTTGTCAAATTATACAAAATCGAAGACTTGTTTTGTCATACCAAAACTTTGGGGTTCAAATTATCAAATTTTCAAAATTATGAGAATTCAATTTACCATAACCCTTAAATCATAGGATAATATATAAACATAGTACAATTAAGAACATGTAGAATGGGTAACAAATTATGAGGCTCTAGATGTATAAGTGAAGGGAGTCTATATTCTGGTCAAATCGTCAGCTTTTGTCATAATTCTCCAACCATAATTTGCCACGTGTGAATCTTGTTCAACGCAACGAGTCATCCCAATCTCCTTCAAAAATAAATTTTCACTAAAGACAAGTTTTCCAATGTAATAGATTCATGCCACTTTCGCACCATAATTATTTTAATTTTTATATTATACCAAATCCTAATATTTTTTTTGAAAAAAAATTGGGTATTTTTGTACTATATCACTCAATATAAAATTTGGTATTTCATGTCCAAAGTTTTATATAACGAAATTATGACTTACCAAAAAAAAATTTTACCCACAAAAAACGATATGTTGATGGAGTCAGTTCCATAATTGTGTAATTGAAAAAAATGTAAAATACAAATATATTTCTCATAGATGGAATTGATGAATAAGTGATACTAAAATAATTCAATAATAAAATAATATTATTTAAATAACATATTATTACAATATGCATTTTAATATTTATAAATATAGGAATCATAAGTTATGGAGAAATATGAAAATATTGGTATGATAATTTATATAAGAGAAAATTGCGTAATTGATCCAAAGTTTGTAAATTGCGTGGGAAGCTCTCGAAGTTTCAAAATCGTTCAAAAATGACATTCGAGTAAATAATAGTGGTTTTTTTCTTTTTTTTCGTATAAGTGGTTTTGATCATTTATGAGTCATTATTAAAATTTTCAAAGTTTGAAAACATAGTCATTACATCTTTTCAAAGTTAATTGGTCAAATATAAACTCTGGGGAAATTTAAAATATTAACGAGTATAAGGGTCAAATATAAACGGTTTTGAAAGTTTGGGGGCCAACCACACAATTCTTAATCTTCGAGGACACGATGTTTACAACATTTAAAAATTTGAGGACAAACCGTGCATATTATATCAACTTCAGAGATTTTGTATACAATTTACAACTTTATAGGGACCATCTTTGTAGTATTATAAAATCTATGGATCAAAAGATCAATTGTTTATATTTAATGAAACTTTATATGAATTTGTTTTTAGAAAATAAAATAAAAATAAAACGGGTGTAGAGTGCGAGTGAGTCAGGGGCTTGTTGTGTATGATTTGTCACTTTTCAGACAATTAACTTCCTCTTTTCTAATTGATCTTCTCTGGTTCGCGATCTGAAGAAAGTCCTTGCGATTGATTGATGTACTGAGAATACCCACACACCAAAACCTCCTTGACCTTCTTCAATGGCGTCTATCGGGACCGGGAGCAACAGTTTTAACCATATGCTATTCGGTGTCTCTCTCGGTGCTTTAAATGCCGCCGCCGCCTTACAGGAGGACCACAATCTTCTTATTCGCCGAGACCAATCTCACCTGCAGACTGGGGGCAAGAAGAGGGGTTTATTGGGTATCGACTTGAATGTTGCTCCGCCCGAGGACGACGGTGGAGATGAAGACAAACCGCTTTTTTCCGATGAAGTTACGGCCGTGAGTGAAGAACATTTTGAGGGGAATAATGGATTGGGTTATGAANTCATCTCATCAAATCCCTAAATCGTATCATTCATCGGAGTGAATTCATATTTTTTTAATCGATTGTTGAATAGGCCTGAACAGAGAGGAGAAAGTGATGAACCTGGGATCAAGGAACTTCTTTCTTTACCCAAATACGACCGCCGTCGCTGATTCGAGCTCCATGTGTTCCAAATTTGCCGACAAAGCCGCCGGTAAGGGGATCCCATGGCTGAAATTTACCATCAGGAGGTAAAACCGTAAAAAAGTTAAATCAACCTGGAATGAGAGATACCGTCCGTTCCACGGATCCAACGGCCAGATAAGGCTTGTAAATCCTATGGCTATTATTTATTTTCGTCCAGATAGTGGTTTTGGGCGTGGTGTATTTTGTGAAGGAAACTTAAGGTGACCCCACCCCCATGCCACAAGGTCTAGTGTCTATACTTATTACTTACTGATGAATTAGTAATATAGAAGTATTATTTTCATATAATATTGAAACTTAGGTAATATGTCCAATTCCACACCATCATGTAACAATTCTCTGGGTAGCTTAGATTCATCGCTACCAAAGTATCATAGATTTTAAGATCATTTTTCACTTGATGATTTCCATATCTATTAATATTTTTCAATCATGGACATTATTTAAAAGAATCTCAACGAATACAACAAAACCTTATAAAGACACATAGACGAAATATATAATATACAAAGAAGTGTTTCATTATCTTAATTTGTAAAAATTTTGTTGATTTTAGAACATGAAACATACACATTTATAATTTGAATTAAATGTGAAACAATTAATTGTTATACTACTGCTCAAGTTTTTAAAAATTAAAATCTCAAAAAGATATAACCAGTGTTTTAAATTTCCGATATATTGGAAATTTCGGACTTATCGGATTCGGCCAGTATTTTGGAAAAATACCGGCCAGTACTCGTTTTTCGGGTCAGATCGGATCGGGTTGCAGGTCGGGCAGTATTTTTGCGGGTTTGGTAAGGTTTTATATTAAAAAAATAAAAAATTTATAATTTAATTTATTTTAATATTCCGATACGGATCCGATATACCAGAAACATATCCGATATACCGATCCAATGAGCTTGTCCGGTATACCGTCCGGTACCAGTTTTTAAAAGATTGGATATAACAACAAAATAAATAAACTTAAACATACACAATTATTATATATAATATAAATTAAAGATTTGAATTTATAAACGGCTAGTTTATAAACGGGAATTTTTTTAAGATTTGAATTTAAAAAGAGCCCCTTTATTTATTGGATTTCACTAAGCAACGCGCTCTTTTCATTTTTAACAACGGTTTACATAAAACTAATCATTTCCCAAGCCGCTTCCATAGCGATTCTCTTGCCGCGGTAGGGTTTTTTTGATTCACCGATTTTGTTGTTGGCTAGATCTCTTGCTTCATCGGGCTTAACATTTTTCTTTCGTTTCTTTGATTTTTTCTGTATATTTTTGCTGTCTGGATTAACAATTTTGACGATTTAGCAGATAATGAGCCAGATCCAGTATTCAGAGAAGTATTTTGATGATATTTACGAGTACAGGTAATTTTGGAACTTTTGATTGGCAATGATTGCGCTTGGTGGCTGATTTATGCGATTTTTGTTTGTTAATTCTTCAGGCATGTAGTTTTACCACAGGAGGTGGCGAAACTGCTTCCCAAGAATCGCCTTCTTACGGAGGTAAGACGTTTTTTACTTTTAGGGCTGATGTATGAAAAAGATAAGTTTTTCTCTACATATTAATTTGAACTTGTTTTTAAGCTATATCCATGCAAGTTGTTTAATCAACGAATTTAAATATTTTCTGGTGATCTCTAAAGAATTCCATGAGGTTTTTGCTGGTTCTTCTATAGTAATTTGGTCTGTGATTTTTCATTCCATGAGTAATTTACCTGATTTAGGGATTTCAGTGTTTTCTTATATTTTGCCTTTCTTATCTTCAGAATGAATGGCGTGCTATTGGCGTTCAGCAGAGCCGTGGATGGGTCCATTACGCCATCCACCGTCCAGAGCCACACATCATGCTTTTTAGAAGGCCCCTGAACTATCAGCAGCAGCAAGAGAACCAACCTCTGCAAGGCATAGCCGCTAAGTGAAGTTTACTTAATGTTCTTTCTGTACTTCATCCTGGAAAATCAAAACGCTGTTTTTCTATTAAAATTTGTGTTTCCCTTGTGCTATGTTGTTGAAATTTGCTGTTTTTTGTGATGCTCTGAATCACCATTCGCTGTTAAGGTCGATTCTGCATGATGTTAAGCATAGTACTTGTGCTTCCTTAATGTGCACCTTTGGAAACTGGTCACTGAGTTTTTTTTCGAACATTATTCATCAGTTCGATTGAAATTAAAACTGATTATGCAAAAGATAGTTTATATCCACTTGAATTGTACAGTCTGCTTTTGATGCTATATAGAATTTGTATTGTATAACAACAAGAGCACCTGAACCAAGTCTGGATGGTGGTTAAAGGCGAAAGTTCTCAAAACTAAGCACAAGAATCAGCTGCAAACAAGTAAAACTTGAGCTCAAAGGACACAAGTTTGTAATAATCTTACACTTAGCTCTCTTTTATCTTGATCACATTTCCTTATTTTGTCTTAGAGGGTAGCTCCGATTATCGTTCTCCTCTTTTATTGCTGATGAATCTATATCTGCATTATGTGGGCTTTGAAATCTCCAGGGACTACACACCGGGAGTCTCATTGAATCACATCGTGACATTTCACTTGTTTTCTCAACAGGTTTATCAATTTTTCTGCAGAATGATTTGGTAAGTAGAGAATCAGAAACTAAACATGACCACTTTTGCAATAATATGTTGATGAAAATTTGCTCACCTTTCACCATTGGAATGGAGAGGGGAAGAATGATCATTGAGGATCTTGGTTTGAGATAAGCTTTCTGTGAAGCATTCCTTGCTTTCATATTTCATGTTGGTGGTTACATGAGGATTCTTTGACTGCGAATCGAGCTCTCCAGTCATGTATGAGTTGGAAAATGCAGGGGAAGAGAACATTGAACGTGAAAAGGAATGATTATATGAAGGAATCATATCCAAGTTATGATCTTTCACATAAATAGAGCCACAAGAGAGGAGTTGCATGATCAAATTTGCCGGCTTAAGCTTCATATTAGGACGTACTCGAGGTCCGTCTGTTTCAATACATCTTTTAATGGTTTTAAGCTTCATAATATCAGCTCTGATCAGAGACTCCAGTGTATTAGTTTGGTAGCTAGGGAACGATTCACACGGTGTTGAGAAAGGAGAAGAGACGAACCCCCTGCTCGTCTCCCCTTTCATTTCAAAAGCCTGCTTATTATTGCAAGATTCATTCAAGGCACAATCAACACCGAAAGGTTCGAGATCAGTTTGAGTTGAAGCATCGACGAAACATAACGAGTGATTCTTCATACTTATGAATGAATCAGGAGATGCAGCAGATGAGCCAGAGGGATGATGTAATGGAGAAAGATTATCAGTTTGTGAGCCTCTTTTGATTCTTCCATTCAAGTTTGATGAAGATGATGATTCATCCCGAATTCGAGGCTCCCGATATGGCTTCATCTTGTTCAATGCAACAGTTTCTGCAGGGCTTAAGCCACCTAAAACCAACAAGAAATGTTGATTTATTACCGAAATTACAACGGGAAAGCGTGAACGAACATGATATGATTCATTACCCGAATATGATTCTTCGAAGAGTTCTGAGCCCTTGACAACATACTCATTAACATTAGCAGGAAGAATCAGATCATCTTCACATAAATCATGCCACACATAGCCACTTTTGTAACTCCTGCAACGAGAAAAACGTCGAAAAAGCTTGAAAAACACAGCCCGGAAGAGCAATACTAAGAGTAAGTGAACCTCTTGTAAGACCAAGAATACTTGTCTGCTATTCCTCTGCCTCTAACAGCATTCAGCTTGTCAATTACATCTACACAACACAGCAACTACATGAACTAAATAGTCGGATTCGAATATATGAACTTCGAATCGAAGCTAATACCTCTTAAGCGAAGCCCTTCGGGACATGATACCGAAACTTCCATGAAATGCGGATGCTCAAGCTGCCGATCTCGGGTTAGATAATACACAACTGGAACTTTATCATCGTATTTTCGTCGTTGTTGATTCGAATTGTAGTGATACTTTGGAGATTTTTCAGTCCATACTTTTGCTCTTCCAGGACTTAGCTGCCCATTTTTTTTCATTCTCCCTTCCATTTCTCAAACCTTAAAGAAATCGAAATTGTTTGTCTGATCACAGGATCATCAGAGAACACATTCTGCATGAGAGCTGCTAGATCTCTCAAAATTCGATCACAAAGAGAAAAATGAAGAAAACCCAGCTCAAAATCAACACAAAATCAGTAAAAGAAGCAGCTTTTAGAGACAAAATGAAGCAAAGATGAACAGTATGAAAATAAAGGTACAAGTATAATGACGAGAATTTGAGAGATTGGGGCTGAGGAAAGTGACAAGATGAATGGATCCCCTCTTCACTCTGCAAATCTTCTGCCTTTTTCAGTTCTAAAAAGATTGAACTTTTCGATTTGATCAGAGAATGTCTTCAACTTCTACGACAAACCCTAAACTTCCTCATTCTTGTTATTTAATCTAATCATGAGATTCACAATTAGCATAAAAGATGGGGTTTATTAAGTCTAAATGTAGTTTCAAAGGGACATGATGAATGTAATAACTAATAATGAAGAAAGAAAATTATGACAAGTTAGTTGGAAATTGAATACGTAAACATGATGTTGTCTTTAAGACATTATGACATTGCATAGCAGAATTGTGACCTAGCTACCACGACACTCCCCACCCCCTACACATGTTTTTAAAACATTCACATCCGCACAATCACGGGGTTCCCTCCCACATATATGTATGCCTCTTGCTCATAAATTGGGAAAAATTCGGTCCATTAAACCCACCCGCTTCTACAAATTTGGGTACACGAATAGAGATGTTATAAATAGGCATGTTCCTAGTATAAATTTTATGCTCAACTTGAGAATTTGCTTATAAATGGATAGATTTTTTTTATTGAAAATTATCTCAAAATTATAGCAAGAGATTTAGATTAAATGTAATATTGTATGTCCCCAAAACCATTTACATCGTATATATTATACATCTTTCTACACATAATTATTCTTTCATATCCACATCATATTCTTTTTCAACTTTTCAAATTTCTCACTTATTCATATCATTTTTTTTCTCTTTCATCCACATGATCATTTCTCTAAATTTAATTTAATTTTTATATTTTATTAACTTTATCTATTTATTATTCTATTTCTCATTAAATATTACATTACATTTTATTTTTTTGGTTTGAATTTTTTTATTATTTCATTTTCATATTGTTTTTTTACAAATGTGATCCAAAACAATTTACAAATTTAAATTACTAAAATAATCTAATATAAACAATTTTTAACATAATCACATTTTTAATTATAATAATACAAATAATATATAATATAATTAATTTAAATCATATAATTATAAGTAATAAAATTTTAAAAAAAGAATAAAAAGCAATTTCCGCCGACAAGGGGCGCCCAACCCCTTGTCCGCCCACGTGTCCGTGTAGCTCAATCTATAAGAGAATTGAATCACATTAAAAAAGCTTGGGTCAAACCAATTATAAAAATTTAGGATTGAATTGGCTGAGAGAGTGTCCGTGTAGCCCGAGAAGAGAGTCGCATTGAAAAAAACTTGGGTCAAACCAATTATTCATGATATCACTTCACTTATAAACAAGAACTTTTTTATTTCCACATCCGATATGGGACAATGTTTCAATACTCCCCTCAAGTCGAACTGACCTTGGTCCGATTCAGACTTACTTTAATATACTCGGTGATACTCACATCATAGGTCGATCTACTTTTGTCGCCTAATTCCGATACGTTTTTCTACCAGAGTTTTTTTTGTCTAAACCGGATACGGACCAACCAAAAACCCACCCTATAACTCCGATACCATATAAAAATTCAGAATTCCATATGGCTTTGTCCGTTTTTACATTAAGTCTTACAATTGTAGAATCATCTCCTTCTGAATTTCATATTATTTTGATTTATTCTTTCTCGAATTATAATATTTATTGATCATAGAAAAATATTAAACTTTTGTAATATAATGACATTGCATATTTTTGCTAAAACTCATTAAATTATAATGTTCTTAATCACATTTATTTATTTATTTAATAACCATAACAATATCAAACCAAAGTTACCTAGTTTTATTACCACAAATAAACAACTCAGAATAAAATCCAGACACATCACAAAATGTAAAGAGATCATATATGTAAGAACAGGATCAAACCGCAGCACTTGCAGTTGCTTTCCCGATAGATTTCGTGTCAAAGATTTCGATCCAGTAACCGTCGGGATCCGAGATAAACGCAATGTCCTTTATCTTCCCTGAAAGACAAAAGGCAACATGGTGAGGGAAATGGCATTAAGAACTAACTTATTGTTATGTTTGTTTCCTTACCATCCCCTGGTTTCTTCACAAAATGTACGCCTAGAGATTCGAATCTCTTGCAAGCCATGTGTAAGTCATCAACAGTGATACCGATGTGCCCTGAAGTGAAAAAACACATGTAATTCTTCACTAGAACAAATTTGATCATATGGTTTATAATGTAAATGTACCGAAGCCACGGGGTTCGGTGTTTCCGTTGTGATAAGATTTGAAATCGGGATCAGTTTCGGTACCCCAATTGCTAAGGCAAACAAATTTCATCAGAAGTTGCACAAAATGTTGTGTTGAGGGGAAGAAGTATGTCTTACTGTGTAAGCTCAAGCACAGCCTTCTGTCCAAAAGTCCAAGCAGTTCGCTCGATAGGATCAGTCGGGGCAGATGATAAGTTCTACACATCCAAATAAAATTCCACATTAGCTAAAGATTGACTATTAGATGAGTCAAATAACAAGGAAAATAACACAAGGTTTGTTTTGAAACGAACAATTTCAAAGGTATATTGAACTTCACCTAGATTTTACTAGTTAAACCAGGAAATGCACGTTACGAATGGAGATCGGGTGATAGTTGAATGGTCCAATAAGTACATAAGATTCGGTTTGGTTGGTTGGCATGAACGACCAGGGATAGTAAACAATCCGGTGAGAAAGGCATTGAAATTCTCCGTCATAGTCTTGTTATGGAAGCATTGGTACAAGGAAGAATCAATTATTATTCAATAATTTGGGAATAATTGATTCCTAATGTATATTAGGAATACAGCTTTATACTTTTCAGCCCTCAAGAATAGGGGAAAGATCGCTAGACTTGAAATGTCATAATGGATCAAGCCCCTTGTACTTTGAGATTAGCTTTTGTTTGATCTCAAATGATTTTAATAAAATAAAATTTATGTTAAAAAAATGAACTACCAAGGATACCGAGAGGCTAATGTCGATCGACATGGAATACCAACCACGGGAAGACCAAATATGAAGAGATGGTGTCGATCGGTCACGTCGACCGATCAAGAATATTGATCGGATGAAGTTGATGACGGTCGACATTGATGTCGACAAATGATTGATCGTCATCGATCAAGAAGACATAACGTGGGCAGATATTTGAGGAAGTCAAATGGGCGTGCAAGCGTGGTACACCCACTACCTCCAAATGTCCACTATCTCAACGGACCTTTTCACTATGTAAGAGGCCCAAGGGTCAGTGTAATTGTAATTAAGACGTGATATATTGTTTCCTAATCTTCATGTGATAGTGAATTCACGATCGATGTTTATCAGTCACGTGGTTCTTTTCCGATTTTGGATTTCCACGCTAAATCTTGTGTCTCCTTTCATTTTGATTCTCATTGCATTAAATTTCACCATATTAATCTCACCTCATATCCCAAAAAGTATAAGGAAAACGCCATTTCAGGAAAATCCAACCTCTTTAGCAACCTGTAGGCCCACAAAATCAATATATTTCATACACATCATACAATAAAAAATAATCGAAGCAAAATTGCTGCTACACACTCTTTCATTATACCATTTTGTGTAGAAATTCCATATGTTCAAGACTATTGTCAAATTGAAATCAATAAGGAAAGTAAAAACATACACATTCAGCATATAGGCAAACTTAACGAGGGTTAAGATTGTTGAGATATTATCCCACATCGTTTGTGCAAATAAAAAAACGTTATAGTTTATAAAGAGAGTGATATCATAAGTAATTGGTTTGATATATAAACGCCATTTAGCATATAGGTAAAGTTAACAAGAGTTAAGATTACGATCAGCATAAAGCAAACAATATTGAAGTAATTCTACAGCAAGTAAAATAAGGAAAGGGGGGACTCACGACATGCCCATAATTCGAGAATAGAAATCAAGACTGACTTTTGGATCCTTCACACGAAGCATCTAAGGACAAAATGTAGACATTTTATCAGAACAACATTTTGAATGCAATTAACATTTTTTCTCACGGATTATCCAATGCAAATTCATTTAAATTTATCAATTCTTTATTAAAATGAATTGAGCGCCTTCAGAGACATAAAGAGTAAGACAATTCACGAAGGCTTACAGTTTGCTGCAAGAAATAACCCTTAGTTGATTCATCCACAGAAACATGGAGTCCTGGGTTGTTCTCAGCAGATTCTTTATACGCCATAACAGTTGAAATCGACAGAAATCTTCTAGATGTCCCTAAACCCTACAATAATCAAGTTTACACAATTAAATACCGAAAACCAGAAAAAATCAAGTTTTTATATAAAAATCAAGTAAAACACAAAAGAAGTAAATGGGTCGAGTATTATTCGGTGATGAACGAAATCGCCCAATAAGTCATCAAAACCCCATTTCTGACCGTCGATAGTATAGACATTAACGGTGGAAATATCAAATGCGTTGCTCTAGCGGCGGAGTAGAGGCGTAAACAAGCGGAAGGGACAGCAAACGTCGCCATTTTCGCGAAGATAATTGAATAGAGAGAAAAGCTGAAAATCACATACCTTGAGGAGAAAGATTATGACGCAACAGCAAAAGCTTCTTCATTAATTTATTTTCTCCATTTTATATGGATATATATATATATATATATGTTTTAAATGAATTGATTTTTCTTCATTTTAAAATCTTCCCACAAATCTAACATTATGAATAGAATTCATGATCTTTCAACATCCACTAAATGGACGATAATTTCGATATGCTCACATTTCTTAACTATAATGGGACATCGTTTCAAAAATAACGAACGATCTCGAAAAACGATGTAAAAAGCCATTGAAATATATCTCAAATTTTCACGTTTTAAAATAAAATCGAAGAGTCGAACATCAAAGAAATCTTTTTAGAATCATTAGAAGAACGAACAAGTTTGAAAAAATAAAATGATTACCAAATTTCGATATGAAAATAAAATATTTTAGACCAAAATTGAAAATGAACCGTAAAAGACTTGATATAAATACGAACATTAAAAAATGGAGCAATTTGTTCAATTGATAATGCAAATCTACAAAATATAATTCAATATGCACTTTGTAGCAGCATGCCTAAAATACACAATTTTTAAAGCATAATTTCAACTAATAGCCACATAAATCTTTAACTAACAAGAAAAGGCACATTTGATCATTTTCACTGTCTTGTAACAGGCTTATAGAGCACAACAGTAACGTACTTGGATCGAAAGCGATGAGTGACTCCGAGTGCTACGACAGATCTGGGAGGTTCTTTGTTTTCGATGTAGAGATGGTTTATGTTCACATTTGGAGGAGATGGGAGTGATTCATATGGATCATTGGGAGTTGGAAGGTTTAATAAAGTGTGGTTCAAATGTGGGGGAAGAGCCGGGGGATCTCGGCCCTCATCGTCATTGTCAAGACAGTTGTTGTAACTTGATTCGGGTGAACTTGGAACGTCGAATCCAACGACACTTACTTGATCCTGAGAAAGAGAAGCTATATTAGAATGAAAATGAAATAATCACCTTGTCTAGTGACTTACTTGGCTCTCACCGTACTGCCTGTTCATTGCAAGTTTCGAGACTAAGAACGAACCTGAAGATATCACAAAAATTACCATCACAGTAAAAAATGACCCACCTTCAGCAACATAAGAATTTGAGATTACAAACATCAAGTATTTCTACACACTTTTTCAAAGAAAAATGTTTCGTAACTCGTCTTTGTGTATTTCATTTACTAGTCAACAGAGCAGAATCTATAACAAATGAACTGCCGATGGCGATTTTGGAGAAACGGATATTGCTGTTGGAATATGGGAAAAGAACACGGCGTTGATAATAATAAAGAATGCAGATAAGAAAACAACATTCAGAACTTTACGAAAAGAAGCATGATACTTTACAAATTGATTAGTATAGAATATAGAAGAAACTTCAAGAACTGTAAAATCTCATAGCTTGAAGATTTAACCTTATTTGAGTGGCATCAGGAGAAAAACTAGTGTATAAACATTCCCCACATCTGATCCGAAATGAAAATGTGATCAAAACCACTCTTCATAAATCAGAACATTAATTTTTGATACAAATATTGCATGCAAAACATGTTCTTTCTTACAAACGTATATTTAAGTTCCTACATTATCAACTTCAAGATGCATTTAAAATAATTAACCAATAAGACGTGGAAGAAACCAGAATCATTCAGAACATGGCAAAGAAAATAAATCTCTCTTCTCTAACAGTAACAATGTTTGATGATGAACGCGGGCAACTTTACAATCAATTACTACAATTTTTTCATATAAGTCAAAAAATTGTCGCTATGTACATGTGCAAATAAAATGTTTGGATTTAGTGAACGCAGGTCAAATTAACAGAATTATCTCTCACGAAAGCTGAAACTTGTATTTCTAGGCAACACGTGCAAATTAAATGTTAGTTAGGCAATTTCACTAATGAGACATCCAAGTTGATATAAGAAGAACATGACACCTGAAAATTCAAACCGAGAAAATCTAGAATACACAATACTGTATTAATGCATCGTATGATATGTGATGCTGTCTAAAATGCAGTAAATTTGATTTTATCTATCAAGGAATGCTGAAATACATAAGGAAACTCAAAGCTGGATCCAAGGAAAACATGATCGCCAGTTTTCTTATTCTCGCATTGATTAAAAGTTTATCCTTCAATTAGGAGAAAATTAGGTAGATGGGCAAGCCAAGTTTAAAATAATGTAAAAGGGATGCCCCCAAACATTCAAAACGGTCACAGTGTAAGAATAACTCTCGGGTATATAGCAGTTATCTTCCTCCTTTTATTCTGTGAATGGTTTTCTAAAACTTAAGGTGTTATTTTTTCAATTTTTCAAAGTTTAGAGGTATAATCTTTAGAAGTTTTCAAGGTTCAGTAATTAAATACAAACACCACTCTATTAGTGATACGTTCAAAACAGTGACGGGAAGTTAAGGTCAAACCTGAACGCTTTTGGATCATTGGGGATCAAATATACAATTATAAAACTTAATGTTTAAGAGCTAATATGAACAATTGGAACAACTTCTAGCATTTACTTTGTGATCTATAAAGTTGATATGATATTCACATTATTTTAAACTTTAAGTATCTAGTACAAATACCATCGTAGCTACTAAATTTGCGCCACTAAACTCCAGAGGAGATATAAATTTGCGCCACTAAACAAGTTGATGAATTGCCCAGATAGAATCACATGAGAAAAAATCAGTAAACGTAATCACATTGAAGACCGGTGCCATGTAATTTACTGCAACCAAATAAATTGAGGAGAAAAACATGTGGAGAATGGGAACAAAAAAACCAAGGAATAAACATTAAACAGAAGACAAATTCAACAAGACCACAACAATTCAAAAAGGAACCAAGTTAGGTACAAATTTGAAAGAAGACCACGCAATCGAAAAAACAAATAGCCGATGAAAAACCATCAGCAAAAACCTAAGAAAAAGAAAAAGAAAACAAAATAATCTTTACCTCCGTAGCTACTGACGCAAAGCAGGATATGGGACAACAAATAATTTCAAAAACTTTTAAACATAAGAACTCTTTAGCTTGCAGAATCCGCCATTAGACTCTAGAGGAACATAGTTTTTACTCTAACAAAAAATTCAACAGATGATTCTTTCAAGAGATTTTCCCTACCCAGATGGGCCATTCAAGGATTTCATACTCGGGCCTGTAATGGGCCTAGCCCATCAAACCAGATATATTTAAACCCAGCAGTCTTTTCAATTCTTAGCCTATATTATTCTTAGAAATTTCTATATCACTTAATTCTATGAACACTATTGTGTGTATTTGGACATATTTATTATTTAATGCTTAAGTAAGATATTAAACATAATATGTGTTTTAAATTCTTAAAATGTTTGCATAATTCATTAAATAAGATAAATGAAGTATTTTGATATTTCAAATCAATTACTTAAAATACCACACATTTTATATTCAAGATTATTTAAAATTCTATAAATTAAAAATAAATTGTGTATGAAAAGCATCTAATGGATCCACATTGTAGAGGGTTCATTATTCGGTAAAAATTGACTACCGAACCAAATACCGAAGTTTTTTAGCAAACTGATACAAAAGTTTAAAAATTGGTTTGGTATTGAATTTTTAAAATTTGGCCATTTTGGTACTTGATTTGATAAAAAAACCGGTTGTGGTAATTTAATGAATATCGAATTTAATATTTTTTTTAAAAAATATTTAATTATACAATTAAATGTAATAGTAAGATTTAATTTGTTATTTAATGTAATTCTGGAAAATTCGGTATATACCAAAACTGAATAGAAAATATTTGGTATTTATTGAATCGTACCAACAAAATTTGATTATATATTCCTTAGTAAAAATTTTATTTATTCAGTGAACGATTTTTTGTTGGATTCAATTCATATTTTGAGGAATAAATACCCTAAGCACAACTCTCATTGTATTTACCGAGGAGGGCATATTTGTAAAAGAATTTGGTGTAAAATTACTGCTGAGAAAAAGAAAACTTCCTACCTCATTAACCCCTAATTAACGGGGGGGTCCATTTGGTGTGACATATTCCCCAGTCATTATCGCATATAATGAAATTTAACTGAATATAAATAGACTAAACAGTAAAAACAATATTAAATTATATTTTGTAAAAATATAATAATGTAAAACTAGGGAAAATGTTAAAGGTATGCTATTTTCTTATTTTTACTTATTAAATAAAAAAATTAATAATTATTGTGTAAGTTTATTGGGATCTATGAAAGCATGTATGATTTTGCATGAGATTCAATGGTATAAAAATATGTTATTTAGCATTTTTATAATAATAAAAAATACCAAAAAGAAAAGAGCTTTGTGGAGCACGAAGCAGCAGGTTCGGGTTAGGATTCAGGGAGCGTGAGTCCGAGCCGGAGCTGCCGACAATTTTATAGGACTCTGCCGAAGTAAGAACCTAGGACAAAAATATCAAATATGTTAAAATATCGAGTATTGAAATACAACTCAAATATTAATATTATTTTTATATCGAGTCATAATTTATAAATTTAAAATACTTTTGATTATGTATTGCTATTACTTTATATTTCTAAGATTAAACATAGACAAACAAATAATTTTCTACGATTGATAGATCATAAGCTTATACAAAAATTTATGTTCATCTAATGTATTTTAAATCGGAAAATGGCTGCCTTAGTCCCCAAATTTTGTTGATTTTAGCAAATTTGATCTCCAAATTATTTTTTTGCGTATAGAGTGCTCAAACTTCAATTAATTGGCAATATTCATCCTCATAGTTTGTAAAATTTGGTAAATTCAATCCACAAAATTCATAATTAGTCCCCAAAGTTTAAAAAATGCAAAACAAGTCCTCATTATTTAAGTTTGGTGACTAGTCCCCAAATTTAGGGAATTTGGCGAAATTGATCCCTAAATTATTTAACAGCCGTTAGGGTTTACGTTTTTCAAAACGTTGAGGAACACCATTGCAAAATTATTTAACGACCGTAATTGTCATATTTCAAAACATTGAGAATCTCTAACACCGTTAGAGACTTTTTTTACCAAAACTCTGGAATTACGAGGATCAAATACGCCATTATTTTTGTTTGGGGACTAACATTGCCGAAATTGAAAAGTTTGGGGACTAATATTGTCAATTTTGATAAACAATGGGGACTAGTTTTGTCAAATCATACGAAAGTCAGGGACCTGTTTTGCCATTCTAAAACTTTGAAGTTCAAAATTGCCAAATTTTCAAAACTATGGGGACTCAATTTGTCATAACCCCTAAACCATGGGAAATGTATCTAAGCATAGCTCATTTTAAATAAAGCTAATATTAAGATATTATATCGAAAAGATAAACAATTTTTTATCATTCAATCATAAAACAACATCCAATTAGACTAATTTCAAGTTAAATATATGTGTTGAAAATTGTGAAAGTTCGGTAAACATGAAAATAATTATTACAAAAAAATATGAAGATAATATTTTATTAATATAAAAATTTCTTATAATTTTTAATCTTATTCGTTCATATAAATCTTTTTCATAATCAATGTAATGTATACATAAATTTTTAGTATAGTTAGAAAATATTTGTATGTTTAATTAGAATCTAATTGTCACCCATACTTTAAAAAAGTGAAAATTACAAGAATGACCATCAATCTTTGAAAAAGTGTAAAAACGATACCCTTATAGTTTCAAAATTACGTATAAAGTACCCAAAGTTTACATAATGTGTGTGGTTGACCCTCAAACTTTTTAAATTTGTAAACACTATGCCCTCAAAGTTTAAAAATTGCATGGTTGGCCCCCAAAGTTCTAAAATCGTTTATATTTGACTCTTACGTCCGGTATTTTTTTGAGTTTATATACGAAGTAAAATTACTATGAAATATAATAACAAAAAATTGTAAGACAAATTAGTCTTTTAGCAATCAGATGTTACATATTTATCCGAGTCAATTCTGAACTCTTTAATATATTCGATGGCTAAATATTAAATCAGTCAACAAAATCGGTCAATTTCAACATGTGGAAAGAACAATGTCAACTGCGAAAAAACTCAAAAAAATACATGAGGGTCAAATTTAAACGGTTTAAAACTTTCGGGGCAAACCATGCAATTTTTAAACTTTGAGGACATAGTGTTTACACATTTAAAAAGTTAGAGGATCAACCATACACATTGTGTAAATTTTAGGTGCTTTGTACGCAATTTTAAAACTATAAGGGTATCGCATTTACAATATTTCAAAGATTATGGGTCAATCACAAACACCACTCTTTTAAAAAATATACATAAACACTATTGATATTTGATATTATACCAATTTTTTTTCAAATGTCAAATCAAATAACAAAACTATTAAACATCAAATATAAAATATAAAATATTGAATATCAATTAACGAAGTAATAAATTTGAGGATGTTATTTATTCACCTCTACAAAAATCTAACCATTGATCAAGCTTTTTAAGGTGCATAAATTCATTGATTAAATAGTAATTTTAGGATAATAATAATATTTGATTGCACCTGTAATTTTCTATNCATTGTAACGAAAACAAAAGCAATGCCTACAAATCATCCATTGATGCTTTTTCAACATCTTGCTCACAAAGTAATTGTTTCATCCTGATTGAAAATGGTTCGGATTTTCGGGTTGAACCGTAGAACAGTTTCTGAATTGTGAATTCAATTTGGAGCCCTAATTTTTTAGCTGTCGGGTTTACTTGATTTGAAGGAAACTTTTACCTTTTGTTGGATATTTGATTTTGTTTTTACAGCGTAGGAGATAAGGGGGCATCAATCAACAGCGAGTGAAATGGATAAGCTTTCTGATGATAATAGCGCAAAGGTGTAATTTTATGTTTAGATTAGGGTGATTGATGTTGTTTAGGAAATCATTTACTGGGTTCGTGTTGTGAAGGTGCTGGAGAAGAAGCTCAAGGAGTCAGAGATTTGTGTTCCTTTAGTTTACGGTAACATTGCTTTCTGGCTTGGTAAGAAGGCGAGTGAGTAAGTAGTATTCTTTTGTTTTGAACTAAGTTTAGTTTCTGAAAATTTCTTGATTCTAATCATTTACATCTTCACTGATAGACTGTTGTCTCATAAATGGACGGTTTATGTACGTGGAGCAACAAATGAAGACTTGGGAGTGGTGATCAAGCGTGTTGTTTTCCAGTTGCACTCTAGTTTTAACAACCCAACAAGAATCGTCGACACCCCGCCTTTTGAGCTTTCGGAGTGTGGTTGGGGTGAATTTGAAATCGCAGTTACCCTTCATTTTCACAGTGATGTTAGCGATAAACCACTGCACTTGTCAGTCTTTTTCCCTTCATCTGTATTTTGTGTATGTCTGGTATACTTTTATGTGTTTGTAGTTTTGAACTTTCAGATGTAAAATTTGTGTGTTTTTTATTTATCTTTTTCATATTGTCTGAAAAATGGAGATTGAACTATCTCTAACAATTATTGGCAGGTTCCATCATTTGAAGTTATACCCAAATGATGAATCCGGACCGTCCACAAAGAAGCCAGTTGTTGTGGAATCATATGACGAGATTGTGATATCAGAACCTTCCGTAGCATTGTTTTCCCGTTTGCAATATCATCCTGCAGGAATTATGGCAAGGCTTCCCCCAGGCCTTAATTTCCCCCCTGGTGTGTTCGTCTTCTTTAAAAGACTTGAATATCTTGTAATGTGCATATTTTTTT
Organism: Utricularia reniformis; assembly: GCA_009725065.1. Classification (NCBI taxonomy): domain Eukaryota; kingdom Viridiplantae; phylum Streptophyta; class Magnoliopsida; order Lamiales; family Lentibulariaceae; genus Utricularia; species Utricularia reniformis. The sequence goes on along the minus strand of RWGZ01001047.1, from coordinate 462,780 downwards.
CCTCTCACATTTTGTATTGGTACAGACATAGCTGGTCACATTAATAGCCTTTGTAGTTGGCATATTGATGCTAGTAAATGTGTATGTTTACTTGCGTTTTGCCTGTATTTTGTGTACAGTTCTTAATGAGGATACTGAAAACAAGAAGAAGGGTGATACTAAAGACCATCCATTCAGCCAATGGTTTACCAGTTTCTCTGAGGCAGATGAGCTACTAAAACTAGCTGCGGCTAGACAGCAGGTCAAATAACAAATTCCATTGCATCTGTTACGGTGTAAATATTTTGCACATGTTATTTCCAAGAGCATGGATCCCTTCCGCTTTATTTTTCTTATGATGAAGAGAAATGTGTTATGGATGAACAGGTGGAAGCTTATATTGCCAGGCTTGGGAGACAGTTGAGTTTGATTGATGGGAAGCAGCAACCGAAAGTGGCCCCTGAAATGTGAATACAAATTGATCTTCTAGTTTTAGCCAAGTATTAAAGATATGATTTGTTTGTCCTTGGTACCTAATCTTAATGGTATATCAGTCTGATGATTCATAGAATCATTTGAAATGCATGGAGTGATGTTAATTTTCATAAAAGTGGGATTGGGTCCATGATTTAATCCTGTCACATTCGCTGCTGGATCTGCATTTATTCGTGAGACAAACACACAGTCACATACACATATGCTGCTTATCTGTTGCATAATATCACCTTTATCAACATCCTAATGCTATACTATTTGTCGCCTAAGCACTAAGCACTGAGCAAATTGTTTTGTTTGTCCATAATTTGTATGGACTTGATTATATTATACTGTATATTTTAGTAGGTGTTGAGGCAGTTGTGGAAAGTGGTTGGGAGTTATTGTATATTTAAATAAATGGACCGTACATATTGCTGCTGTTTCTGTTTCTGTCCATGGAGTAACATGGGTCTCATGTGCCAGTACCGGGTCTCCAGTTGCTGGTAAGAGCAAGTTGTAGGCAATTTAAAATAATCACATGATTCTGTCCCTTTAACTTGTGGGAAATGTAAAAAAATCTCTTTAACATTGCAGGCCAGGAGGAGATGTAACTTTGAATTATTGGAAATGGTAATATCACTGCCTTTACTGTACAAATTTGACTACTACTCTTTAGTGTAGCCCAGCAATGTTGCAAGTTGGGCATTGGTCCCTGTGGTGTGAGGACCGCATTTGGGTGATCATTAGGATATGTCCCCGACCCCATATAACAACAAGAGCACGTGAATGTTAGAATTAAGGTAAATATCCATAATAAATTACAATTACTGTTCCCTTTTAATCAACACATAACCAAAAATAGGTTATTACAGAACAAATAGCTTATAACTTGCCATGTCTGCTTAGTTTTGTTTGTTTTCACTTCGAGAGAAGTATTTACTATTTAGTAAGGATCCGTACGCCGTAGAGGGGCTTCGGCCCCAGAGAAACAAGTGCTGCTTTTGGGTTCCCATGTGCCAGTCAATTCCGTTTCTTCAATAAATTTATCTGACTAGTGAGTAGTGAGTAGTGAGTAGTTCATTTCATTCAAACACAGAGAATAATGGGGATGATGAAGAAGAAGCTCCCGGGGTTGAAGCTGAGAAAATGGTGGAGCTTAAGGAAGGAAGAGCTACCTGTAGATGTACCAAAAGGACACTTTGTTGTTTACGTAGGGGAAACAAGAAGCAGATACATCGTGCCAATCTCCTTCTTGACTCATCCTCTTTTTCAGTCTCTTCTCAGAAAATCAGAAGAAGAATTTGGATTTTATTATCAAATGGGTCTCACTATTCCTTGTGAAGAACTCCTTTTTCGTTCTCTCTTCTTCTCCATTACTTCAACTTAAGACGATCAATATGTATTCTAATTAATTAGTCCCTAACTCCCCATCTCCATCTCTCTTTTTGTAACCACAATCATCAATGACAAACTTTACTGTCTTCTCTTCACCCAAAACTCTCTTCTAAATCAAATCATTATTACAAAATAACATTTTTGTGACATTCTTACAAATCCAAATTTTAATAAATTCTCATTCTTTTACATAAGTCTAATTTTCGATTTTTAAATTCTACACTAAAGATTTTATTAAATTGTTATTGGGCCTACTGTACAAATTATTTATGGGCCATTGACCACTATCATCATAGTGATTACTCGGGAGGTCGAGTAACAAGTTATAAAACTTTCTTAATCCATCATTGGATTCATTTTTAAAAATTAATTTTAATTTTAAAATAATAATATAATTTAACCAACGCCAAATATATGGAAAAAATTATTATTAATTGGCATTTGGGTAAGAATGAATAATATGACTATTTTTAAGAGTATATCCAATCCAAGAAGAGAATGGCAGCATTTACAATGGTTATAACGCTCAGATTCCAACTATGGTTACTTTTGGAATCGCTGATTTACCGACACGTGTTCGCTCAAGATCAGTACCAGTTCCTATAAAGAATTGTATTTACCCCTACTCAAAACCCTAGCTTCGTCTTTACTGTGAATAGTTTTGAATATGTCGAATTCAAAGGTTTTCTTCGATATGAGCGTCGGCGGCCAACCTGTCGGCCGAATCGTTATTGAACTATACAACGACGTTGTCCCAAGGACTGCTGAGAACTTCCGTGCCCTCTGCACCGGTGAGAAAGGTGTCGGGAGATCCGGCAAGCCTCTTCACTACAAGGGATCTAGTTTCCACCGCGTGATTCCTGGATTCATGTGCCAGGGCGGAGATTTCACCGCAGGGAACGGTACTGGAGGTGAGTCTATCTACGGATCCAAGTTTGCTGACGAGAATTTCGTCAAGAAGCACACCGGACCAGGCGTTCTATCCATGGCTAACTCTGGACCAGGCACGAACGGTTCGCAGTTCTTCATATGTACTGCAAAGACTGAGTGGCTAGATGGAAAGCATGTGGTGTTTGGGAATGTTGTTGAGGGATACGATGTCGTTAAAGCCATAGAGAAAGTTGGATCTGGCAGTGGAAAGACCGCTAAGCCGGTAGTGATCGCTGATTGTGGTCAGATTAGTTAGATCCATCACTTCTTCACCCTTTCATCTCATGGATTGGATCTGATGACAGTCTGTGCTTTAAGTTTCACGTTTCAGGATCTTTGTAGGCCTTTTTTGGCCATCTTTTTCAAATCCGCACACCTCCATGAATAAGTTCGCTTATGAGCTTGTTATTTGACACATAAGCGTATTTTCCAGTCTACTGTTGTTAGCATCTTGCATATGCAGGCAGATGGACGGGTCAGCCCGAACCGGCGTTTAAATGGGTTGAAACCATTTACGATGTTTTGGGTTCGATATAATTATGGGTGTAAACTGAGTGGGCCTCTTCTACTAATAGGCCTTGGATTGGTCCGGCCCATGACCAAACATAATAAAAAGTACCAACGACACAATCAAACTTCATAAAATCGGCGTAGAATCTGAACCGTCGATGCGAATCATATCAACGAGGATTCTAACGGATCCTGCATACGTATCTTAAAAGTTTAAATACAGGGGAGTCTTGGCTTGCGACGGAAGCATAGAAAGAGAAGAAGAATTACAGAGATGGCGTCGACTGTGAGCGCGTGGGCGAAACCTGGAGCATGGGCTTTGGATTCCGAAGAGAATGAGGCGGACCTCCGAGAACAACTGAGGGAAGGCGCCGCTAACAATGAGGATGCGGCCGATTTTCCTTCACTTGCTGTGGCTGCCGCCACCAAGACTAAGAAGAAAAAGAAGCCCCAGGCGATATCTATTCAGGAATTCAATACGTATCACGCGGTTAAGCAGTCAGAGTTTCAGAGCAAGGGTTTGACTCCAGATGAACTTATGAGTCTGCCTACTGGCCCGCGTGAACGCTCTGCGGAGGAGCTTGATCGGAATAAACTTGGAGGTGGATTCAGATTCTATGGCGGCGGTATCAGGGATGAACAGACTAGGCGACATGGAAGTTTTAATAGGGATTCTAATCGTGAATTTGCTCCATCCAGGGCTGATGAGACTGATAGTTGGGCAGCGGGAAAGAAGCAGTCGTTCATTAATGGGTTTGAGAGGAGGGGACAAGGAGACCGAGGGGGTTTTCCTAGGTATTCAGATTCACAAGCAGATGAGGTTGATAACTGGGCAGCAAATAAGAGTTTTGTTCCCTCCGACCCTAGGAGAAATGAGAAAAGGGAGGGATTCGGGTTTGTTTCCAGAAACGGCAATGCGGATTCAGATAGTTGGGTGAGAAGGAAGGAAGAAGGGAGAAGAGAAGGCGGAAGGTTTGATGGCATCAGGGTGAGAAGTGTGGGTATTGCTTCCGATGGGGCAGATTCGCAGAGCTGGTTTAGTAAAAAAGAGGAGGTGACTACAAGTAGTCGGACACGACTAAATTTGCAATCCCCATTGGCTGAAGGTGAAAAGTCTGAAATTGTTAAGGTAGTGAAGCCCAAGGCTAACAATCCATTTGGTGATGCAAGGCCAAGGGAGGATGTTCTGAAGGATAAGGGACAAGATTGGAGGAAGATTGATGAAAAGCTTGATTCGATGAAGTTGAAGGAGGTTTCTTCTCTGGAGTCCACTGATATGCCTACAACTTTTGGGAAGAAAAAAATATGGAGTTTAAATAGCAGAGTAGAAGATAAAACTGAAAAGGCTTGGAGAAGACCAGGATCAGTTGATTCTCGCCCCCATAGGTATGTATATTGGCATTGATACTTGTAGAATATTGAGGTGGTTTTACTCCATTATGTTGGGTCTTAAATGATGAGCGCTGATCACTGATGTGATCAGTCCTTACATGTTTAAATACATGAGAACTACATTTGTTCCATAGCAAGATTGTTACTGAGTAAGCTCAATTATTGTCATTCTGATGCTTTCTATACTCTGCCTTAGTACTTGCATTTACTCTCGTTTCCTCTTGTAGTAGTGCCGGTGGATCTGAAAATGAATACGCTGCGAACATGGAAAAAGGGGATGCGTGAAAGTGAAGGCTGTTGTAAAGAGTTGCTCAATTGAAGTATGGAAACTTGTTTTTTACATTTTCTCACTTTCACATTGTTTAAACGCCGTAGGGTGTTATTGTTGACAAGTTTAGGTATACATACTTTGCAAATTTGTGTTTGCCATGCTGGATACTTTGTTGCCTTGCATAGATAGTTTGACATCCATTCTTGAGAAATATGTTAACTTGCTAGTTCAATTAATCAACTCATCGTGGTTGATTCTTATAGTTTCTGTTTCTAGAGTTTTTTAGTAAAATTTGATATTTCCCAATATGAAATATCGGTAATGAAGACAAATTTGATCAACTCAGTGATAAAATGGAACATGGTTATGGATTTGCGTAGAGATCTGTGTTTTTTGTGAGCTCCACTTTTGCAGGTTGTTTTGAATCAGAAGATTCAGAGAGGATGATCTTTTCAGGGCTGACTAAACATTCTGAAAGAGGGTAATAAACACTGGCATCCTTAAAATTGCCTGTAATAAGCACATTTACACTTTTCTCACTTTTACCCTGTAAATAGTGATAGTTGAAAGTTAAGTAGCATAACAAGATAGCCATCATCATCTGTGTTTAAGCTAAAGAAATAGATTTGTGTTATGTTCTTTACTCATCTGTGGTTGAGAATTATATTTATTTGAGACGGAGTCGAGAATTATATTGACTTGCAAAATTCAGAAAAAGGAGGATTATTTGGGGAGGTACAGTATTATATCGCCCTCATCATCTTGAAATCCTGAGTTTTGTTAATTGCTCCGATTTTGAAACTCTGACTAGATCATGCCTTCCCATTGTGAAGAAGCCCAGGCTCCTACTGATGATACAGCAGAGTGCTTTGAGAAGTATGAATCAGGAGATCATGAAGAGGCTACAAAACCAACCTTTATTTGAAGCTGAGGTTGCTGGGCTTAAGTGCTTGCTTGTGGATAGGATCGATGGAGAAATAGGATCTTTGCTTAGGACCCCGTGATTGTGATTTTGATAATTCATAATTAGCAATGTCTTGGTCGAAGTTGAATGGTAACTTTGCTTCTAGTAATAATGCTTCTGGCAAGTGCAAGAGAAGTAGAGGTGACGTCTCTTTGTTTTTGTTGTTATTAATATGAGTTAAACTGATTTATTCATATTCTATTTTTAAACAGGTTCAAAAGCACGCTAGAAAAGTACTTTGGCCATTTCTCTAGCTCATTCCTTTCCGTGGCTCTTTCTTTACCTGTTGATTTAATGTCCATGTTTTCGCATTCAATATTTATTGCCATTCTGCATCATAATTTAGATTATATTTTGTGAGAAGGTTTTACTAGATTTCCCAGTTTGCACCTTCGATCCATATGGATTAATAATGAAGAGCAGCTATTTGTTTTTGTTCTGAGGAATTGAAATTAGCAGATCTGCAACAGCTCTTACATGAGTTCTTAGGAGTTTTTGAAAATATATATACATAATTTGGATGCTTTAGATATTGAAGGAGAAAAAGACAGGAGAGATACTGCACTGCAACCTACTTTGCAAAAGGCGTCTCATTATTGTGCAAACTCACACTCACACTTGTGGTCGATGACATAATGAGATGTCTATGATTGAGGTCTCTCTCTTATTCTTATCCATATCCTGCACTGTAGATAAGTTTGAGTCCTGTGTATTTTATGATAACATTATCATCTATAACTGTTTTTTCTTTATTTATTATATCATAATTTGTATTAAATATACTTAAAAATTCAACCAAGAAACAATTAGTGTTGGTGATTTTGTGTGTGGACCAAAAAAGAAAAATCCAGCTGGTTTTCACATGATGATGTTCTCCACTTACAAGTTACAAATTTGTAAGATTCCACAACCCGACACTTAGGGTGCCCACCGGATAAGAGCTAATACCGGTGGCAGAATTGTCTGTTTCAATTTACCCTAAATTATTTAACCCTAATTCCTAAATAAACCCCAGCCCATCAACTTATGATTATCCTTCACATGGCCGCGCTGCCCCTTTCTCTTTAATGGGCCCCCAATCTTCATTATAGTCGTCTTATCAAATACCTAAACTACCCTTCTGCTACCTCTCTCTCATAAAAGTAGGAGCAGGATCAGAGTGGATCACCTCGCTCTGTCCTGTCCTTACAACCACTCCAATTTCATAGGAATCCAATCGGCAAGAGATAATGAGTAAGGAACTCACTGAGGAGCCGGTGACGCACCACCAAGCCAAGGACTATGTAGACCCACCGCCGGCCCCCTTATTTGACGCGGATGAGCTCCGTCTCTGGTCTTTCTACAGAGCGATTATAGCTGAGTTCTTCGCCACACTTGTTTTCTTGTACATCACTATCGCAACCGTAATCGGATACTCCAGTTCGAGTAAAGTCGATAAATGTAACGGTGTTGGGGTACTCGGCATCGCATGGGCCTTTGGTGGCACCATTTTCATCCTCGTCTACTCAATCGCCGGCATATCTGGTATTCTTCAAATTTAATTTGCTCCACTGGGTTCTTGACCTTGTGGGCTGCCTTTTTAATCTTATGTTATCTTGTAGGTGGACATATTAACCCTGCGGTGACTTTCGGCTTGTTCCTCGCTCGGAAGGTGTCCCTCGTCAGAGCTGTTGCCTACATCGTGGCCCAAAGTTTGGGAGCCATAGTCGGCGTCGGTATCGTGAAAGGCATAACTGGTAGTCTCTACCAAGCTAACGGCGGCGGTGCCAATTCTGTGCAGACTGGTTACTATCCAGGTACCGCGCTTGGGGCTGAGATTATCGGCACTTTTGTGCTTGTTTACACAGTCTTCTCCGCCACTGACCCAAAGAGAAGCGCCCGTGACTCTCATGTTCCGGTAGGCATTGTCATACATAATGAGTAATTAGTTTCCATTTCCCCATCTCTGCTTTATTTGTGTCAAGGTTTTGGCTCCACTTCCAATTGGGTTCGCTGTATTCATCGTTCACTTAGCCACAATCCCCATAACCGGTACTGGGATCAATCCGGCGAGAAGTCTAGGAGCTGCCGTCATCTACAACCAACAGAAGCCCTGGAATGATCATGTAATCACCATTTCTACACCTTACAGTAAATTACAGTGATTCATCTGGTTCAAAGTCTAATGTGTTGGTTATTTGCAGTGGATTTTCTGGGTTGGCCCGTTTTTGGGAGCTCTGGCTGCAGCGATATACCACCAGTTCATCTTGAGAGCTGCTGCCATAAAAGCTCTTGGATCCTTCAAGAGCAACCCTTCTGTGTGAGAAGAAGAGATTGAGTCATGCATTGTTTCTCTTGCTCTGTTCTGTCCACTTCATTTGCCATGTTCATATTTGTTTGCTTCGGAATTCAAATTCGTGTGAGGACAATTGTTATTCTAATTTATTTGCTTTTTCTTTAATGAAAAATAACTTATTAATAAAATACCGAAAGGAAAGCACGACCAGTTTTATTATTTTGTAAACAAATTGCAAGGACAAAGACATATCATGAAATTATTGTTATTAGAATGATTGAGGTTGTAATAATTGCAATAAATGAAAAATAATCCATATGATTTCATAATCAACTTGATCACATTATTTTATTAGGAATTATTGAATTATGAAATTCCTTTTGTAATCAAAGAGACACCAAGCAAAATTTCCACATAATATATTATAATTAAGAGTAAATTTATCAATAATTGATATACTTATACATAAGATTGTCAATCGATAAAGGAAGATGAGAGTATTTTATCCATGATCATTAACAAGTGACTTTCAAATTAGTAATGGATAATTAAAACTAGTTATTATATATTTTTTAAATGATAGATTAATCACTAATAAAAAGGATCATTTTAATTGCTACCCTATTTTGAATTTTAGACGTATCTCATTTAAGATCACCAAAATTTATATAATTATACAAATTTGATCACCATATTTATAATTAAAATTAATCAATAAAATACGTTTTTTTGGTAAAATTAATCCTCACATTTCATAAATTTTGAAAAATCTAATACTCTAAGTATAATGCGTGTGATAAGGATCAAATTTGCTAAATTTGAACAATTTGTAGACCATTTTTACAAAAATTAAATATATAGATAATAAATTAAAATTGGAATGCTAAATATATAGACCATTTCTCTTTTGAATTTCATTGGAGTCCTTTCACGGACTTGGGCTTTAAGCCAGCGGGTTGCAGGCTGTGAAATAAAATACCTCATGAATAAAGTTGCTTATTAAAAGCAGGCCGTGTTGTTGGGCTCTTCTTCTTCTTCATTCAATTTTTAAAAAATTGGCCAGTTATTTTCAAGTCAGAAAGAGTGGGGCCCGTATTATAATTTAATATTTCTTTATTGAGATAATTATTTTGGGTCTCTTGTTTATTATGAGAATGTAAATGTGTTTTCAGAATGGATTGTGAGAATTATTTATAGAATGTGAATCTATTTAGGTGTTCTGCATGGTAAAAAATGAATAATGAAATAAAGAACGATATTCTATAATAAATGGTTATGAGAATATATTATGAATACTAAAGTACTATTTTGCTCTTATAATTATAGAAAACAAGATTTATTTAATTAGAAATAAGTAGGGTGTTCATTCGGTAAATACCGAACCGAACAGAATTTCAATTACTGAATACCGAATAAGTCAAAAAATTAGCTACCGAACCGAATTTTGTCTGTTCGATTTGGTAAATACCAAATTGTTTCGGTTCAGTTTCGGTATTTACCGAAATAATGAATTTTCCAAAATTTAATCAAATTAAACATAAAATTAATCTAATAATATATTTAATTATATAATTAAATACAAAAATATTAGTTTTAAATTAAAGAAAATGTTAAATTCGGTATTCGGTAAATTACCGAATACTGATTTTTTTTACCTAACCGAAACCGAAATGACCAAAATTTAAAAACCGAATACCGAACCGATTTTATAAATCGGTATCACTTCGGTAAAAGAAATCGGTAAATGGTTCGGTATTCGGTTTTTACCAAATAGTGAACACCCCTAGAAATAAGGAATTCAGTCATAATGGTAGTTTGGTCAGATATTTTTTAAAATACATTCCAAGAATTCAAAATGAGGGATTCATGTCATTTTGCGTTGAATAAGGAAACTCATAACGCGTTTTGAAAATGGATTGTCAGAATGAAAATGAAAACGTGGAATGTTCTATAAACGAATTCAAAATGCATTTTAAAAATGACAACGCATTCTGAAAATACAATCAGAAGATGCACTTATAGTAATAGGACAGAAAATGAAGATCTCTTATAAAGATGAATATACCAAACAAAATGTCTTTACAATTAGGTCAAAGTATAGCTGAAAGGGATTTGTCTCCATAGAAATTTGTCACATTTTTAAATTTAGATTAAAAATTGTTCAGTAGTTCTAAATTCCCAATATTTTACACTCCATTTGTCCAAATGTTTTTTTCTTGCTTTTTATTTAATTTGGAAAAAAAATAGAGTTAAATGATAAGAGAAAAGGGGGCGTATATGTAATACTTGTTAATCCTTGCTTTGACTTTAATGGCGTGGGGACGATGATGGGGACTGTTTCTGGCCAATGTTGGTTAGAGACTGGGGATGGTTTTTGACAAATGAATGGGGTCTACTTTTATTCTGCAAATCTCAGTTTTTCCACTCTAGTTATTTTTTTGGTGAATTTGGTTGTGGCTTGTTGGTTTTCGGATTTCTTAATTTGATGTTTACCTAGTCGCCGTATGCATCTTGAACCTGAACGTCTCTCATATACGAAAATAACTATTCTTATCGTCTCACAGTCACGCCATGCCTGCTTGTTATTTTTTATGTCAAGTCAAATCTCTTTATTCTTCATCCATAAATTTGCTTTTGATTTCATGAATCCTCAGATCTAACCCTCTTTCACATCAGTTTTTGATTTTCCTTAGCCGCCACCAGTTCCGAAGGTAACTTTTTTATCGAGTCTTGATCACCCAATCTTCTGTAAGCGTAGTTTAGTGTTTTATCTGATGATGATGTTGTTGGGGGTTTTCGTGATTTCGGGAATTAGGGTTTATGATTTTCTTTGTTTGGATGTTTCGCAGTTACCCTCCAAAATCTGAATTTGGTGGTTGATACTTGATACACAAAGAATTCTACCGGGAAGACATTGATCACTGATTCTCATTTCCCTTTCCTGTTTTTCCTTTTTGTGATATTTCCTTTTGAACTCGTGACTTGAATATATTTTCTTTTGTTAATTGAATGTGCATTTTGCTATGATGTTTTTGTATACATATTTCGTTCAATACTGAAATACAGTTCCGTTCTTCAGAGGGTGTTTCAAAGTCTTTGGAGTTCTTGGTGTAACTTAATTCTGTTTACTCTGGAGCTTCCTTTTGTTTCTCATTCGATCCGTGCAATTTAGTGGATGGTTTGGATGAGATGAGGTATGTTATCATGGCTGATGAAGTTTTTAGGATCCTGTCTTCGGTCGAAAGGTGATCGTTCTGTTCACTTAGGATCAGATCCAAGTGGTCACCAAGATGGTCTACTTTGGTATAAGGACTTAGGACAATACATTTATGGCGAGTTCTCAATGGCAATTGTTCAGGTAAATAATTTACTAAAGGATCAAAGCCAGCGCTCGAATCTTGTTGCTTGTGTGTTATTGAGTCAGGGCCATATGGAACTTTTGTTGGTGTCTATGATGGATATGGTGGACCTGAGATTTCTAGGTTCATCAATAATCATCTTTTTCACCACCTAAAGAGTAAGTATCATTGAGTTTCACTGGTTATTTGAATATATTTAGCGTCTTTTTTGCTTGTATGTTTCTGTCTTGTTTATAAATATCAACATTGATTACCTGTCCCATGCAAAAACACTATCGCTTGTGTTAATCTTTTTGTTATTACCAAAATGATTTCCTTTTTTCTGATTACACAGGCTTTACCACACAGCATCAATCTATGTCTGTTGAGGTCATTTTTTAAGCCACAGAAGATGGATTCATATGTCTGGTTGCAGAGAATGACTAATGAAACCATATATTGAGCAGTGGGATCTGTTGCCTTGTGACGTGTGAAGGGTCTAATACAGGTTCATTTACTATTTCTTAAGCTTAGTTACAGTCCAGCACTGAAAAAAGATCACTTCATATGTCATTTTAACCATGTCTATCAGAAATTTTTCTGTTCTGCTCTCTTGTATAGTGAGTTTTGGCTTATTTCCAGTATCAATCTTCACATGTGTGTATGTTGGTTTTCCCCTCTTTATGTTGTTTGGGCGATGTTTTGTGATTCTCTTTCATTTGGTTAATTAGTTTAGCTGTCAGAGAATCATTAATGACTACACTTAATAACTTTCTTTTTTCTGCTAGTGTATGAGATTCATCTGTATCAAATATTAATTGCTGTGTTACATACAATTACAGGTCTGTTGGAGACATATATATATATCTGAAAAAGGCTGAGTATAACAGGGAACCTACCTTTACTTCAAAAATTTCGACTTGAAGTTGCTTCCTCAGGATGAGTTCATTCATTCATTATATTTGCATCAGATGGCCTATAGGAGCGAGCATCTATCTCTTCTTGTTCTTGTTGAATTTCATTTTTGGGCATGCCAAAAATGAATTTGTCCACCACTCTTTGAGTAGCATCAGCCTTACTGAATATAACGGTTTCTATTCAAAGCAGCATTGCTACAAGAAGAGAGAGATAGTCGTCATTTCTATACACAGGTAACTTGTAAGAAAGTGACGAGCGCCCCATAGAGTCTTGTTAAATGCTGTTCCTGGTGTGAAGTATCTGTAAATATTGACTATTGAGATGGAAAAAAAACATTTTTTAAGATACAAACTGTATATTGGTGTTGGTACAGGTGCAAATCGGTAAGAATTTTGTCTTTGTCATCATGTTTTGAGGAAGAGATGCTACAATGACTGAGAATTAAAGGTGTGTATGACCTTGACTGCCAAAATGTTTCCTTGAGGAATGACTACAAATTTGACTCCTCTTTTCTTTCACCAGTCAGCACACAGCACTACTCGTCTGTCTCGGAGCTGCTGTTGCTGCTTCTCTCTCTCGCTCAATCCAATAAAGACAGACAGACGTACACTGTTTCACGTTACTAAAGCACAGAAATGCCATCATCTCTTCCACCTCGAGCCCCTACCCCCCCTACTTCTTCTACTCTTTCCGGGTTCACTCTATTAACCACAATCTCCACCACCATTCAAACAAACGGAGGTNTCGGAGCCTCTGTCATCCATACGTTTAAGTTTTCTAGATTTTGTATCATGGAGTATTCTCAAATTTTCTTCAATCTGCAAGGGAAACAAAGTATGATAAATGGCTTGAAACTATGCACCGTGCAAACAAGTTCACGGAACTTTGCAGTACAAACATAAGTACCTTGACTTCTTGATAGAGCTTTTTCTCCCATAGGTACAGTTTGTGCAAAACAGAGGAGAGTTTTTTAGCCCTCAGTTGTACTTCTTGATCGATCTCTGATATCGTAGAATCAGAATCGACAGAACTTTTTGATGTTGAAGCAAGCGAGGGAACCATTGAGAAACTCCAAAGCTTTGAAGAAACTGTGATGAATTAAATACAAGTTAAACATCAAACATGAAGAATCAAGTTATCTAAATTATCCATATGTAAAAAGTTCTGCAAAAAAAGGCTCCTATGAGGATAACAAGTTGAATTGGAAACAAATTTAAACACAAAAGCATGTCTTTACCACGATGAAGACCAAGTTTTCGTTTGCGTGGAAATGTATCGACATCAAGAAGCTTAGCAAGCTCCCTTCCAGAGCCTGCAGCTCGTTCAAACTGGATTTCGATCTCCTTCAGAACCTCTGAATCTCCGAAAAAACCAGCATGCTGCTTAAAACCAGCCGCCTTGGAGTTCAATGCTCCTTCAGCACCAATAACATTCTTGTCCACTACATGGACATCATATTCGACAGGATCATTCTCCATCCCTGCAGGTGGTCTTACCTCATACTCAGTTTCATTTGCTGCTCGAACATTCTTATCAGGTACACCAGATCTAGAGTAACTACTTTGCCCTTTATCCATAAACTTCTTATGAACATGAACTTCCTTGACTACCTCATCATCATCTTCCAAATCAGGAATTCCCTCTGCTTCTCTGAGCTCTCTTGAATCCCGGGTCGGATTGTAAGTTGGGTAATAATTATCATAGCTGCCAAATAGGTTCAAAAACTCCCAAGGTGAACTAGATGGCGGTGCCGGTGGAGGTGGGGGAGCTTTTGAAGTCGAAGGCACAGCTGAATTATGCGGAACGCTAATACCATATGGTGCTTGCTGGTATGCAGAACTACTAAAATGTGTATTTTGACCAACATATGAAGGTTGATTTGGATATCCATTGTAATTGCTGTTGAAATTGTAACCAGGATAAGAAGGGCCAGAGTTCTGGTAGTTAGTAGCATAACCAGAATAAGGAGGGCCAGAGTTCTGGTAGTTACCAGTAGCATAACCGGAATAAGGAGGGCCTGAGTTCTGGTAGTTACTATTAGCATAACCAGAATAAGGATAGTATGAGGAAGAAGAAGGACCCATATGCATATTTTCTGGATTCAATGGTTGCTGAGTATAAATCACAGAGGGCGTAGCTTGATTCCTCATATAATTAACATTCATAAAGACACCGCCTCCTGCTTGATGATTCATATTATCGTAACCCATTCCGTAGCCTCCTCTGTAAGGGGTGTAGCCTCCGTGGACCGGTGAGCTGACATCAAAATGATGGAGGGATTCCGAACCCGAATCATCTTCATTTTCCGAGTCATCCGAATGGAAGTGAAGGTGCGAACCTGAATCGGAGTGGGAAGGCCGGTGTTGATGAGATTTATGAGGCGGAGAAGTAACCGCATGGCCTTTGCTATGAGCTGGGAGGTTTAGAACCGGGGACGGCGAGGTGAGACCCGACGCTTCGAGATCTTGACGAAAGAAGCGGTTCAAAGAGATGCCAACTTCTGATAGAGATTGAAGATAAGCAAGATGTGCTTCTGCAAATATAGAGCGGCTCTTTAAAGCTTCTTCAAGGAAAGCACAGCGGTCTCGGCATAGGAGGACGGCCGGAGAGTCCTCCAGCTTGGAAGTAGCGCAGCCCATGTAATAAAACTCGATTCTTGCCCAGAAATTGAAATTCAGTGTAAAAGAGGAAGAATATTAACAGCTGGTCGGACGATGAGGTAGTGGCGGCCGGAGAGTGTCGCTGTAGAATTCCAGACGAGAGAGAAAGGGACGAGAGACCACGGTTTTTTCAACATTAAAAAATAAATATATTGAATCCTAATCTATTTGTCAACGGCTAGGATTTACGTTAGAAATAAATCAGCGGTTGTGGTTAGCTAGCCAGACAGAAGACGTGTTTGAAATGGAACAATAGTCTCTCTCTCTACGCTGGCAGACTTTTCAGCTGTAATGTAATCATAATCAAATCTACGACCGCCCGGCCCATATCAAAGCTAGTTTTGTCCAATTAAATATTTTTTTATTTGTTTTATAAAAAAGAATTATCAACTTCATGATTAAAAATATATAAGATCTCATCTTATATAGTGTGATACATGATTGAGATTTCTGAGTCCATAATTCATATTAGGTTCATGATTGAATACTTGACCTTTATATAATAAGTAATACAATCTAACTTTAAAAAAATTAATTATGAATTGCATTATTTGATTTATTATATTGAATTTAATCTAATGTTTTTTATCTCATCATAAACTATTCTTGTAGATTTTTATAGAGGATAATGAGATAATGGATGGTTTGATTAGGTTTTTTTGATGAAATAATGCTTAAAAAAAGGGGGTATTTTTTTAGTGTCGTACGCAGATACGTATCGCGGCCGCGTGTCGTGGTATCTGACGCGTTTTATACGAATCGCGGCAGCGTTTCGTTCTTTAATTTTTTTAAAAAAATTTTTAAATTTTTTTATTTAATATTTTATGCCAAACGCGGCCACGTTTACCAGACGCGAAACGGATTGGCTCCCGCGGCCGCGATTCGTGCGAAACGCGGCCGCAATTCCTTTGAATTGCGGCCGCGTTTGAATGGTAGGATTTTGATCTATTTAAACCCGGACATCTTGTATTTCGAAATTCACTACTTCAAGAGTAATCGACTTCAATTCTGAATAGATCTCACGAAGGTTTAGTTGCATTTTCACGGTATCATTTGTTTTTTGATGAATCCCTATCATAATTCGTGATCTAATTTTGATCGTAACGTTCCTGCACCATCGACATCATCCGGTGAGAATCCTGAAGCTGGGTGGAGTTACCCAGACTACAATAGCATTCACGATCTAAGTAGTTTTAACTTATGGAATACCGATAATGCATTCCCCAATGAGAATTCTTCAACCTCGCAAGGTAGAGTACTTCCTAATTGTTAGAAGCATTTTGTAATATTTATTATGAATGTATGTTTGATATAGTGCCGCTGGAGGAGAACGATGAGATTTCAGAAGATGATCCAGAACCGGAAATCGTGGTTGAAAAAGAAGTTGAAACAAAGAATCTTGAACCCGATGATGATGTACATCCAGCCAGAAATGTGCATACTGGTAGTGGTTTAGTTCGTCGACTACAATGCTCATCTGAGGAAATCGACATGAGGTTCATTCATTTAGCAACGCCATTTGACGTGGGCGGAAATGATATACCCACATCTAAACGTCGTTACACTAAGTACAACGTTGACGAACCTCATCTAGCTGTCAGGATGAAGTTCAAAGATAAGTTCCACTTGCAATACTGCATTGCACATTTTCATATCCGCAGACGGTTGCAATATAGAGTAATCGAAAGCACTTCACAGAAGTGGGTGATCAAATGTGTGGGTGACACATGCCCGTTTCATCTACGAGCCATTTGTGCGGCTCGTGATTGCGTTTGGAAAATTTCTGTTTACGACTACGGGCACACATGTGACAACGTTCTACTGGAGGAAGGTCATAGGAACCTGTCTCAGAATTTTATTGCTTATGAGATGAAGTCATTCATTAGGAATGATAACGGTACGATGGTTTATCGGTTTTAATTGTTTTACTTAACATTTCTAAGATTTTTTTATATTGTCTCATAGACATTAAAGTGCAAACGGTGCGGACACATATTAGCGTGAATTATAGGTTGCCAATAAAGTACGAGCAGACTTGGTACGCTTTGCAGCGTGGTTTCGAAATGGTTTACGGCTCATGGGAATCTTCGATGAAGAAATTGTCGTCGTTGTTTCATGAGTTGATTGCTATGAATGATGGTACTATTGTCCGATAGAACCTATACGAGACAACGCTTGACTCCCCAAACTACATGATTCACTATGTGTTTTGGTCTTTTAGAGCCAGCATAAACGCTTATCAGTTCTGTGATCTGGTTCTTTCTGTTGATGGAACCCACTTGTACTCCAGGTATGCGTAACTTGGTCATTTAAGTGTTATGGTCATAGGTGTTCGTTGGAATAATTAAAGGAATATTATTTATCCTGACAGGTATAACCATAAATTGCTTGTGGCTGTTGGACGCGATGGTGGAAGTCATGTAATCCCTGTTGCATTTGTTTTGGTAGATTCTGAAAGTTGCAGAGCTTGGAAATTGTTTTTGGAAAACCTCGATCGTTATGTAATTGGAGATCGCGAAACATGTGTCATCTCCGATAGAGCTGCGGGTATTTTGGAAGCAGCGAATGAGTTGGAAGCTTTCCAAAATGGACACTTACACCATCAATGGTTTCTTCGACATTTTTGCTCCAACTTATATAGTGCATTCAATAGCACCGAGTTAAAAACAATTGCGTACAGAGCAGGAGCGCGGTCTAAAGAGTATAAACGGCAACACGACATGATGGAGATATGGAATATAAACCATGATGCATGTGAATGGTTAGAAGCGAAGGATAAAATGAAGTGGACGCTGACCCACGACTTGGGGAAACGGTATGAAACGGTAACTACTAATCACGTAGAAGCGATTAATAGAACTTTGAAGGCTGCTCGTCGGCTACCTATTTGTAAGATTGTGATGGCCACCTTCTATCAAGCGAACCAAACATTTATCCAGCGGATGCGTGAAATTGTTGGCATGGTGAGGAACGCGGATGTGCTCACGGCTGCAGCACAAAACTTCTACCGTCGGGCAAAGAGAAAAGCTGACCACCACACCATAAAAATGTGGGACAGTGATCGGCTCGTAGCCGAAATTGAGATGGAAAGCGGAAGAAGCAGTGCCTCATACATACACACTGTTGACCTGCAAAGACAGGCATACACATGTTCGAAATGACACACTTACAGGGTTCCTTGCTCACACGCGATTAGAGCTGCAAAAAGAATTCGTTGTGAACCTGATAATATGTTCATACGCAACTCGACCCTTGATGTTCTTAGAGCTACGTATGAGCATGCGCTCATAAACTCTTTACGGCCTGAGTACGCGTGGACTAATCCTGGATGGATTCTATGGCATGACCATTCCCGTTCAAAAAAGAGAAGAACTAGACGAAGACGAACAACAAGAATACAAACTGACATGGATCTCGATAATTAAACATTTATTTATACTTGTGAAAAATTTATACTTGTAAAGGTGATAAATAAAGTTACAATTTTAACAAATTGTTATAATGAAATGTGAAAATGTTTAATCAAGGAAATCAAAGTCTATATTATCATCATATGGTTCTGGCTGACTAGGATGTTCTCTGNTCTAATACCATCAATTTCAATATTACGTAGAAAAAAGGGTCTGATTTTGTGTTCTTCCAGGTGGGTTATCAGCTGCTCTTCTTTGTGATCACAGCTCTTTTGCGGTTCGACAAGGTCACTGATTTTGCTGGTATATTTCTCATCCTTTGTGGGATAACGCTGACTGCATTCTCTGTTTATAACTTATGTCTTTTGCTGCTCAGGTAGCACAAATTTTATTATACTAGCGGTTTTGACGTTGGTTGTTAAGGGATCATGGAACTTTCGACAGGTGAAATTAGGCTGATAAATTGTACATGGAAGTGAAATCTCTAAGCCCTTTTCTTTTGATTCCCAGTTGGTTTTGTCTGTGCTTGTAGTTGTCTGGGGTCTTCGTCTTGGTATATTCTTACTGATGAGGTTTGAGTAGAGAACTTGCTGGTTTACATGATCATACAAATAGTGCATTTGACTTTGCTGGTTTTGCAGAATCATTCAATGGGGGGAGGATCGTAGATTCGATGAAATGCGTGAAAATTTTGGGAAATTGGCTGTGTTTTGGATTTTCCAGGTATAAGAGTTGGATGGTTGTACCGTTTGTGACTAGTGTGGTTGATATATTACTCTTTAACAGGCTGTGTGGGTTTGGACTGTGAGTTTACCTGTGACGATCGTCAATGCAAGTGACCGAAACCCACCGTTTGAAGCTCGGGATGTTGTAGGGTGGATCCTGTGGCTTGTAGGAGTTGTCATTGAAGCAGCTGCTGATCAACAAAAATTAGTATTTAAAAGTTCACCAGAAAATAGAGGCAAGTGGTGCAATGCAGGGGTATGGAAGTATTCTCGTCATCCGAACTATTTCGGGGAGGTTGGTATACTTACGCTATATGATTGAAGAACAATATGAAACTTGAGCAAGGGACTTACTTGGTTTCTTATGTGTCTGTAACAGATCCTTCTTTGGTGGGGGATTTTCACAGCTGCGTCTCCTGTACTAGAAAACGAGGAATGGTTGGTGATCTTGGGACCGATATTTCTAACATTGTTGCTTCTTTTCGTTAGTGGCATACCGCTCCTGGAGGTTGTCCAAAATGACTACTAGAAAATTCATTTCTTACCCTTTATGATTGTGTATCCAAACTGACAGATGAATGGATCAATTGCATTTCAGGACTCTGCAGATAAGAAGTATGGGAATGTTAGTGCATACAGGCAGTATAAAATATCGACAAGGTTAGTGATCTTATTGTTGCTAAGATCAAGAGGGTTAGCTTCATTTATCATGAACTAAAATATGTGTTTCAGTCCATTGATCTTGCTACCTCCTGCACTATATGGCGTTCTTCCATCATGGTTTAAAGCAGCTTTTCTATTTGAGTTTCCGTTCTATAGCCGCAGTCTGCCTCAGGGAAACTGGTATTTCTGTCTACCCTTTTGGCTTGAATATTCTGCCAACTATTTACTACTTCTTAACTCATAACATGGCCTGTTTCTGCAAGGAAGAGAGGAAGAGCACGAAGGGGTCAGCGAAGCTAAGAGAAACCAGACATGGAAACAATGGCGTTTCCTCATTGATTGCTGTAATGTTACTGTAATGACTTCAAAAATTTGGTCCCTCTGCCATTTATTGAGGAAACAATCTCCAGATTTATAGTCAGTCAGGTTGATTCTGTCCATTTCAGTGGACTCCAAACTTGACTCTTTTTCTATGCACCTGTAGTCTAGTGCTAAAATTAGATCTTTAATAAAATAATAGAAGTACATTGAGTAATAAGAAATCAGGCGTCTCCTCAACCTATTTTACTGATATTATCAAGGGAAATGATAGCACCTGACTCTAATGATTTTGGAGAATGCCAAGAAAGAATGTACGCCACCCACAAATGAAGAAAGATCAAGTAGATGACGACCCAAATTCTGATTCTCCAGTCCCTTTTGAGAACCACTGCACCAGCACAGAAGATAGAATCCAAGTGTCGAACCAGTGATCCTATGTGTTGCTTGCTTGTTCTCATTCTTTCTTTTAGCAAGGGTGTGAGCTTCTTGGTCGAGATGTGCCATGAAGCACCCAATTCATGATCATTTCGTGAATCGATTGTTGATCCGTTCTCATGGAGCAACTTGGAAATAGCCTGTTTGTTGAATTTTGAATTAGTAGTCAGATTCTAAGATATGCTGTGTATTATCACTATCGATAAGTTAGTTTACCTCGTTCTTTAGAAGCAGCATAGCCTTCTGTGAAGCTAGCATCTCAACCTAGAAGAAACCAAATCATCAGTTAGAATGACCAATTGGCATGATAACCTACCAACTGAAATGTTCTTTTCAAGGAAAAAACTGGAAGGTGTTCTTGCAAGGAAAAAACTGCGTGCTGTACCTATACCACCATTAAAAGAATGGTACCTGTGCTTGTTTTTTAATCAAGAGATCGGTCAACTGGCTAAGCCTCCCTTTCAATTCAATTTCCACATCCGTTGGAACTTCTATCTCGTTTTGGATGGTTTGGATGCTTGTTTCTAGAATCTTCACCTGTAAATGTAAGTAATAAATCTTTCAGTATATCCACAGAGGATAAAAAATGAATATAAACTCTGAATCTGCTTACGAAGAAATAAAAAGAGGGAAACTACCTGCTCATGCAACCTTCCAACTTTATCAGTCACGAAAGAAAATTCTGCCTCAAGCATCTCTGTTTTAAATTCAACTTGCCTTGATGATTTCACCTGCAAGTTAATTAATGCATCATTCGCTTCGGACAAAATCCTTTTACAGAAACAAAGCTCCCCCTACTCACCTTGTCAGCACTTTGTTCCGATTGTGATATTTTCCTCCTCAACTCTGCAAAAAACTGACTTCAGTTCTCACAAACAAAATTAAACACATAATGTGCTCTCAGTATTACCAAATAATTAATTATAAGAGCTCTAAAAATAAAACTGCATTACAAAAAACTTGTTGATGCAGCCAAATTGATGATAATATATGCAATTATGGAAACAAGCCATCTCTCAAAGAAAGCTTAATTTTGATAATGGTACCTTCACAAGTGGCTTCTTTTCTGTAAATTGTTTGGCGAAGTTCAGTTATACGATCAACCTAATAAATCATAAAACAGTGTAAGTAATCAGTGGATGCTGGCACTTGTTCTCCAGTGCCATTTTGGGTAGTAATTTCCTACTTTTAAATCCATAAGTAATTATAGTGCCACTTCATTTATCTGGTTAAGATATTTATGGATCATCAATATTTATAAACAGACACAAAGGGAGTGACCAAAGAAAAGGTGACTGCTATTAAAACTGGAGTGACCTCGCAACAAATAGAGAATTCGTATTTGTTAACCAACTCACAAAAAGGATTAAAAATTACCTCGATCTCAAGATTCTTTTGTGCAATAGCAAGAGACTTTGCAAGATCTGCATTGGCAGCCTGAAAAAAGGACCACCAAATTTAGCAAACAGCAACAACAACAAATCTGAGTGGTTTCCCATAGTGTGGGGTTTTCTATGGCTTAATCAAACGGAAAAATATTATGTATATATGCCACAGAATCAGGCTAAAAAATCTTCACGCATATACAAAGAAAAAAGAGATAAAGTTGAAACTCATACAGTACAAACATACTTCTAGTTTAGCTAATCTTGCAAAGGCCTCCATTCGTGTATTATTATGTTTCTGCTTCTCCAGTTCAACTGCTTCCATGTTTTCAATCGTCATTGTCTGCAGAGCAGAAGCCTGGAAAAAGCAAGTGTTTGAAGGAAACAATATAGTCATGTGCAAACCATAAAAACAGGAGCATCCATTAAATGATTAAATTAAAGAAAAAATCCAGCTAAAAAATAAAAGAAATCCAGATGCAAAGAGCTCCAATTAATTCATCAAAACCCAGCCAATCCATTTTCTTTGCCATTCCATTTTTACCCTTCAGGGTAGTACGTATGGAGGCTATAAAAATGTTGTAGTAACTTATATTCAAGAAAAAAATCCCTTAGAAGTAATAAATTTAAACTTAAGACCCATAATGTACCTCTTTCACTTGCTGCCTGGTTTGCTCCTCAAGTATTTTTTCCAAGCTCAGCTTCTCACCCTCCAACTTGGCAACTCGATTTTCACGTGCTTTGATTGTTTCAATAGCCTTGGCAATTGCTCTTGCAGCAAGAATTTGTTGTCTCCTCTTTCTTCCTTCGCTTCTTTCTCTTTCAACTTCTGAATCTGAAGATAAACTTGAATCTGTCTCAGAATTGGATTCCCCGTCCATTGGCGAAGCAGAAACTGTATCAGTAGAAAAAGAATTCCTAGAGCCAAGGGTTATTCCAGCATAACGTTCCAAGTTGTCCATATTTTGGTTGGCTTCACCAACTTTGTCTGATGCATCATTAATAAATCCCATACTTGATGCATTATTAGTGTCTGTTGTTGAAGTATAACTCACAGATCCCATTCCAGCCTCAGAATCCGGGAAAATTACACTTGCAGGAGCTCTTGGTAGAGCATCTTCACCATTATTTAACTTCACATCAGCGCCACCACCATTTTTCTCCAATCCAATAATCAATTTACTTGAACCTTTCACTCCATTACTCTTTTGTCTTTCAGTTTTTCCACCAACTGGAGAAGGATTGAACACTCTTGAGTAATTCCCCACCTTCCCATCTTTCCTTGAAGTCTGGGCTCCTGATACTAGGCTACTAGTCTGGCTTCCACCGTGTCCATTAGTTACCCCTCTTATATTAGGTGTACTCAGTAATTCGGTCCAGTCATTCTCCGTAAGTTCAGCGATCAAATTGGAGTTTGAATTATTTTTTCTTGGTACTGGAGCCTCACCATCACCTTTAACATCACTGTTGCTTCTAGGGACAATATGTAAATTATGTGTGTCACCTTGGTCTGCTATAAAAGGAGTTTTCTTTCTTAGCTGCTCCTTAATCAAAGGCTTGGCCCGAATACTTCTAGGCGCCTCTTCCAAACCAAATTGAGCATCCGAAATGGATTTTTCATTCTTACCAAGTGACTCCGCAGCTTGCTGATCAATCTATGCGAAACAAACAGAGAAAAATCAGGCATCTTCGTTTATACCATTTTATGTAATATACAGTTACACGTTTTCATTGGCTAATTAACGATAGAGTAATTTTGCCTTTCACGAAAGCCTAGCAGTCAAATTAAAACGCACTAGTTTGCGAATTCAGAATATCACCACAGGTCCTACTCAAGTCAATCAAAAATCCAAAATTCATGAAGATTAAAGCACGAAAAAGTCATCACTGGCGCATGTCTATAAAAAGCAGTAAAATCCTCAATCACAAGCCGATAGAAGGTAGATTCGCTTGCCTGTTGTAATAAGTTTTCAGCCGCTTTGAGCTTGGAGGAGATCCAGTGAGCCATCGGGTCGAATCAATGTCCCTACGATCACCACAGGTTCATTTCTTCTCTAATTCCATCGCCAGACAGACTTCAACGGTACAACCAACGTCCTCTTTACCAGATTTTTGTTTTATTAATTAGCATAACATTTAATAAATCGAATTTAAAAAATAGCACAAATGACAAAACTGACCCGGTCAGCAGTCACGTGATCTAATATTTGTAATAACAAATTAGATTCGATGAGATTTTATACAACTTGAGTTTACACTTAGTAGTTTGCTAATTAAAATTGGATGGGTGATGGCCCCTAACTGTAAGGTCTATAAATCAAATTATTATAAGATTAAATATGATCTTTCAATTCTTAAAATAAGTATTTTGAAATGAATTATTATACCAATCAAAATTCAAAATTTTTGTAATCGTTCACAAATTGACAAAAATACATAAATGATTCAAATTAGACACTTAAAATTCAAAATTATAGCAAGTATTATGCACTAAGTTGACATACATGTCATTTACACAATCTTCTCAATTAAAATTACCTTTACCCGAAAAAGAAGAAATGTATGAAAAAATATTTGTTCATAAAAAAATCACTAAATTTACAGATATCGAAAAAAAGTGTAGTTACAAAAAGGTCAAGACGCAGCAGGAGCATGGTACCTGACAGGTAGAGTTGATGATGTTGCCTGAGCATAAATTGCTTTGACAATACTCACAAAACTCAACAAAGAATCTCTAGAAAACCATTTTAATCTCCAGGTCAACGAATCTCTTCTTCGCACCATACCGCATAACGACATCGATTCCAAATCATGTAACCGTATGGTTACGACACATGTATGCTCATCAACCACCTGAAAGCAACAATCACGAAGCCTATTCGATCTTCAAATTTGGTTTTAAAAGAAAGTGAGTTACCATCTCTAACATATCCTTGAAGGGAAAGCAAGAATCAGGAACAAAATAGTCTGGAGAGAACTCATCATCAATATGATCCCACTGGGGGAGATCTTCTGTGCACAGAAGAAGCTCTTCTTCAAGTACAAACACAGATCTTTGTGTCCATGTCTTCTCTGCTCAAATGTGAAGTGCAGTGAGATTAAAAATTACTTAATCATAACGCCAATAAATATATAATCTCCCAAGTCTCTCAGACAACGGAAATGTAATTCAAAAGAACACGCAAATTATGGGACGCAAATTATAGCAGTGATGAACTTTTCTACTTCTACTCAGAGATCCCATTATTTTTTTTCTAATGTATCGAGAAATGGCTTAAACCCAATAATTCGCATACCTTCGAAAAGTTTAGCAGAAAAGAGAACCATGGAGTACTGCAATATGTTCATCTTTGGACCTTTATGAAGATGATTTTTGAGAATATGCACTTGCATCTGCTCAAGGCTGCAACACAGACATCATTGAAAGAACAACTCTCAGGGGAGGGAATGGGGAGTTCTAGTTACGATTGATTGGCTACCTAGTCAACGAGCAAGTGATATTCATTTGAGGAGAATCAGATAAACCAAGAACACGCATCAATTTGCCCGATATTTGTGAGCACCTTGTTATGAAAATATATGCAGCATTCCCCTCAAAGGATACTCTAGTAAATATTTAAAATAAGATCATAGTTAAAAAGAGAGAGTGTGCTTGAATTTAAAACTATATCTAAGGACACACCTCATAACTTGAAGGCCTAATCCAACTGAAATTTCTCGTACCATTTCGATAGGATGAGAACCAATATTTTCTAAGCTACGATCTGAAACTTGCAATATTTAAGCCATCAGTTAAAAGAAAGCAGCATTATATGTGCAGCTCGAATGTATAGAAACACGATAAAGCTAACCTGACCATTTAGATGAATGTATCACCAAAATGTAAAGCTTCTGTTCACTGCTTCGCAAAACTGCTACTTCCCTGTCAGATGTAAATTAGGAACTATACACACTTGACAGGCTCAGAATGATTAATCAAGTGAAAAAATGAAATAAGAAGCTTCCTAAAATTCATCTTGCTGAAATGGGAAGAAACAAAGTAAGAGATGAAAGCAGCAGCATGTATCGAAATTTAGTTTATAGCACATCCATTTTACAGTTTTCAGATTTTGTAATGGTATGCTACGAGTTCACCTCTCACACATGCCCAGTTTGTCGGAAAACAGGATATTGCAACACACATGTTGGGAAGCAATTTCTTCACAGTTAGCTAAATTGGCATTGAAATATCCCTCAATAAAACCATCTTTTCGTAAAACTGAAACACTCGACCTACAAGTAATGCCCCTTTGACATTCGAAATCCCCATTATTCACATGGATTGCTGATCTATCATGAGAACTATCTCTAAACTTCTGTACATGATCAGTAATCTTCTTAGAAGCTTCACCATCACAAAGTGCATCACTCTCTTCCTCTAAACATACATTTCTTCTTCTGGTTTTCTGTGTGTATTTTTTCTGATCCATCCAGTTGGGTTTCATTTTATTTAACACGACATCACTGTTTCCCTCAGTGTACGGGCCTGATGCAGATGGACCAATTTTCTTTAATGAAGAAGTGCTTCCATGATGCATTTTATCTGTATCGCATGAATCAGCAGCGACAGATCCATCGAGATGCCATTCTGGAGCTCCAGATTCTCTTAGATCATCAAGACTACAGCTTGAGCTGCTATCAGAGGACGCTAATGAAAAAGAATCAGCAGAAAGCTGCATAAATTCTTCCTCAAAGTTGTTGCGTCTATGTAAAATATCTTCCTGATAATGAGGTGGAGATCCTAGACTCGCTGATGATGCTTGAGGCCTCAATATGTCCTTCATCGTAGATGATATGGATGCTAAAATTTCCGGGATTACACCATCTTCTTTAGGAACTAAAGGAAAAACATCTGCAGAACAACTGGCTTCATCATCTAAAAGGGTAGCCTTTGCATGATTGGCACGATCCTCTTTGAGAATAGAAATGCCATCACCATAACCAAGAAAGATCTTTGAATTGGCCTCACCAATTTGATCCATGTATGGCTGAACACTTGCAACGGTTGATGTATCAGCAAAAGAAGTCCCAGATTCAAGATTCAGATTACTAGTGTAATCTCCATAATGATTTAACTCAGATATATATCTAGAGATCTTCACTCTCTCTTCAACGTTTTTCCTTCTATCTCGAAAATACACTTTAGCATTATGCAGCCCACTATGTGGAGATTTATTGCCATCAACTACATCTGGAGATGTTTGATTCATCCATTCCTTGAATTCCGATAACCAGGATACAGAGTCATCTTTCTTCATACATTCAATTCTTTTCATCAAATCATCTATTTCAGCTTCTTCATCCTCGTCAGTCTCTTTGGTCTCATTGTCGCAAGACAAAGAATCATGATCAGAATCAATATGTTCATCATTTTTAATACTAGCAAGACGAGATGCTCTCTTCTGCAAACAAGTAGGAACTTAAATGAAATTCTAAAGTCAAGAAAAATTGAGAATACCCAAACAACTAAGCCTGGAGAAATTACAACATACCCTCTTTGTATCTATACCTCCTACATCAGCATCAACTGTAGCAAGCGAATAAAATCCAAAACTTCCAGGCTGCTTCTTCCTGCTCGCAATTATAATATTACGTTTCCAAAATTCGCTTGAAGACATTTTCTTCTCATCCAGTTTCAGCTAGAAAGCATAAATTAGTGGAAAAAAGCTAACAAGAGAGAACTGCACTTCCAGAAATTTACTCTAAATGGTGATACCAAAAGATTGTGATGCTGAAGTATTAATACTTACTTGATCGGTGTGTGGAAACAGGCTAAATAATTGAGCACGGAACCATCTTGCATAGCATAGAGGATTTCCTTCTAACCACAAGTTCTGAAGAGCTACAAGGCCAGATAGACGCTCTATCTCAGAGAAGCTTGAAATAATATTATATGAAAGATCAAGATCTTGCAGGGACTTCAGATTGTCGATGCCACGCAAAGACATTAAAGCATTGTTCCTGAGAACAAGTTTCACAATCTGACAACAAGCCTGCACAAGCACACAAATGTTTCAGTTGCTGGCTCAGCAATAAAAGGGTTACCGTGAGACATAGATCACCCAAAATTATATAAAATCTATGTTCTTTATGTTTACAAAATTATGGAAATGAAATATGGTTCATCGACAATCTCGAATTCAGATGAATTTTTTACTTAAAAAGTTACCCCAGTAAACGATGCAATGCTTCTCAAGTTACTGAATCCCAAATCAACATGCTTCAACTCCGTACATTTACTGAGATTGTCCACTTTTGTAAACTTGTTGCGGCTAAGATCAAGGAATTCAACTGCAGGAAGTAGCTGCAGTGAATCATCCATGAGCACCAAGCAATTAGATGGACATGACACAAACGATAACCGGTTCCATTGGGGAGAATCCTTTACATCTGCAATTCTGCTTGAAAATACATGCCTAAGTGCATCCTGAGAAAGTATAATCAACAGAAGAAAAACAAATTAAATCCCGCATACAAGGTTATAAATTATGTGGCATGGGAAGTGACTAAATCGCTCACTGTTGAGTTGTGGCATATGAATTTCTCAAGCGTAAACCTGAGCTCAAGCAACCCCTTGGCTGCAGAAGTCGATAAATCACAACCACGGAGCTCCAAAACCTTCAAACTGGAAAAAGAAAGCAAATTCAACGGCGTCGGATCCCTTGCAAGCGGAGGCAGCAACGAGACCACCTTCAATGAGGAAAGCAAATGAAGTATCTTCCGTAACTGCTCGAGCGCCCGGTGATCTCCCAAATCAGAAACATAGGCCCGCAGATAATCCACCGGAGCGCCAACCAACAAACTCTCGAGCTCCTGCAAAGCCTCTAGCCGAGATTGTACGTAACGCAGACCCACAGGATTCAATTTCAAGACGAGTGAACCTTCGATCAATCTTTCAGCTTGAGTTTCGACGAATTTCACCAGTGATTCCAGGTACCTGTCACCCGTCACAATCGGCATAGCTTACAGGGGTTTGATTGGGGCTTCGAGAAGGAGAGCCATTTCGCAAGATACAGGGGACTGATGAATGATTCTATACAAGATGGGTGTGAAATAGGCCCGATGACTGTGACACGTGGTCCATTGTTAACCGTCATAGTGGGGTTATATGATACTCGTCGTTAAAAGAGAATAATAAACGAGGGAAAGAATCATCCACGGCGGCTCTCCGATCACTGTCGGCGTTGCAAATGTCAAAGCTTTATCTTCGAGTTTTTTGAAGGAATACCTTGTCAGTATTTAAAGAATTATGAATTGTTACTGAATTTTTAAAGATTAACTCTATCCTATCTCGTTCGTCCTCCGGATCTGCGAGTAGTCGTATGGTACTAGACTCTCTTGTTTAGTGTGAGACTTCGGTATTCTTGGGCGGGCATGCCGTAAAATTTACCAGATTGAAACAAAAAGAGAATTTGAGCGATGGGTATTTCTCGATGATCGATTTGTAGCTTTTTCTACAATGGCAAGTCTAAACATTGATGGGTATTTCTCGATGATCGATTTGATAGCTTTTTCTTCAATGGCAAGCCTCAACATTGTTGGCAGACGAAAAAAGGGTGATTTTCTTCCTTGAGATCTGTTCTGGGTTGTTCTTCTTTATTCTTTATTAGTGTGAAAGCTTAATTTTTTCAATCACCACCCACACACCACATCACACACTTAACAAATTCGAACCATAGGGATTTGTTCCATAAAGATTTGCTCCAGAAACGGAGTCCGGTTGATGTAACTACGAGTTCTTAGATAACTTCATGAAACTAGTAGTTTAAGGCACAGTAACGGAGAACCGGATGTTTTTTAAGCCGCTTGGTTTTACGCCTGAGGGCCATCTCAGTGACTGGATGGTTTTGGAATTACAAAGCAAAAATCAAGCATTCAAATTGAAACACAGTTGTAGGGTTTGTTGTAGATTATATAAATCATCGTGTTATCATATTAAAATTTAGGGTTTCAAAAGCGTTAGTTTCCAATATTTTACAGGCCCCAAAAGAAGTAAAAAGCAGATCTTCAAAGATTTCTTGAAAAATCTGGGCCACACCAGTTACCATTCAGACATCAGATCTAAGAGCTTAGATTCTCCGACAGCGCTAAAACACGGCTTCATTCAGATCTAAAGCCTCAAATACGATTGAAAGAGGAGGAGCTCCCTTCAATCCAAACAAGGATAAAACAAAGGGGTAAATCAAGCTCCCAAGGTATGCAACCCACAACTGAATCCACTCACAAGTGAATACAGCTGAGGAATCCATACCATAAGCAGCTTATTATTCCCTGTAACATCCTCTTTTGGACTACAAGGAGCTCCACCATCAAACTCTCCTCTTTTTCAACGCCTTGATTCTGCTAAATAGAAAGAAACAAAGATTAGTAAGACAAAGCAACTGATTTTATATGGTATTCAAGAAAATAAGATAGACTCTATTAGTAGTTGCAGATCACATGAAGAAGAAGACCAAAACCCTAGAAAGAAAGAGAGGAAGGGAAAGAAAGAAGATGAGAAATGGTCGAAGTGAAGAGACTGTTGATCAACCGACAGCCTTTATGTAGACAATTACTACACTGAAACGTCTTGTTTTGTTATTGATTGACCAGATTCCCTTCTCCATTCACATGCTTTTAGCTTTTACCCCGTGGATAGAATACGGTGTTTTCAAGGTAGAGTTTTGAGATTTGAATGCCATTATACATAACCCATAATTCAAAACAGATCTTTTAACCATTTGAACATTACACTATAGATTCTTATAGATGTTCGTTTTTAAATGGGTGAGTTTTGTGTAAGTCCAACTTACGGGTGTGTTGATAGCTTCAAAGTTACTAAATTACAAATATGATATATTTTTAAGTAAAAATATATATTTGTAATCTTCCAATTTTAGTTAAATGCAAATAAGATATTTCAAGTTATCAATATTGTTTATTATTGATACTCTAACGACTCCGTTAATATTTTATATTTTATGTATAATTCTCGAACATCAATGACCAATTTTGTATAATTTTTCAAACTATAATGGTCTTATTTGTGTATTTGTGAAATTTGAGGGTCAATCATGTTAACAGAAAAACGTTTGTCAACTTAACGGAAAACGAGTGCTACAGTATCATAGGTAAAAAAACAAACGGTTTTAATAACTTTAATTGTCATTCTTGCAATTTCGTAAATTAGCACATGATATTTATACAATTCGTAAGCTAGAGAGCTACTTATGCAATTTTGTTTATTAATTTAAAATAACATAAACATTTATGAAACAATATAACAATTCACGTTTTTAACAATCGAACCATAAACAGTGTTGTGCATTTGGTGAAGTTATTCTATTATTTATATGATATAGTAAATATTGGAATTATGGCGGTTGACCAAAATTATGATGAAAGTATGTATAGAGATATAACGTATAAAAGAAGGATATCATACCGTAAAAAACATTAACATATCATTTATTATGTTACTCATCCTCTTTTTTAAATCAATGCAAATTTCGTTTTATATCCAAAGTGTGATAATTTTACATTTCAACACACCCCATCAAATTCAAATATTTGACAAATTTAAACTTGTCAATTGAAATGAATCGGATTTTTCTAATATTTATAATTAGAATTTGATCAAACCCACCATGATACCATATTAGAATTATAAAATATAATAGAAATTATAATGAGAGTGTACACGGATACACCGTATAATGAGAGGAAACCATTATGTAATAGATTTGGATAAATCATTTACTTGGACAATTTGATGTTTCAACATGAAATAATTGTACGGTAATGTGGTCATCACGCAGACTGTTTTGCCACTAGTTTCCATTTCATCGGATTTTTAATAAAAATCTAAGTCCATCGTCCTAATTTAGATAGAAATATAAAGCTAGGAATAGCATGCCATGTATTGTTTATGTATTAAAATTATTTGGAATGTTAAATATTCTATATGTTTGATATTACCCGGGGATATTTTTTTTATTACAACGATCCGGGAGCTCGTTCGATGTGGCTATATGGTATTTTCGATATTCTCGTGCATTTTCGTCATTCTATAGTTTTGAGGGTATTCTCGTAATCTGAACTTCCCGGTCTCACATATTGGCATTTGACTTACGTTTCTAGCAGTCTCGGACATATTTGGACCCGGACGGGGTCAAGGGTATTTTCGTAATTTGGCACCTGAGGAGCGTGCCGGTAAGTTGTGGCGACGTTTTTGTTTGAATGTTCAATATATGGAAGCAATGAATTATTTTACGGGGTTTTTCCGGTATTATTTCATCGCTATCTCCGGCTAATTATCGATCGAGGTGAATTTCCAGAGTTCTATTATGAAATGACATTTATTTCAGTTTAATTGAATATTATCTGGTTACTTTGGGCTGAATCCAGTGAAATTAGGCTCATGGGCCTGAAATTTATTAATTGGGCTGGATTTCTCTATAAATATGAGCCACAGGGCACTGAAAAGGGATTCAGATTATTTTAGTACCTCCAAAGGCAAAGCTCTAGCTCAAATTCGCTAAGGCAATCGCGAAACTTTGCTTTTCAATCTCATCCGCGAGTTTTCTACCAAAACTCGCGGCCACCTTCATCTGGGTTACTGTTCGCGAGATATTGTTGGAACAGTGTCATTCGCGAGTTCTTGTTACCTGTCACTGTTCGCGAGATATTGTTGGAACAGTGCCATTCGCGAGTTCTTGTTACCTGTCACTATTCGCGAGATATTGTTAAAACAGTGTCAGTCGCGAGTTCTTGTCAGCTTCTCACTGTTCGCGAGTTCTTGTTCGGAGTTACTGTTCATGAGTTCTGGTTATCCCTCACTGTTCGCGAGATATTGTTGGAACAATGCCATTCGTGAGTTTTCGTACGAAAACTCGCGACCTCCACCCTCACTCACGAGTTTTCGGCAGTTTCCTCGTAACGGAGTGTTTTCGATCGCTTTCCGAGACGTTTCCATCTTGATGATTGTTGTCACATCATTGTACTTGTATTTGTTGAATATCATAGTGAAAACCAAGGTAGAGCTTCGCTCTCCCGAGAATGTAAGCTCACGCATTGTGGATCCAACCTCGTATAACGCTCGTGTCCTCACAACAAATGAATTTCGAGTAATTAAAAATTAACTGATCAATAAACAAACACCTAAAATATTTTTAGACGAGATCAATGTTCATCTAAAGACAAATATGCTATTTGTACATAAAAATGACTTAACTATAAATATATTTTGTATGATATTATTATTATTCCTTTGGATTTGTCTATTTATTTTAATTTTATTATTTACAATATACAAAATAAAAATATTAATATAAAAATATTCGAATCGATTAGCTCCAAGAAAGAACGTTTAATCAAGCTTGAGTAAAATGTTTTCCATGAATATTAATCATTTATTGAATTAAATAATTAGGTCATAAATAGTATAATTTGCTTGTCTAAATAAAATGAAATAGTGAAATGCAAATCGGCAATTTCACTTGAAGCAAGCGAATACTAGGGTTTCGCCATCGGTTCGCTGTCTCAGTAATTTGAAGCAATGGCGGCTCCGGCGGTGTCAAAAGCGAGGTCGACGGAAACCTTCGTCGACAACAAACGAAAGGATGACATCCGTATGGCCAATATAGCTGCCGCGCAGTCGGTTGCAGACGCCGTGCGAACAAGTCTCGGACCTAAGGGTATGGACAAGATGATCTCGACTGCATCTGGAGAGGTAATAATCACCAACGATGGCGCCACCATACTCAACAAGATGGAGGCCCGGCAGCCTGCGGCCAAGTTCCTTGTTGAGCTTTCCAAATCTCAGGATATCGTCGCTGGAGATGGCACCACCACTGTCGTCGTCATTGCTGGCGCGCTGCTTAAGGCTTCCCTTAGTCTGTTAACCTCTGGGATTCACCCCACTATAGTTTCCGACTCGATCCACAAGGCTTCAATAAAAGCAGTTGAGATTTTGTCTGCTATGGCGATCCCTGTGAAGTTGTCTGATCGCGACTCACTGGTTAAATCTGCTTCCACATCTCTCAATTCCAAGGTAGTCTCACAATATTCTACACTTTTAGCTCCCTTAGCAGTTGATTCTGTGCTTTCCGTTGTGGATCCCGAGAAACCAGATTTAGTGGACTTGAGAGATGTAAGAGTTGTTAAGAAGTTGGGAGGGACGGTTGACGACACTGAATTAGTTAAAGGACTGGTATTTGATAAGAAAGTGAGTCATGCTGCTGGAGGGCCAACCAGAATGGAAAATACTAAGATAGGCGTAATCCAGTTCCAAATTTCTCCTCCTAAAACTGACATAGAGCAAAGTATTGTTGTTTCTGACTACTCACAGATGGATCGTATTTTAAAGGAGGAGAGAAACTATATTTTGGGGATGATCAAGAAGATAAAATCAGCAGGATGTAATGTTCTTCTGATCCAGAAGAGTATCTTGCGTGATGCTGTCACCGATTTATCATTGCATTACCTAGCTAAGGCTAAAATTTTAGTCATTAAAGACGTGGAGAGGGATGAAATTGAGTTTATTACCAAGACATTGAATTGTTTGCCCATCTCAAATATCGAACACTTCCGTGTAGAGAAGCTTGGGTATGCTGATTTAGTTGAAGAGGTTGCTCTGGGAGATGGTGGAAAGATTGTCAAAATCACAGGAATCAAAGATATGGGTAGGACTACAAGTGTGCTTGTCCGTGGATCAAACCAGCTAGTACTTGATGAGGCTGAGAGGAGTTTACATGATGCACTTTGCGTAGTTAGGTGTTTAGTTCACAAGAAGTTCCTTATAGCCGGTGGTGGAGCACCTGAGATAGAGCTCTCACGGCAGTTGGGTGCGTGGGCGAAGGTACTACACGGAATGGAAGGATACTGTGTGAAAGCATTCGCTGAAGCTCTTGAGGTTATTCCATATACACTTGCTGAGAATGCTGGTTTGAACCCAATTGTGATTGTCACAGAGTTAAGAAATAGGCATGCAAAAGGTGAGATCAATGCAGGGATCAATGTAAGGAAAGGGCAAATCACTAATATATTGGAGGAGAACGTGGTTCAACCTCTTCTTGTGAGTACTAGCGCAATCACTTTGGCTACAGAGTGTGTTCGCATGATCTTGAAGATTGATGACATTGTTACTGTGAGGTAAAGCTGTCTTTTCACAGCACCGTGTCTGCTTGCTGCGTATTGCATTTTGTTGATGTTTTTGTACTAGACTTGTGAGTTTCTTGGTACTCTTGTTGAACTTATCATCTATGCTATGTTGAATCTTTTTCCAACAATATCTATGTCATAGCATTTGTTCAATTATCAGATCAGTGTCAACTAAAACTAGGGATTATGCGCGGTAGCCATCTGGGTACCGAGAAGCGTTAAACAACTCTCAGCATTGGGTGTATAGAGAATAATCTAATGTAAAGTATAATGATTTGTGTATCCTGATGGAATCGAAAATTAGGCATGCACACACTACAGTAGAGGCATGATAAGTAATCCATTAGAATTTAGTTTAAAGAAGATAATATCATGTAAGTGAAAAACGGATCCTTACATTTAGTATTAGAGTTTGACTTGGGTTATAGTAAATGTATGAGGTAAACTTGAGTGCATGAGGAATGGTAAAAATAAGATCTCTCGGGGTGCCTATCATTAATACAATGTATATTCCATAACAAAGTGGTAAAGATCAAGGAACTGAAAAATTAAGCATACTTGAGTAGAAGCAGAATGGATGATCTACTTAGAAACTTGTGACTAGACAAAAATAAAATCTTGAAGGGTAGGTGAGAATTATTAGTAGCAATCTAATTGCACACATTTTCTTAAGGTCACAATGTTGATGCATTTCAAAAGCAATTAATTTCAGTTTCAATGGCGTTTTGGTAGAGAAGGGATATAAATTAACAAACTTGTTGTTTATCAATATGCAAAAGGCAAAGTCACAACAGAAACCAAAGAACTGAAGTAATACTAAAAGGTAGAAGAAAAAACATCAATTTAAAGTAAAAATGACTGTCTGAAACAAAAACCTAATCAGCCAGTGTTCCTAGTAGCGGCCGATGCCCCAAACTCGAATCACACCATCTGTATAGCCACTGAAAAGGGTGCTTCCATCTGCACTCCAATTGAGACTCGTGCAGTAAATCACCTACACAAACAAGATTCTGAAACATTAGGGAGTGTGCTCCGGGCTAAATCCAACGAATAAAGCCTCTGCTTTTTGGTAATTCTAGCATTAAGGTTTTAGCAATAGGTCAACTTGGTTTCATGTAGCATGTGTGTAAGCAAAAGTTTAGAGTAAAAAACTTGCTTTCATGGCTTTGTAGATAAAACATTGTGATACCTCAGCAAATGTGTTAAAGCTATATAATCGAAGGAAGGTAAATATCTCATGAGGAGTCAATGTGCTATCAAAAAAAGATTTTTTTAGAAGAACATATCATCAAAGAAGAGCAGGACTTATACACATTAACGCATAGATTAGTAAAAAATATACTTGAAATAAAAGGGAATAATTGAAAGTGATGAGTTGAATACCTTGTGCTTTCGCGAGCCAGTTTCTTCAGCGGCCATCTCGCTTTCTTGCTTCAAATCAACCTTGAGATCAACAACAACAGTCTTGCTTTCCAAATCCCAAATCTTGATGCTGGATTCAGTTGCAGCACAGAGCCAGTATCTGTTGGGGCTGAAGCATAGTGAATGAGTGATGGAGCCTGCGTCCAATGAATACAATCGCTTTCCCTCAGACAAATCCCACAGAAGGATTAAACCATCTTTCCCACCGCTGGCACAAAGAGAACCATCGGGAGAGACGCATGTAGCATTCACATGGCTGTTGTGGCCGGCCAAAGTCGACCGTAGCTTGCAATTCGTCAGATTCCATATCTTAACGGTGTTATCCCACGAACCAGATACAATTGTCGGTAACATTATATTGGGTGAGAATCTCACACATGAAACCCAATCTGAATGAGCGTCCTGATCTTGGATGGTATACTTACATTCTCCAAGCGTGTTCCAGAGTTTGATGGTCTTGTCGCGTGATCCAGATACTATCTGACGGTTGTCAGCGGAGAAAGCAACTGAAAGAACGTCTTTTGTGTGACCCACGAAGCGACGTGCAGTTTTACCCGTCTGTAAATCCCAAAGACGGAGATCACCGTCCCAGGAGCCGGAAAGCGCAAACTGGCCGTCGGAAGAGAGAACAACGTCTTCAACATAGTGGGAGTGACCTGTCATGCGACGGCGTGCAACTCCGTATGTTCTGTCTTCCTTAGTTAGAGTCCACAAAATAATGGATTTGTCTCTAGAAGAGGTAACAATCATGTCCGAATTATCAATCGGAGTCGCTATGGCGGTGACCCAATCAGTGTGGGCACGCATAGTGCCCCGGAGAACCAGCTGTTCTTGTGCCATTGCAAATTCTCGTGACAGCGGCGATGGCGAAGTGGAGGAACAACCAGAATCCCTCTGATTGATGATACATACTAACTCATTAGGGTTATTGTAAATGGGCCATTGGTCCATTGGCCCGTAAAATTGGTCTTTATGACCTAAAATATCTTATATTGATTAAATTAGATGATCGACATTAGCTTAATCCAATTTTTAACAATATAGTTTTGTTATACTCGATTCTAAGCAAAACAATTAAAAAAACGAATTTTAACCGGTTTTTTCCACAAATATTGATTTTTTTACAAATAAGGGTATGCAAATTACAATCCATTCAAAAAAATCGAACGAGTATGTATGCAAGTTCGATTTTTTAAACCGAAATAGAAATTGAAAGATTTCGTTGAAATTGTTCGTTTGGAAATTTCCCGAAAAGCTAAGTTGGATCTTTTAAATCGGATTTAAAATTACGCATGAAGTCTTTTAAACCGAAATTGCGATAAATTTAGACAAATATAACAGAAAGAAAATTACTATATAATCCTTCAAAATTATTTCATTAGTTCTTCAAATAATTTTTGTTCGAAATGGATAACAAAAATCAATCGGGTGTTTATTCATTCCCTTCTGCTGGATCTCTGTCCAATTGGTGTAGAATTGATTTAAAGTCAGCATCAAGAACCAACGGCGGATAATCGGATTAAAAGATGAAGAATTTCTTTTCTGAGGTCAGGGAAAGGAAAATATTGAGAAACCCTTCAACGATTGTCACTGATATTTTTGATATTCTGTTATGAGATGGATTCTACGTTCTTTGTTTGTGATAAATCTGTGGAAAATATACACGTAGGAATGATACAAAACATAGTCCCTGATATTAAAGAACTGAAGCAGTCAGCAGTCATCATAAACTGAGTATCAAAGCAAGCAAAAGATTACCCGACGAAATTTCAGATTTGGTACCAGAGTGATTTAAATAATTTATTTATGCATTTCTGTCTATAAATACATGTACAAACTCATTTAGAATTACAAGAGGAAACATTGAAACCTTTAATCCAATTTTCAACATCATCTTTTCCAACTTCTACGCATAAGATCTTCTTCTCCCCTTACTATTTTCACATGGTATCGGAGGTAACACACATAACATTATGACAAAGGAAGAAGATTCAAGCGATAACAAGATTGGAAAAACTGTTGCAACCTTCAACCCATCAACCTATGATCCTCTTCGTCTATTAGGAAACGAAAACTCCACACAAGTCATTGTGAATGTGCCATTCAACAGAAAAAATTACAGAAACTGGAAAAGATCAATAGAGCTAGCTTTAGAATCCAAAATGAAACTTGGGTTCATTACAGGAGACATCCTTGTTCCCAAACTAACATCTACTAATTATCCAATTTGGAAATCAGTGGATTCCACGGTGCGCTCATGGATACTAAATGCAATGATCGGAGAGATATCAGAGACTTTCATGCATGCGACAAGTGCGTTAACGCTATGGAATGATCTAGAGGAGAGATTTGCTGAAGCAAACGGACCTCTATTCTCAAAACTCCAGAAGGAACTCAACTCCCTAAATCAGGGAAATCTTTCAATTACGATGTATTACAACAAATTAAGCAACCTCTGGAAAGAGCTCAACAGAATTCTCCCACTACCATCCTGCGGATGTGAAGCTGCCCAAATCTGTACATGTAAGGTTGGAAAACTCTATGTTGAACGAGAGAACTTTATTCGAGTCATGCAATTCTTGAACGGATTACAAGACTATTATGAGCCAACTGTGAATCAAATACTGCTAATAGAACCTCTTCCCTCTCTGGGAAAAGTTTTTGCAATTGTTGGAAAGATTGAACAGCAGAGAAGAAATGTGCTTTCAAATGTAAATAACGATAACATGGCGCTACACTCAAAAGGATCATCATCCGGAACAAAATATGAACAGAATAAACAAAGCAAAGAACATCACGTCACTGCTCCAGAAAAATGGTGCCAAAAATGCCACAAAAATGGGCATACAACAGAGACATGCTTCCTTATCCATGGACTTCCCGACTGGTACAAAAAGCTAAAGAAAAATCAAGGAAAATCAGTGCCCAAAGCATATGCGAACCTCGCTGCTGCTGCAGAGACTCCCTTGAATATAGAAGAAGAAACAACAAAATTGGATATGGGGAATTTCGTAGGATGCGTCGACTTTGTAGGTACGAAAAACATCTCAAAAATTCATTTTGCTTCTAACATACACGCAGGGTCATGGATCATAGACACTGGTGCATAACCTTATGATGAATCTAAGCCCCAAACTTACTCTGCATAACGTTCTTTACATTCCCTCTTTTAAAATCAACCTCCTTTCTGTTTCCAAACTCATAGGCACCACCATGATGAATCTGATATTTAATTCCACCAATTGTTTTATACAAGTCCAGATGACAAATGAAACCTTGGCAGTGGGATTCATGAAAAAAAATCTCTATATTTTGAACAACGACTCCTTCAACCCAACTATTGTCAAGACTTTTGAATCTGTAGCTATAGCTACAACTCATCTTTTTGTTTCTAATGTAACCAATGATACTTTTGATATATGGCATGCGAGGTTGGGGCACCCAAATGTTGAAGTTATGGAACTCATAACAAAACAAAAATTCATAACAGAAAACCACCACCCTTGCAATGCTTGTCAAACTGCCAAGATACAAAGATTGTCATTTCAACGAAGCTTAATCCAAACCACTACCAATTTTGAACTTATTCATGTCGATGTATGGGGGCCTTACCGACAACCTAGTCTCTCCGTAGCTACATACATACTCACACTGGTGGATGATCACAGCCGGGCAACCTGGACATATCTCATCCACCAGAAATCCCAGACCAAGGATACTCCAAAACTTTATCACATTGATACAAAACCAATTTTCAGCCCACATTAAAGCCTTCCGCTCAGACAATGGATCTGAATTTGTCAATAATTCTTGTAACACTCTTTTTCAGACCAATGGGATCCGCCACGAAAAATCATGCCCCCACACTCCACAACAAAATGGAGTGGTGGAAAGAAAACACAAACATTTGATCCAAACCGCCCGAACATTATTGATTCATGCTTCTTTACCGAATATATTCTGGGGAGAGGCCATACTCACTGCGACCTACCTTATTAACAGACTCCCATCCTCAGTTCTAAACTGGGAAACTCCCTTCTTCCGGTTATACAACCGCAGTCCCAAATATGATCAGCTAAAGGCTTTCGGGTGCCTAGGCTACGTCTGCGATAATACTCCCCACAAAGACAAATTCGCTCCAAGAGGTTCCAAGTGTATTCTCCTTGGATACTCAGCGGATCGAAAAGCATACAAGATGTATGATTTAGAGGCACAAAAACTTATCCACTCCAGGGATGTTCGGCTATTTGAATCAATTTTCCCATATCGAACTCACTTTGTATCCACAACAAATTCCTATCCACAATTGATGACTGAACAAGTTATACCAGAGCCTATGATTCCTAATCTGCCAATTTCTACCCAAGACACCCCTCAAATCGGTCCAATCTTAGAAATTGAAAATGAACTTTTGTCATCAGACCCAAATCCAGATTCTGAAAATTCTGAGAATTCTGAAAATTCACCAAACAACCTTGTCGATGAAATTGAAACACCAGGGACAGACCTCCGTAGAAGCCAACGAACCCATAAACCGCCATCCTGGCATTCAGATTATATTGCTTCTTCACTCCACTGCCCCCAACCCTCAAAGGCACATATGGCTCTTGTTGCACAAGGAGAAATGATGCAAGAACCAAGCGGCTATGATGAAGCAAAGGATATACCAGAATGGATTGGGGCCATGCAGAATGAACTCCTAGCCCTGAAGCAGAATGAAACGTGGGAATTATGCACATTGCCCCCTGGGAAAAGGTCCATTGGTTGCAAATGGGTATACAAAACTAAACTCCATTCTCATGGATCGATAGCTAAATACAAGGCCAGACTCGTCGCCAAAGGGTACAACCAGAGAAAGGGGACTGATTTTACAGACGTTTTTTCGCCGGTGGCAAAGAATGTAACAGTTAGGTTAATATTCGCTCTCGCGGCATCACGGAGATGGATGATCCATCAGATTGACATAAATAATGCATTCCTACATGGATCGTTAGATGAAGAAATTTACATGATTGCTCCTCCAGGTTTGGAGCTTGAAAGGCCGGAACTTGTATGTAGACTCAAACGCTCATTGTATGGCTTAAAACAAGCATCAAGACAATGGAACAAGGAATTAACAGCCAAGCTGATATCATATGGTTTCACAAGATCAGGACACGACTACTGCTTATTCATCAAAGGGAATGCCAATGCACTCACAGCGTTGATGATATCCTCATTACAGGGAATGACTCAAACGAGATTCAATCAATAAAGGAGCATTTGGATAAGTGGTTCACAATCAAAGATATGAGAGACGCAAAATATTTCCTTGGTTTGGAAATTACACATCTCAACAATGGCCTCTTCATCAATCAGCGGAAATACATTCTGGATATTATAAAAGAAACTGGTCTTGAACATGTAAAGGCAGCAAGGGTTCCTCTGTTGCCAGGCACCAGATTATCCTCTTATGATCCGGATATCCTAGAAGACTCGGGATGTTATCGAAGATTAATTGGTAAGCTTCTATATCTTGGATTTACTCGTCCCGATATTGCCTACGCAACCCAACAGCTCAGTCAATATATGCAACGGCCAGGGGTAACTCACTGGAATGCAGCAATAAATGTGGTGAAATATTTAAAAGGAACCACATCAATGGGA
This sequence comes from Utricularia reniformis, assembly GCA_009725065.1. Lineage (NCBI taxonomy): Eukaryota > Viridiplantae > Streptophyta > Magnoliopsida > Lamiales > Lentibulariaceae > Utricularia > Utricularia reniformis. The sequence goes on along the minus strand of RWGZ01001047.1, from coordinate 420,485 downwards.
TTATTCTATGAGAGCGAATCAGATGAGAAAATACGAGGCTTCTGCGATGCCGATTGGGGTTCATGCATGGACACTAGACGCTCTTTGACAGGTTATGGAATTTTGTTCGGAAAATCTTTGATATCTTGGAAAACAAAAAAACAAGCCACAGTCTCCAGATCAACAGCAGAAGCTGAATATAGAAGCTTAGGGACGACCGTTTGTGAGCTTAAATGGATAACCTATTTACTGGAGGAATTTCAAATTAAGATGGATGGACCAGTTCATGTATTCTGTGATAATAAAGCCGCTATTAGTATTGCATCCAACCCGGTATTTCATGAACGGACAAAGCACCTTGAAATCGATTGTCATCTTGTAAGAGATCATTGTACAAATGGGTTCATAACTCTGGAATATGTGGCAAGTCGAAAGCAAGCCGCAGATCTATTTACAAAGGCATTACCGTATATACTATTCGATGCATGTGTGCAACAACTTAATTGTGTGGCCTTCGAGGAAATTCCAACGTGCAAGGGGAATGTGGAAAATATACACGTAGGAATGATACAAAACATAGCCCTTGATATTAAGGAACTGAGCAGTCAGCCGTCATCATAAACTGAGTATCAAAGCAAGCAAAAGATCACCCGACGAAATTTTAGATTTGGTACCAGAGTAGTTTAAATAATTTATTTATGCATTTCTGTCTATAAATACATGTACAAACTCATTTAGAATTACAAGAGGAAACATTGAAACCTTTAATCCAATTTTCAGCATCTTTTCCAACTTCTACGCATAAGATCTTCTTCTCCCCTTACTATTTTCACAAAATCACACTGAAACTAGTCGATCGCTTGAATGTGGTTTTCCAGCCTCTACCCTTTATTGTCATTCTGTTACCTGAGTTTGACGGTTTGCTTCTGCTTTTGATAACATCTTTTACTGACCAATAGGGATTCTGGGGATGACGCAAAAGAAAAGTGTATATTACACTTGGAGTTCTTTGTGGTGTGTATGCACTGTACAAGGTAGGTGTATGATGCCTGGAAGCTTAGCCTCAATGATCTTGAGCAGCATGCCGAGAAAATGGAAGCTGAGGAACTCATTAAATCCCAGTTAAGATTAGTGGACTTTTGATAGAATTCTGATTTATCCTGATCCATGTTAACTGAAGTCTTATGCTATCTTGTTTCCTTGGGTATTCTGTAGAATTCAATAACATTTTGTGAGTGTTCAAAGGATAGCTGATACAACAACACTTCCTCATGTGATGCATTTCCTAGATACCTTGGACCTTAGTAATTTGATCCAAAGATTATTTTAAGCCAAGCACACTTAGAACAAGTGAAAAACTTGAATTATGGAATCGACTCAATGTTCTATGTATGCTTTTTTTGTCTTTCTTGAGTTGGCCCGTTATATACTCTTGTGTCCATGTTGTTTCTTCTAGGTTTTATGAAAATGACAACATCGCTGCGGTTTATGATCATGCTGAACCTCTTCATCAGGGTTCAAGTTGAGATTAGGCACTCAAGTTATCGTCCTTCGGTTACTTAGTATGACTGCTACATCCATATATTTCTGGATGAAACTGATGAGCAACAGTTTTTGGCGATCCTCGAGGGGTATGTTAACAATGTATGAGATCCTTGATTTATTGTATGTATTTATGTCATAAGACATTCCATTTCCAATGATTCTCAGGAAGGATTTGAAGGCTGTCTTCAATGATACACTATTCAGTGATAACATTTTTCACTCGTTGATGATCATGGAAAACCTACATCACTAGATTAGCTATTTGGTACCCGAAGATGCTGGTAGTTTCAAATTTACATGCATTCATGGGGGGAAACTCGTGCCGTTCTATCGAGGTAATGTTTACATAACCCAACAACTTGCAAGTACTTCCCCCTCTGTTTTAAATTCAAATATCATCATAAAGTTTTGACCATATCGTCTTGGTGACTGACTACATGAGAATGCCCTTGTCTATATTGTTGTTTTATCAGTATTTCTATCTGAAATGCCTAGCAAAGTTCCGATATTGATGAGCATGACGATGTTCATGAATCTTTTCCTTTGTTTATTGTTCGCTATTTTTGTTCATATAGCTCCGAATTTGCAAATATCGTCGAGCTCATATGGATCCTTTCAGATCCATATAAAAGTAAGTTCTTACGAGCATGATGTCTTAATCAAGCTCACTGCTAAAACCAGTGTTGTTTCTGGATTCAGTTTCTGTGCTTGTGATATTCATACATATTTTGTTATTCCATAATTTCATTTGCAGAATCGACATGAATTTCAACGAACAAACATGGGAAATCTAGTCTGAGAACATTTCAGTGACTCTCTGGGGCTCTGGCCTCAATCCTCACCGGGAAACCATCTTTCATCTTCGCCGTCAAGAATGACAAATAAACAGGCTCCTCTCCGTCGGGGATCACCGGGACTACCTTGAACTCATGGACAACGGCAGCTACAATACTCTTCATCTGCAGAAAAGCCATTTCCTTCCCAAGACAGATTCTTGGCCCTGCCTGAAAAACTGGATAAGTATATGCATCCTTGTTTACTAACACTGGTTTCTCAGAGTCTGCTGCGTTTTCTAGCCATCGTTCTGGGCGGTACTCCGGCCAATCGGCGCCCCATACTTTCTCAACACGGCCCATGGCGTAGGGATGATAAGCGACCCTCATACCTTTCTTCACTATGGTTCCATCGGGCAAAACGTCGTCGGAGTTGGCGCATNAACGGTGTTATCCCACGAACCAGATACAATTGTCGGTAACATTATATTGGGTGAGAATCTTACACATGAAACCCAATCAGAATGAGCGTCCTGATCTTGGATAGTATACTTACATTCTCCAAGCGTGTTCCAGAGCTTGATGGTCTTGTCGCGTGATCCAGATACTATCTGACGGTTGTCAGCGGAGAAAGCCACTGAAAGAACGTCTTTGGTGTGACCCACGAAGCGACGGGCAGTTTTACCCGTCTGTAAATCCCAAAGACGGAGATCGCCGTCCCAGGAACCGGAAAGCGCAAACTGGCCGTCGGAAGAGAGAACAACGTCTTCAACATAGTGGGAGTGGCCTGTCATGCGACGGCGAGCAACTCCGTATGTTCTGTCTTCCTTGGTTAGAGTCCACAAAATGATGGATTTGTCTCTAGAAGAGGTAACAATCATGTCCGAATTATCAATCGGAGTCGCTATGGCGGTGACCCAATCGGTGTGGGCACGCATAGTGCCCCGGAGAACCAGCTGTTCTTGTGCCATTGCAAATTCTTGTGACGAAGTGGAGGAACAGCCTAAATCCCTCAGATTGGATAATATATATTCACTCATTAGGGTTATTGTAAATGGGCCATGGGCCATGGGCCGTAAAATTGGTCCATGGGCCGTAAAATTGGTCTTTATAATTTTTTATTTCTCTAAAATCATTTTTGTTGTAAATGAAAGTATTAAATCTTCCCTTTTGTTCTTCTGGATCAATCGGGTTTTTATTCCTTGGCCCTTGCTGTTGCTGCTGGATCTCTCTCCACTTGGTGTCAACTTGAATTGGTTTAAAGTCAACATCAAGAGCCAACGGCGGAATTGATGTCGACTCAGCGTTTAGAATGGTTAGATAATCTGATTAAAAGATGAAGAATTGCTTCTCTGAGTTTAGAATGGTTGAGAAACCCTTCAACGATTGTCACTGATAATTTTGATATTCTGTTATGAGAAGAGCAGTGAATTCTTCGTGCTTCGTTTGTGATAAATCACACTGAAACTAGTCGATCGCTTGAAGGTGATTTGTCAGCCTCTACCCTTTTTTTCATTCTGTTACCTGAGTTTTACGGTTTGCTTCTGATTTTGATAACATCTTTTACTGACCAATAGGGAATTCTGAGGAGGACACTAAAGAAAAGTGTATATTACACTTGGACTTCTTGGTGTTGAATATGCACTGTACACGGTCTATGATGCCTGGAAGGTTAGCCTCAATGATCTTGAGAAGTAGCATGCCGAGAAAGGGGAAGCTGGGGAACTGATTAAATCCCAGTTAAGATTAGTGAACTTCGATCGAATTTTGATTTATCCTGATCAGTATTAACTGAAGTCTTATGCTATCTTGTTTCCTTGGGTATTCTGTAGAATTCACTAACATTTTGTGAGTGTTCAAAGGATAGCAAATACAACAACACTTCCTCATGTAATGCATTTCCTAGATTATTTCAAGCAAAGGACCAGCCAAGCACACTTAGAATAGGAGAAAAACTTGAATTATGGAAAACACTCAATGTTCTATGTATTTGTCTTCCTTGAGTTGTCCCGTTATATACTCTTGTGTCCGTGTTTTTTCTTCTAGGTTTTACGAAAATGACAACATCGCTGCGGTTTATGACCATGTCGAACCTCTTCATGAGGGTTCAAGTAAACATATTAGAAAGACATCTTTATGTTGAAACTGCACGTGGACTGGGAGATCAAAGCCCTTTGGTAAGAATAAATCTGTAGGTATTCCATTAACATCATGTTTTCCTGGCGTTCATGAAACGTCTTTTTATTTCACTTTGAAACCATTATATTAGGCACCTAGCCTGTCTTGTGAGGAATGGCTCTTAGTTCTTCAGAATGCAGGGATTTTGTTGTAGAAAACATCTCGGAATGCTGTAAAGCTCCTTCGATTACTTGATAAGACTGCTACATCCATATATTTCATGAACAGTTTTGGCATATGCTGACTACCTTTCGAATTACGCATTGCCTTCATTAATATCTGAGACAGAAGCCGCAATTTTGGCGATCCTCGAGGGTATGTTAACAATGTATGAGATCCTTGATTTATTGTATGTATTTATGCCATAAGACATTCCAATTCCAATGATTCTTAGGAAGGATTTGAAGGCTCTGTTCAATGATAAACTACTAAGTGATAACATTTTTCACTCGTTGATGATCATGGAAAGCCTACATCATTATATTAGCTATTTGGTACCCGAAGATGCTGGTAGTTTCAAATTTCTTGCACTTCCTAGCAACAGCAGCTCGGATTTGCATGCAGGAAAATTTGACTTATTCATGGGGGAAACTCGTGCCGTTCTATCGAAGTAGAGTTTACATAACTCAACATCTTGCAAGTACTTCCCCCTCTGTTTTAAATTCATTCATCATAATGTTTTGACCATATCGTCTTTGTGACTGACTACATGAGAATGCCCTGTCTATATTGTTGTTTCATCCGTATTTCTATCCAAAATGCCTAGCAAAGTTCTGATATTGATGAGCATGACGATGTTCATGAATCTTTTCCTTGGTTTAATGTTCGCTATATTTGTTCATATAGCTCCGAATTTGCGAATATCATTGATCTCTCTTTGAGAAGCATGGTGAATGCAGTTTTAGAAGATATATCAATCCAATCAGGAGACAATATACTCTGGGATGCCAAGATTAGCTCATATGGGCCAGCGGATCCTTTCAGATCCATATAAAAGTAAGTACATCAAGATTCTTACAAGCATGATGTCTTAATCAAGCTCAGTGCTAAAACCAGTGTTGTTTCTGGATTCAGTTTCTGTGCTTGTGATATTCATACATATTTTGTTATTCCATAATTTCATTTGCAGAATCTACATGAATTTCAACGAAAAAACATGGGAAATCTAGTCTGAGAACATTTCAGTGACTCTCTTGGGCTCTGGCCTCAATCCTCACCGGGAAACCACCTTTCATCTTCGCCGTCAAGAATGACAAATAAACAGGCTCCTCTCCGTCGGGGATCACCGGGACTACCTTGAACTCATGGACAACGGCAGCTACAATACTCTTCATCTGCAGAAAAGCCATTTCCTTCCCAAGACAGATTCTTGGCCCTGCCTGAAAAACTGGATAAGTATATGCATCCTTGTTTACTAACACTGGTTTCTCAGAGTCTGCTGCGTTTTCTAGCCATCGTTCTGGGCGGTACTCCGGCCAATCGGCGCCCCATACTTTCTCAACACGGCCCATGGCGTAGGGATGATAAGCGACCCTCATACCTTTCTTCACTATGGTTCCATCGGGCAAAACGTCGTCGGAGTTGGCGCATTTTGTGTCCATTGGAACTGGAGGGTAAAGCCTCATGCTTTCGCATATGGAAGCGTGGGTGTAAACAAGCTCTTTAACTTCATCGTAAGCCACAGATTCAGAGACTTTGGTGTTTACTTCTTCAAGTATTCGATCTTCGATTTGTGGGTGTTTAGAGAGAAGCCAGAAGAACCATGTCAATGCAGCGGAAGTAGTGTCTCGTCCTGCTAAAATGAAGCTGATCACGATATCCATCATGAATTCTTCATCGGTATTACCGGAGCTCAAGAATCTGGACAGAAGATCTTCATCCATGGTGGATTTGGCTGCAATTTGCTGCTGTTTCCGGCGGAGTATTTCTTTGGCCATGTTCTGAACTTCAGTAACCGCCGCTTTTAACTCCGTCTCCGCTCCCAAATTGAAAGCTCTTTTGATTTTCCAGATAACGGGGACGATGGTCCTGAATCTTTCACTAGAGAGACGAATTGCGGTCTCGAAAGCAACGGCGAATTTAGACTGCTGAAGCGACGGAGTTAAGTACTCAGGATCATATCCAAAAGCGATTTTGCAGATATTATCGAAAGCGAAACGCTGTAGAATATCTTGAAAATCAATAATCGTCTTCTCGGCGGCAGCGGTTCTGAGTATAGGGATAAGGCGATTTGAGAGCTCAGCATCTACAACAGTCTCGATGAATTTCCTCAGCGATTTGGTATTGAATTCGTGGCTAGCAAGCTGGCGTTGGAACTTCCATTTCTCACCATCGGCGTTAAAGATTCCGTTGCCGAGGAGATCACGGAGGGTCGTTTTGAAGAAATCCCCCTTTTCGTAGATATGAAAGTGAGATTTCAGAATATGATGGACGTTTGAAGGATTGGCGGTTATCACCACCTTCTGGCCTAACATCCGGTTGAGGACGAAGGTGAGAGACGGCGTGGAGTTGACGATGCCCGCCGTCCACTGAACAAATCTTCTGGCATTCTCAATAAGCTGAAAGTATGAGCCGAAAACAGGGTAGGACGTCGGAAGATTTGGTGAAGTAGCTGAAGAATGATTGGTTTTTCTCCATTTAAAGAAGAGGAAGAGCAGAGGAGCAAGTAAACATAGAAGAATTGGAGCAGAGAAGAGGGTGCTTTCCGCCATTTTTGCACTGAACTGCTGATGATTGGTGAGTTGAGGGGATGAAGAAGAATGGGATTTCTGATCCATTTATTTATACGGGCGTATGCTTTTCGGCATTTTGTGGATGACGTAAGCAGTGATGATTATGAAATATGGTCTTCATTTCCCAAATTTCGGTTAGCGATATATTTTAAAAAATCGAATATATATATAATTATAAAAAATTAAATAATTTTGTTTCTTATATTGTTGTGATCTTTAGACACTATAGAAGTATTCAGTATGAAGTGTAAAATTGTAATAAATTTATTTCATGTTTCCTTAATTTTGAATTTTATTTAAAATTTTAAAAACATTGAAATAAAGCTATTTTCGCTTTTCTTTCCGTAGAGTTTATTATTTTTTCTAGAAGATAGAAGTTTCTATATTGAATGGGCCGAATTGGACCCGGATTTTTTCCATAATGTTCATTATTTTTTTTCTAGAAGATGGAAGCTTCTCTTTTGTCACTTTTAAGTGGGCCGAATTTGACCCGCAAATATGTAGCAATCCACTTTGATTGTATGTCTTGTAAAGCAATTACTAAAATGGGTAAAGACTTGTAAGGGTCTTATAGTAATAACGAGGTGAGGGGAGTATTTCAGACAATCAACAAGATATCTAAAGATTACACGATTACAAATTACAATCCCCAATGAAGTGGAGAATTAGGGTTCATGAACGGTGGTACATCTTCGTGAAATGACGGAGTTAAGTACTCAGGATTATATCCAAAAGCAATTTTGCGATTATCGAAACGCTTTAGAATATCTTCAAAATCAATAACCTTCTTCTCGACGGCGGCGTTTTCTGCGGTAAACATTGTCATCCCAAGGCAGGCCCCAACGTAATGGATCTTTACATAAGTGGGCTTTTGAAATCCATGTCCCAGAGTGATCCTATGATAATGAGGGCGTTGCTATATTTGCATTGCTGCTTACATTCTATTTATTAGTTAAAGCTGTGAATACTGGGACACTTGTTTGGTCACTGGCCTCAGCTTTTGGTTACTTTTATATGGTTTCAGCCTAGGGCGGTTATGTCTTCATCATTAATCTTATCCCCTTGTATGTACTGGTTCTTCTTACTACTGTAAGGTATTCAATGAGGTTATATGTACCGTATAATTCTATGTATGCGCAGGGGATGTTACTGGCAATCAAATTCGGTTTGTTGGTTTCCAGCATGTACAATCAGGAGAACATATGGCAGCAATGGGAGTATTTTTCTTGATGCAGGTAGATTATTATGACTTGTGACATGTTTATGTGAGTTGCACATACCACCTAGTCGTCAACATTCTTACTCACAAGTTCTGATGCAGGTGTCTTATTTCATGGATTGGGCAAGTACTTACTGAGTGATCCAAAGAAGTTCCACACGTTCTTGAGAATTGGAGTGACCACTGCTGTGACATTTGTTTCTGTAGCTCTGGGTGTTGGCACAACTTCCGGTTATATTTCTCCGTGGACTGGAAGATTTTATTCTCTTTTGGATCCTACATATGCGAAGGATCATATTACGATAATTGCTTCAGTATCTGAGCATCAGCCTACGGCATGGTCTTCCTTCATGTTTGACTATCATATTCTTTTGTTTCTTTATCCAGCTGGACTGTATTTCTGCTTCAAACGTTTGTCAGATGCCACAATATTTATTGTGATGTATGGCCTTACTAGTATGTACTTTGCTGGAGTCATGATGAGGTTAATACTCGTTGATACTACTGCTGTCTGCCTTATTAGTGCTATAGGAGTCTCAGCCACGTAAAAAACTTATGTCAGTTGGTTAGGCTGAATATAAAATCAATTTTTGTTGGTACTGTTAAGGGAGCAACCAGCGCCAAAGCTTCATCTAATGTGAGCAATTAAATTTATATATTCTTATTGCACTTTTATGATTTCTTGCACTTTTATATAACACCCGAAGTTCAAGTTTCTTTATTCTATTTCTGGTTGGTAAATTCAGTTTGTGCTTCTTTCTCATGGTCTTTTGTGTTGTTGGGTGTGTGGGGGGAGAATCTTCTGTAGCCATTAGGGTTCTCTAGATTGATTAAGTTTTTTTGGTTCTTCCAGCAGGGTACATTGCAGCAGTCTTCACCATTCCAAAGAAATGGAGCTGCTGCCCTGCTTCTTGGAGCTTTTTATCTGTTAAGCAGATATGCAATTCATTGTACATGGGTGACATCAGAGGCATACTCTCATCTCCATCTATTGTGTTGGCTGCAAGGGGCGCACATGGTAACAGAGTTATCTTTGATGACTACCGTGAAGCATATTTTTGGATGTTGATTACGTATTGGTGGCTTTTGGAGGTGTCACTGGATATTCTTCTGATGATATCAACAAGTGAGAATACATATAACTTGAATTAATATTTTCAAGTTTACTCCTTGTTGAATCAGATTCCATTTCCGAATGCTTCATCCATTGAAAAATTATTTTCTGCTTTCTCCCTATGATTTTTTGGAGTTCTTCTTGATCTAATATACTTGAAACATTTTCTGCAGATTTTTTTGGATGGTAAGAATTGGAGGTGGAGTTTTCCCTGTTATTAAAGAACCTCATTACATTGTCAATGGGGACTTTCGTGTTGATAAAGAACTGTTTGATGTGAGTGGTATCATCATTCAACTTATATTAACTGCATAGTTTTGTTTTCCTTTTTCTTCTAAGGATTTAATCTTACGTGCACACACAAAGTTAACTTGTGCACGAGAATGATGTCTAATTTAAGAAATGCTTCATGTCCTATGCTATCAAGCATCAAGGCTAATTTATTTACCCGATATTCTATTGAATTTACTTTGCTTGGCCGCATGTGAAAAGCTTAGTGCAATCATCTGATCTCCTTTCCAACTTTGATTCTGCTATCTGATCATCACAGTTGTTGGTCCTTTCTTACAGTAAGTAATGTTTTGTTTTCAAATTCTCATCAATTTGCATCTGATCAGGTACAAGCTGTGTTATTATCGATTCGGGGAGCTAACTACAGAAAGCAAATGTTGTTGAGTCTAGGCGCATTGTTGATGCAATACCCATGAATAGAAACCTGGGAAATGTATGCATTGTAAAAATATTGCATCATGGAATTCAATGATATGCAAGCACACAGAGAGAAACCAGAGCTGTGCTCTTTGTGATCTGGGAAACCTTTCTTTGGTTGCGATGAATCATCATCAGCAGCTTCATCTATCTCAGGTTCGGTTTAGGCCCCTGATGAAGCTCTGTTCTCGACTTCGCAACCTCGACGAAGATAACTCTACCGTCCAGAAACTGCAAGCAAACAAGGTAAGAACCTAGAAAATCAACCATTTTGTGTGGTTCAATGTTCCCATATTGGTCATGTAATGTTCTTAATAGTAAAAACCATATTATTTTGCATCATTTGATACTTGTGATTTTTTGCAGTGAAATGAAATGTATAAGGAAAGTCCAACGCACCTTCCCGTGCATTCCTTCAATGGCTTTCTGGGATTCCTCCGTAGTTGCATATCTCAAGAAGGCAAAACCTCTTGGTCTCCTGGCTACCTTATCCATCACAAGCTTCACTGCAACAATCAACTATCAACACAGGTAACAGCAACACAAATCCAGCTTTATACTTACCTTCCACGAGTTCACCGAAGTTTCTGAATGCATTTCTCAGACCTTCCTCCGTTGTCCTAAACGACAGTCCTGCAAGAAACCAGAAAACGGATGAGGATATTGGAAATAAATGAGACTCGGAGATATTGCACACCACTGACGAAGAGTCTGGTTGATGGATCAAAAGAAGTTCTCGACGGATAAGAAGAGGGAGCACAGCATCTTATCCCCAAATTGTAGTTTCGCACCGGAATTGGATACCTACTGATCGTCGAGACAAGGGGTGGGAACGAGGGTTTGAACCGCCAGTTCCCCGGTTGTGAGACGGCTAATGACGGCGGTGGTGAACGGTGATAATCCCACGGATGAATAGGGTTATAGACAGCGGAGGCGGACATTTTCTTCGCTGCCCTGTAAGATTATCATTTTTATGGAGTTTTTATTCCATAGTTTTTTCCTCATAATTTTGTTCTGTTTTTTATAACTAAGAGGTGAAATACATCGTTTACCAATACAACAAGCAGTTGAACCGCTATAAGAACTTTAGATTGGGTTAAAAATTAGAATGAGTTCATATTTTTAAAATTGAATACACTTTTATTAAAGAAAAATTATAATTTTTTAAAAGTATATTGAATGTATTCTTTTACTTAAATGAAAAAATTACAATGGTGGTTCCTTAATATTTAAAAAATGTAAAAACGATACATTAAAATTTAGAAATTGTGTATTTAGTAATTGAAATTTCAAAATTATTCAAAAATGAGCATATAGTTAATAGTAATAGTTATCATTCTTATATGTGTGAATCGTTTTAATCATTTATGTATTATTTTTTAATTTTTCATGATTTGAAATACATTTATTATATATTCTTAAAGTTAATGTGTCAAATTTAAATTATAGATATTTTTTAAACATTAAGTATCTTACTCAAGTATAAAGAGTTTAGAACTTCGGAAACCAATCATACAATTCATAAATTTTTAAAATATGATATTTACAATTTACATGATTAAAAGGTGAACAAATCACATTATATCAATTTCCAAGTTAAGTATTAAACTTCTCTTATTGTGTAAAAAAAAGTACTAGCATAGGAGGAGTAGAAGATCCTTGAACCAGTTTGGCCCCACACTTACTATTAATTGGGCTCATTTGACCATCTAGGTTCATTTTAAAAATCAAATATTGTTTTAATGCGGATAACGGACATCGAATGCGGAAAACTGACGTGAAAAGCTTTAGTAGCCTACGTGGACAGCTTTCCACGTCCGCTATAGCTTTACATGTAAGCTTTAATATTAATATTAAATTTAAATATTAAAATTAAAAATATTAAAATAATACCAAGAATCACGAGAGATCAATATCCGTTGAAATTCTGTTTCCCCTACGTCGTCTAATTCGGATAGCTTTTAATCTATTGGGGTCATGCCACAACTTCCACCATGGTCTCATCCATGTGTATTCGGGTCTAAGTGAATGAAGAACTGCTTCCCCGTAAGCTGTCTGCAACATTTCTAGGGTGGACCCCGTATGAACAAACGGTCTGATGCACGCCCAATTTGTTTTGGCGCTCTAATAGCATGGGAACATGGTACCCGATACATATGTCACTTCGAATTTGCAGTTATTATTGTTGAAGTAGAGGTAGACAATGACCGTAGTCATGAGGCATACATTCACACTGTTGATATGCAACGACAAACATGTACATGTTCGAAGTGCAGGCAGCTTACGGGGAAACAATCCTTCATTCACTTAGACCCGAGTACACATGGATGAGACAAGGGTGGAAGTTGTGGTATGACCCCAGTAGATTAAAAATTATCTGAAGGAGACGACGTAGGAAAAGTAGAATTACAACAGATATGGATGTCTTGTGATTATTAGCATTATTTTATTAATTTTAATATTTTAAATTAAATTTAATTATATATTTTAATTTAATATTAAAACTGACGTGGAAAACTATAACGGACGTGGAAAGCTTTAGCGGACGTCGAATACTTTTAACGTAGGCAGTTTACGTGGACAACGTTCGACGTCCGTTAAAGTTTTCCACATCAACTTTGCACATTTGATATCCGCTATCCATATTAAAACAATATTCGATTTTTAAAATCATCCTAAATGATCAAATTAACCCTATTAAGTGAAAGTATTCAAATTTAATAAATAAAAGCCCAAACAACTAAGTCCATGAGGCCCAAAGTTTGAGAGAGTAAAGTCAAGAAGAAAGGATTTGGATTCTTCCTCATCTTAAAAACTCATACTGGCATTGTTTGCAGCCTAATGTGTTTGTATTTCTGATCCTTATTAAACCCTATAGCTGTCTCTGTAAATCCTTTATACAACACTTCTTTCAGAGCATCAACACCCTCCTCCAAGGCGCAATCAATCTGTAAAACTATTCGGATTCACAGTATATGATATCGAAGCTTCAAATATGATAGAAACATACCCTCTCCCGTGCTGCAGCGCTGAACTTTTGGAGCACAAATGCTTTAGGATCCATTTTACCAGCAGGCCTTCCTATACCTTACAAAGAAACATCATTTGGTTCAATCACTTTATGAATAGGAAGCAAGATTTGAGATGTTTTAGCTACGATTTACCGATTCTTAACCGGGGAAATTCGCTATTCTTATGAAAATGATGAATAACACTCTTCAGCCTAGGAAACACAGTTCCAGCCAACAAACTCAAACCATGTCAAGTTTGACAAAAAGTATGCTCAAGGTTCGTAGCAATGATACCCGTTGTGTCGTCCGTGATGTCCGTTTGGGCGAAGACGAAGAACCCCACAAGGTAAACCCATGTCGTCGTGAAACTGCATCACTAAAAAAGATGATCAGAATATATAATAGTGTAACAAGACTTGTGCTTGAAATATTAAGTATCCAGAAGGTACCACTAGAACTCGATCGAGTGGAAGCTTGTAATATGCTGCAAGAGGACCACTCTGTCACAAAGTAGAAGCAACAAACTTTAATCCAGAGAGCTATAAAATCTAGCAAAAATTCATATTTGATGCTCACGGATTCACCACTTAAATTCATGTAAGTCTGAGGTTTTGCCAAGAAAATTGGAATGTCATTTATTAAACCTGAAACATTAGCTATTATATAACAAACACATTGCATAACATAGTGATGAACAATGAATTATGCAGTCAAACCTTTTCCAAAAATAGCTTTGCAGTGAACAGAATCCATTGATATCCCGAATGACTTGGCCAAAGCATCAATCATTTCGAAACCCACATTGTGCCGAGTGCCAATGAACTTATCCCCTGGATTTCCCAACCCCACAAAAAGCCAAGGCCTTTGATTAGGTAAAACAGCAGTACTGTACAAGCAGTTCCTTGGGATTCTGCTTAAAACCATACTCGTTCTTCGGTTTGGAAAGAGTTTTCAGTGAAGTAGCATGAGGCCAGAGTCCCAGCTCCGTTCGTCGTTCCGTGGCGGGTCCAATTGACAGGATAGGGTCGGGTCAACTTAGGGGAAGCGCCAAGGTCTGTAAAAATTGGGTACTCAACAAACACTTGTGAAGTAATGAGTAATGATACCAAATTGGGCCAATATATTTCCGGAGTATAATTGGGTCTATAGATTTCTGGAGCATAATTGGGCCGTAGTCCAATTCAAATTGGGCCTTATTGTCTGTATATTTTGTATTGAAAAAATGGAATGTGATAAGGAAGCAGCCACGCTAGGAGACGGTTATCCATATTTCTGAATCCTAACCTCAAATCGCGGATATCGTCGATTCTTCTCACTTCTTCTCCAAACCCAATCGCTTCACACTCTTCGGATCCATGGCTGCAATCGCCCCGACCACCGCAGCCTACATCGCCGGCAGAGATAAGTGTTCTTCTCTCACGAACTCAAGCCCCAATTCTCCTAATTCCGCCAATATACTTCTCTCCTCTTCATTAACTCCATCATCCGCCATTCTTCGCTTCCGCCCAACAGTATTAGCTCCGAGCTCCATCCGCCGCCATTCTTTCTCAGTGCGTGCAGCTCGAGGGAAGTTCGAGAGGAAGAAACCCCATGTCAACATTGGAACAATTGGACACGTCGACCACGGTAAAACTACCCTAACCGCTGCTCTAACCATGGCTTTGGCGTCTGTAGGGAACTCCGCACCTAAAAAGTACGATGAAATCGATGCTGCTCCTGAAGAAAGAGCACGTGGAATTACTATCAACACGGCTACCGTTGAATATGAGACTGAGAATCGGCATTACGCCCATGTTGACTGCCCCGGGCACGCTGACTATGTGAAGAATATGATTACTGGCGCTGCACAAATGGATGGGGCGATTTTGGTGGTCTCAGGTGCAGATGGACCAATGCCACAGACTAAAGAACACGTTTTGTTGGCGAAGCAAGTTGGTGTTCCAAATATGGTGGTGTTCTTGAATAAACAAGATCAAGTTGATGATGAAGAGCTTCTTCAGTTAGTAGAATTGGAAGTTCGAGAATTGCTTTCTTCATATGAATTTCCTGGTGAAGAAATTCCAATCGTTTCTGGTTCTGCTTTACTAGCTTTAGAAGCACTGATGGAAAATCCTGGGATTAAGAGAGGGGAGAATGAATGGGTTGATAAGATTCGTCAATTGATGGATGAAGTAGATAATTACATTCCCATTCCTCAGAGACAAACTGATTTGCCATTCTTAATGGCTGTTGAGGATGTTTTTTCCATTACAGGTAGAGGTACAGTTGCAACAGGTAGAGTGGAGAGGGGGACTGTTAAAGTTGGTGACACGGTTGATTTAGTCGGGTTAAGAGACACAAGAACGACGACTGTCACCGGAGTTGAGATGTTTCAAAAAACATTAGATGATGCTATGGCAGGAGACAATGTAGGTTTGTTATTAAGAGGTATTCAGAAAGTCGACATTCTACGAGGAATGGTATTATCTAAGCCCGGAACCATAACGCCACACAAACGTTTCATGGCGATTGTGTATGTGTTAAAGAAGGAAGAGGGTGGAAGACATTCACCTTTCTTCGCTGGATACAGACCTCAGTTTTACATGAGGACAACAGATGTAACTGGGAAAGTAAACAGTATTATGAATGATAAAGACGAAGAATCGAAGATGGTTATGCCGGGTGATCGTGTGAAGATGGAGGTTGAGCTTATAACACCAATTGCTTGTGAACAAGGTATGAGATTTGCCATTAGAGAAGGTGGTAAAACTGTTGGTGCTGGTGTTATTCAGTCCATTATTGAATAGATAGACGATTATGTTGTTATTGTAACCTTGAACTTTTTTTTGCTTCAACCTCTTTTTCTTATGGATTCGATATTTTGCTCTTGCAACACGTTTTTGTCATGATCAAGGATGCAGTGTCCGTTCTGACATGGAACGTGCCCATTTTTTTGTGTCGCTTTAGTAAAGTTGATTCCAAATTTAACAACTTCAGCTTTGAAACAATTGGTTTGTTTGGTTCAGTTTTTTAAAAATTGCGGTGTGGTGAGATATGATGATCGTGAATTTTTAAGTATGTTTAGTAAAATTGTAATATTATGATTGTGATTTATGTAAAAATACTAATATACCTTTATATATATAAAATAATAAATATAATTATATTATAATTAATAGAAGTAAGGGTNTGTGAACAAGGTATGAGATTTGCCATTAGAGAAGGTGGTAAAACTGTTGGTGCTGGTGTTATTCAGTCCATTATTGAATAGATAGACGATTATGTTGTTATTGTAACCTTGAACTTTTTTTTGCTTCAACCTCTTTTTCTTATGGATTCGATATTTTGCTCTTGCAACACGTTTTTGTCATGATCAAGGATGCAGTGTCCGTTCTGACATGGAACGCGTCCATTTTTTAGTGTCGCTTTAGTGAAGTTGATTCCAAATTTAACAACTTTAGCTTGAAACAATGTTCATTACAGTGTCGCGTTCAATATTTTGTTTATTATATTATAATTTATTTATTAATCATATCGTACATTATTTTTATTTTCAAATATTTTTTATTTATGATTTCCATTTTTGCCCCCAAAATATTGTAACGGTTCTCATGTCAACTTAACTTAACCCACCACAGTCGTCTCCTTTATCTGGTACGCTAGGGTTTTTGTTCTTCGGACCGCGTTGATTACGTTTCACAAGGATTGAAGTACAACTGATCGTTCTTTAGATTATCCTTCTCGGTAGCGGTTCCCGTGTACTCTTTCTCTACATTGGAGATTCGTTTCCTTCTATTGTTTTGGAATTTGCCTTCATTGTTACGTAGTTTTTATATTTTTGAACTTATATCGAGAGCAGTTATAGAGCACTTGTTTTTTGTTTTGTTGATTTCCGGAATTCTTGTTCTTCCTAATTTAATTTCGGTTGTTTGGTCTTTTGTTTCACCGTTTCACGTGTCGTTTTTCTATGTTTGGAAAATGGGGTTTTCATGTTTAAATTTGCACGGGAGTTTGATGAGATTTAGTTTTTTTTTTCATGTGATAATTTTTATTTTTTTGTTGTTGATGATGATTGTTTAAGGGTGCGAAGCGGTTCCTCTTATTGGTGGCATTGTTATATGGGCTTCCTCGATTATGTTCGATTCCTTCTAGCTGCTGCTGTTTGGGGTGCTACATACACATTAGTTGCTGTGCTTAAAATCTGCTGTTGCTCTCGTATTCGAGTATTCTGCAGTTGAAAATTCAAATATTCAAAATAGATAAAGAAACTTGTGACTAAGATAGTAATGGGCTATGCGCAACTGGTTACTGGACCTGTGAGCAGTGGGAAGGTGACTTTGAATTTTATTTTTAAAATTGTTCTTTGAGATAAACAATTTGTGTTTTCGAGAGTTCTGTCTGTATACAGATTAACAAAACATACTATGAATGTTGACTGCAGTCTACGTACTGTTCCAGCGTGTCTCAGCATTGTGAAACTATTGACCGCTCAATTAATTTTGTAAATTTGGATCCGCTGCAGAAAATTTCAACTACCCTGTTGCCATGTGTGAGCATCAAGAAGTCATTTTTTTGTTCTGATTTTGAAGTGTTGACCATGTTCTAAATTTATTTTTAATATAAATTTTAATTTGCAGATATTAGGGACCTCATTAATCTGGATGATGTAATGGAAGAAATTGGATTAGGTCTAAATGGTGGCCTTATTTATTGAATGGAGTATTCAATTGAGCTGTATACTGCTGAATGATAAATGCAAATTACTGGAATTTGTTTCCTAATCTTGAATTTTGGAATCTTAACTGTTTTCAAGACATCTTGAGGAAAATCTGAATGATTGGCTGACGGAAGAGTTGATTAATTAGTTTTTGAATGCCCAGGTACATTTAATTTTCCATGTACCTTTTTATTGGCATTGGAAAGTGGTAACCTTCCACCTTAATGAACTCAAGTGAGTGGTAGTGAATTGCAAACAGTAGTTATTTTCAATTGAATGCCTTTATTTACATCTGTGTACTCATTATGTTTTCTTCTGACGCTAATTTCTGATTCATCAATTATCTGATAAGATATTTAGGCCAAATAAGCAAGGGCTTATGAACTTTGTGGAGCATTTTAGTCGTAAAAATTTCAGTGTGTGGGCTGTTTGATTCACATCTAGTTTATTATTTGAGTTTTTGCTGTTTAGTTTATTTCATAAGTGGTTGCATTTGCATGGCTTCACTTTCAGCAATAGTTCAGCTTGAGCTACCTCATGTTAATATTATATGGTGTCAAAATAGTAGATATTGAGAAAAGTGGGTTCTATTAACAACATAAGAAAGAATCTTGGATGGTCCGTTTGTCTTGTAGCATGAAGAATATATGTTATTAGTACATTGTAAAGGTGAATTTTTAGCTCTCATTTCGTATTTGCTGTTTCTCTAAATCAACTTTTGTTCTTCATTCATTTACGTTTGAAAAATGACTAAAAGGAAGGTAAGGTAAGTAGTTACTTAATTAGTTCCAGCATTTTATTTGTTCGTACTGAATATTGGTTTTTTAATACATCTTCCTTCACTCGCTATATTGATATTTATTATACAATCGTCCCTAAATCAACTTTTCTTCTTCATCTTGTTTACTTCTACTAACCAGTTTGTGTTCAATTATTTGACTTCTGGTGTTCAGTCCAAGGCACTAATTTGAATGTCAAAGCTTCAGCACAAACCATATTCATTTATCTGCCAATATATATATTAATTCTAACAAAAAAACCCTAATAAAATGGGCTGCAAACTCACTAGGATGGGCCTGTCGGGCCTGGGCTAACACAAGATGCCTTGTGTTTAAGCCTGGCATTCCTACAACTTTGTCGGGTTGTTCCGACACTGCTGATGGGCCTCTAATCTTAGTAAAAAAAATGGTTTCCTCAATAGGGCATGCTTCCGGAATGTCTAAATTTCTGCCCAAATTAATTTAAAAAGTACGTCGGCCTACATCAATTATCCATTTCAATAAGCCTTAATAAAATGGGCCGCAAACTCACTAGAATGGGCATATCAGACTGTCGCCCTGGGCCAACACAAGATACCTTGTTGTGTTTAAGCCTGGTATTCCGACAACTTTGTCGGGTTGTACCGACAATCCTGATGGCATTTAATTTAAGTAATGTTGGGCCAAGATTTTTTTATCTTTGGGCCGCCATTTCGATAGGACCTAACAAATGGGCCGTACACTAACTAGGATGGGCCTATCGGATTGTCGGCCTGGGCCAACCTCAAGATGCCTTGTTGTGTTAAGCCCGGCATTCCGACAACTTTATCGGGGTTGTGCCGACAATCATGATGGGCCTCCATTTCGATAAGCCCTAATAAAATGGGCCGTAAACTAACGAGGATGGGCCAGTCGGACTGTCTGGCCTGGGCCAACACAAGATGCCATGTTGTGTTTAAGTCCGGCATTCCGACAACCTTGTCAGGGTTGTGATGACAATTCTAATCTTAATAATGTTGGGCCGAGAAATTCTTATTGTTGGGCCAACATTTCGATAAACCCTAACAAAATGGGCCACAAACTCACTAGTATGGGCTTGTCAGACTGTTGGGCCTGGGCCAACACAAGATGCCTTGTTGTGTTTAAGCCCGACATTCCTACAACTTTGTCTGGGTTGTTCGGACACTACCGATGGGCCTCTAATCTTAGTAATTTTGGGCCAAAAATTTATTTGGGCCTCCATTTTGATAAGCCCTAACCAAATTGGCCGTAAATTAACTACGATGGGCCTGTCAGATTTTCGGGCCTGGACCAACACAAGAAGCCTTGTAGTGTTTAAGCCCGGAATTCCAACTGTCGGGGTTGTGCCGACAGTCCTGATGTGCCTCTAATCTTAGTAATGTTGGCCAATAAATTCTTATTTTTGGGCTGTCATTTCATCACTAGGATGGACATGTCGGGCCTAGGCCCATCAGTACTATCGGCACAACCCGACAAAATTGTCGGAATACCGGGCTTGAACATAACAAGACATTTTGTGTTGGTCCTTGACCGACAGTCTACTAGGCCCATGAATTTTCAACCCACTAAGCTAGGCCTTATCGAAATGGCGGTCCAAACATAAGGAATCTTCGCCCCTAATTGGCCCATTGGGACTGTCAGCACAACCCCAACAATGTGTCGGACTGCCGGGCTTAAACACAACAAGGCATTGTGTCGCCCCATGCCCGGCAGTATGTCCGACCCATATTAGTGCATTTCAGCCCGTACTGACAGGGCTCATCAGAATGTTGGACCAAAAATAAGTAATTTCCGGCCCAATACTACTTAGCCATTAGGACTATCGGCCCAACCTTAACAAGGTTGTCAAAATGCGGGCTTTAAATCAACAAGGCTTGGTGTCGCCCTAAATAAGACAATTTCAGCATTTGTGACCATGTCGGTCCGTTACCGACAGTCAAATTGGTTCAAAATAAAAAGATAGTTTGAATCAATTCTTCTGTTCATTTTGTCCGCCAATCAGGATCTGTGCCATTTATAATGTTATGAAATCACATCAACATAAATCACAGCTTTCAAAAAATTGTCAACACCAAACTAATTCTTTTAACCTCTTCCACTTTTTAAAAACAGTAGGTAGATGAATACTTCTTTTTCAGAAGCTGGCTATAAAAACAAGCGTATTAAACAATACAATATTCCGTCCCCTAAGCTCTTTTCATACTTCACAAAAAACATGCACATTACACACTAATTAGTAATTCCATTTCAATTCAAAAACCAGATTGGTGTTCAGAAACTCAGTACAACACAGATAAATTGCCTATCTATTTCACCTGAAAACACGTAGAAACAATTTTGAGCTTTGTTTCTTAATTGAATTCTAACATAAACAACATAGTATGCCGCCGAAAAAATGGGAATGCATACAGATCACTTGGGCGGGATTATTGCTAATGAAAAATGGGTTAGCTACAAGTCATTCAACAGGAAAAATGAAAGTTTTGAGTTTTAACACTACAAGTCAGGGGTACTGATAAATATAATCAAACAACTAACCATAAACATGTCATTCACATTATCTGACAGCACATCGATTGGGCATGAACCTGTTCATAGCACCTAACTTCGCTTCCAACTATGCATTCATTGATACCTGTAGATGTTGATTATAACATTTACAAGCATCTAGAAACAATAGTGATTTAATGATCTAATGTCATTCGAGAGAAAAGGAAGAATTCTAAAAAATACAAATGCAATCAGAAGAGCAAAACGTCAGGTATTTTTTTCGCTGGACAAATAAACAATTCCAAAGATTAGTGCAAACGCTTATTGTACAAAGCATGATTATAAATGCTGCATTAAGGCTTTTATGCAAAGAAAATTTGAAAGCTAACAAACTATTCAGGTAGTTTACTGATTCACTGCAGACGGTATCCACGCCCCAATATCATAACAATTTTTTTTTCTAATGGAATGAGGCCAATTCCAATAGCCGCTAAAGATAATCACATTCATCATTCGACAAATTTCTACAAACTCCTGCCATGTTAATAGAATTTCTCAATTAGCGTTAAACTGATTAAACCTCAAGCCCTTTTTGAAAATTGCTCATCCGTTTCGCTCCACGTATTACGTTTTTTTCCAATACTGCATAGGATGACTACAAAGTAGCATTGGAAACACCGCCAGAAAAAAAAGCAGCAAATCAAAGCACTATCCGATGCATTTTATTACGTAAAGAGATTAAGCCAATCCGAGTAAGATCTTCCACTCCATACAACTAAACATTGCCAAATAGGTACCTTCGATAAGTTTAGAATTTGGAATTTGCTTGTCGAACGATCAACCATTAACCACCGACGGTAGTAATTCTTTAGATCCCAATCAACAGCATAACAATCAACCAACGCCTCATTTCTGCATTACTCGCCTTGACAGACAGATTCGGGAACAAAACGTGGAGAATCTAGGTTTTCGTCTAGGGCAAAATACCCGTAGTTATTCCTCAACAATATACCCGATTTAATTAAAACACTCCATTATGTAGTGATCCCGAACACTAAAGCCCATAATAGAATACAAGCCCAAATAATAAATCCAGGCCCATTTATAAAAATTCAAAAAGCTGAATATTAGCAGAACAGAATTACGCTTGAGACAGACGGCTGATTAAGATCATGAAATTTTGTGCCGGAAAACAAACCCTTGAGAAGATATAGTAAAGATTCAATTGACTGGGGAGTGCAGTCCAATCCATAAGAGAAGTGAATCACATTGAATTGACTTGGACCAAGTCAATTACCAATGATATCACTCTTCTTATAAACTAGATATTTTCTATTTCCTCATCCGATGTGGGATATATTTCAAAAATTCCATTATTAATGTGCTGCTCCACTCCCTCTCGGAAGAAGGAACGGTGTGCTAGATTCCGAGATAAGAGTTATTGTTTCGTAGATAGACTAGCAATTCCACTCTTGTATATAGATGCAAAACGTAACAACAAGAAATAACAATTTTTACCATTATACAGATTCTTCTTCCCTAAGCTTCTGATATGGTATCGGAGCCGTACCTGTGCTCTTAAAAATCATCTTCTACCTCTGCTAAAATTACCTCCATGGGTGACAAGGACCCCATCAAGAATGCCATTGATTCATCTTCTCCCTTTTTCATACATCACAACGACGTTCTAGAATTCGTCGGAGGCCAACCGTTTGATGGGTCCAATTACGCCACTTGGTCCAGAAGTGTTCAGCTTGGTTTATCATACAGAAACAAGCTATCATTTATCAATGGCGAAATTATAGAACCTGACGAGAAAGAATAAACATATGCAGCCTGGAAACGTTGCAACGACCTTCTTATTTCATGGTTTCTTAGATCCTTATCACAAAGCATTGTTGCCACTGTCTTCTTGATGATATTAGAGCAACGTTACTCACAGCCCGATGATACTCGTGTTTGTCAAATATATCAAGAACTTGGTACTTTAAGACAAGGTTCATTGACCATTCATGAATTATTTGTCAATCTTACAAGTCTTTGGGAAGAATTATCGAATTCTCGACCACCTCCGCTGTGCCAATGTGGGAAAGTTGAGGAGTTTAGAAAACGTATTGAAAATGACAAAATCTACACTTTCTTGAACGCATTAAACCCATATTTAAGCTCCATACGATCTCAACTCCTCATGAGAAAGCCTTTCCCCTCCATAGATGAAGTTTATAGCAGTTTATACCAAGAGGAGTAGTGCCTACGTCGAGCAATATTGCCTCTACCATTAGACATATCTGCTCTCATGAGCAAAGTTGAACCGAAACTAGACTTACTTACAAGGAAACGCTGCATCCATTGTGGTTTAAATAACCACACAATTGAAATTTGCTACAAAATAATTGGCTACCCGAAGGATCACAAGCCGAAGCGCTATCGAGGTACCCGAAATAATTCATCTTCCTACATCTCTAACGTCACAATGTAGGACAACAATGATCATGAAATAGCCAACATCACCAACAGTCAATTACAGTCCCTCCTACAAAGGATTCCAACAGGTCATACTCTTCCACCAACTTTTAAAATTGCAAAATCAGTCCCTTTGCAGGTAATATTTTATCTCAATCCAACACACAGTGGATAATCGATTCGGGTGCAAGTGAACACATGTGTTCAAATCTTGCCCTCTTTAGTAAGATTTCCCCTACAAACATAACAGTAAAATTTCCAAATGGACACACTACATTCGTCACAAACTTAGACACTGTCATATTAAATTCAAAATTAATTTTAAAGGATGTTCTTTATGTTCCCACATTCAAGGATAATTTGATTTCAGTTCATAAATTAATTTTGGATAATCATGTTGATATCACTTTTCGTACTTATGATTGTGTATTTCAGGAATCGTCTACAAAGATGATGATTGGTACGGGTAGAACATTCAAAAATCTCTACTTGCTTGATCAATTCCCGACTTCTCTACCCGTTTTGGATAAAGCACTATCTTTTAAATTTTCGAATCTTGCATTGAACATTATGAACAATTCGTACAATTTAAATTCAAATAATCCACATGTTTTACCTAATGTTTTTGATGTTTCTTTTGATATTTGGCATCATCGTCTAGGACACGTTTTACATGATGCAATTGCACACATCACTAAGCATGATTCTCGTATTTCAAGCATGAAAAATAAGGTTTGTCTCACATGTCCACGGGCAAAGCTTAAAAGGTTGCCTTTTCCAATTTCAAGTACACCTAGTACACATTCATTTGACATCATTCATATTGACACTTGGGGTCCATACCGTGAAAAGACTCATCGTTTTTTTCTTACCATTGTTGACGCATTTTCTAGATGTACTTGGACATATCTTTTGAAACACATGCATGAAGCTTCACACATCATTCCTATNCAAATTTAGTCCCCATATTTTACATAATTCGGCATATTTAGTCCCCAATAATAGAAAATGATGTTTTTGAAGGCCGATATGGATGTATATGATTGTAATGATACCGAGATTGATGAAATTATCTATGGATACGTACGAAAATTGATTTTTCGTTTTACCGAATTGCAAGAATTGTGTATTGATTTGTGAAGACGAACGATACGAAATTGATGTTGGCTATACCGAATTTCTAGAATTGTGTATTGATGATTTGATTTGTGTTTTTTATATTAATTTTCATTTTAATGTTTTATGACATACACGACGTCAATTAAAAACCTGAATATTCGAACATCTAATGCAAAGTTATAGTTTAAAAATATTTTAAAAATGTCTCAATTACATAGGATGTGGAGGAAGAGAAAATTAAAAATAACATTAATTCCTCCAAAGTTATATCAATATCATTAATTTCCATATTAATTTGCATGATATACATGACGCCAATAGTAAATGATGCCAATAATAATAAATCAACATTCGTACAATAATGCAAAGTTATAATTTTTAAAAAATTTAAATTAAAGAAGATAACACTAATGCTTCAAAGTTTAAATGATTTTTTGTATCCAAAACAAAGTAAGTTTCAAATATTCGAAGTTGACATTGTTTCAAAGTTTTCTTCTGGTTGAATACTTTCTTTTTGTGCCGGTATCACTTGGTTTGGGGATGCATGTCGTGGCGAAATCTGTGATTTCTGAAAGCGTAAACCATGTAGGAGTCATCTGCAAAAATTTAAAAAAATTTGCACCTAATATTCAATCGCTGATAGTGTAAATGAAGTGATCAAACACAGGGATTAGCAAACGCTTACAAAGAAAGGGTATCCGTTCGGCTCGTACACATTGGGTGCTTGTTGTAGAAACCGAAATGCGTAATACAAAACGTATATACCGCATTCTGAGGCTCCAACTTGCCCTGGGATATCTGGCCATTCTATGGGAATTCGTTCAATAGCGGCGTCGATATCCATCCCATTTTGAATCTCGTATGCATCTTTTACAAACCTATTTAACAGCATTAGGGAAGCCACGTAAATNACACATTCTTAATGTGGCTCGTGTTTTATTGTTCCAAAACCATTTACCCATCCGGTTTTGGGGACAAGCCATCTTGGTTGCCATACATTTGATCAATCGCATTCCTGTCACATGTTTAAATAATGTTTCTCCTTATGAAATTCTCACGAACAACACACCTACTTATGCTCATTTGCGTGTTTTTGGATGTCTATGTTTTGCTTCCTCGTTAAAATGCAATCGTACAAAATTTGATTCACGTGCACGAAAATGCATATTTCTTGGATATCCTGCCCAAACTAAAGGTTATGTTGTTTTCGATTTAGACACACATTGCCTTTTTATATCTCGAGATGTTGTGTTTCATGAGATATTTTTCCCTTTTTCTCCTAACTATCCGACTAAGTTGAATACACAGGATGTTAGCTTCAATCCAAGTGATGCTGAAAATTGCAAAGAGTTGACTATTCAGCCCCCTCAGCTACAAATTCATGACGAACCCCCTCAGCTCCAAGTGATGCATCACGACACTACATTAGAACATGATCACAATGTAGACCATCAAAATGATAGCGAACATCATCCGACACAAGTCCCCGATCGGCCTCTTCGCGAACAACGAAATAGACGTTTACCTTCATATCTACAGGACTTCTATCATGAACTACCATATTCGAGTACTCACTTCTCAACCAAACATCCTATTGGAAATTATCTGAGTACAACTCGCCTATCTCCATCACTTGTTGCCTTCACCAATGCACTTGATGCTATTATTGAACCTGCTTCTTACCAAGAAGCAGTAGAATATCCAGCATGGAGAGATGCCATGCAGTCTGAGTTGGATGCCCTTGCTGACAACAACACTTGGAAGATAGAATGTATTCCAAAACATCGGCATACAGTGGGTAGTAAGTGGGTCTTCAAACTTAAGCTCAACGCCGATGGCACTATTGAACGACACAAAGCAAGACTCGTCGCAAAGGACTATAGTCAAATACAAGGATTTGATTATGAGGAAACATTCAGCCCTATGGTAAAACATACCACCGTAAGAACATTCTTCTCAATTGCAGTGTCTCAAGGATGGCAACTTCGACAAATTGATGTAAGCAATGCTTTCCTTAATGGCAAACTTGAGGAAACTATTTTCATAGAACCCCCTCCGGGGTATTATCCAAAAGAGGAATGCCCCCCTACTCATAAACTGGTGTGCCGCCTTCAGAAAGCTATCTATGGTCTAAAGCAAGCATCAAGAAGTTGGAATTCAAAATTCACCAAGACACTTATATCTTATGGATTTCGACAAGGAGTTGTTGATCCATCTCTTTTCACTAAACGGCTACCTTCTGGAGAGATCATGGCATTACTCGTATATGTTGACGATATGCTCATCGGATGCAAGAGTACCCTAGCTATTAACCAAACTGTCGAGTTTTTAAAATCAAATTTTCGATTACAGGACCTTGGCCAACCACGGTATTTCCTAGGACTAGAAGTTGCACAATCGAGACATGGTATTATCTTATGCCAAAGGAAATACACTTTGGACATAATAAACCAATACGGAGTCTTAGGATCCAAACCATCATTTACACCGATTGAGATGGGGACCAAGGTAAAGGAAAGAAAATACCAGATGCATCCGCTTATCGAAGATTGGTTGGACAATTAATTTATCTCACTTTCACAAGACCTGAAATCTCATATGCGGTACAAGTCTTGGCACAAAACATGAGCAATCCAGATGAATCACATTTCCATGCCGGAATCCGTGTTCTTAAATACCTTAAAGGATCACCTGGACAGGGAGTATTCTATCTTTCTCATTCTGATCTATTTTTAAAGCCTTACAGCGATAGTGATTGGGCAAAATGCCCAAATACGCGTCGCTCTGTTTCTGGTTTTTGCATTTTTTTAGGTGAAAGTTTGATAAGTTGGAAATCTAAGAAGCAAAGCACTGTGGCTAGAAGTTCTACGGAAGCCGAATATAGGTGCATGTCCTCCACTGCTTGTGAGGTTACATGGATAATCCAGTTGCTTGGCGATTTTGGGATAGCTATCAAGTCAACCGTCCCACTATTTTGTGATAACAAATCGACAATCCTAATTTCAGCAAATCCCATAATGCATGAACGCACTAAGCATTTTGATTTGGATTGGTACTTCATTCGAGAGAAGGTCGAAGACAAGACGATATCAGTGATCTACATCAGTTCTCAAGAACAAATTGCAGATATCTTCACCAAAGAGCTTAGTATCAAACAACACAACAAACTAATGTCCAAGATGAGTATGAAGAACATCCACACTCATCTTGAGGGGGAATATCAAACCACGAAAAACAATTAATAATGGAATTCAATTCCATTATTAATGTGCCGCTCCACTCCCTCTCGGAAGAAGGAACGGTGTGCTGGATTCCGAGATAAGAGTTATTGTCTCGTAGATAGACTAGCAATTCCACTCTTGTATATAGATGCAAAACGTAACAGCAAGAAATAACAATTTTTACCATTATACAGATTCTTCTTCCCTAAGCTTCTGATATACGATATTGATATCAACAATTGAGAGAAATAGAAGAAGAAACGGGCAATCACACACCTAGAGGAAGAATCCCAAATCCCAATCAATAGTATCCTTTGTATCTCTCGTCTTCTCATAACCATTTTATAAGTTACCTGTACAGTTACACTCCTTTGCATCAGTAGTTTTGGGCGTTTGCATTTTGGTTGCTGACTAGAAGGGTCTCCAGTGACCGGTTCTTTCGATTCCTAGACCGGCCTGCTTCCTTCAGCAGCTCAACCAGCCGCTTTTTCTCATCATCCACATCTGGATTTGCTGTCCCAAGCTTCTCTTCTCTCATTCCAACAACAAATTCAAGAACCCCAATCGCTTCTTCTAACCTGTGTTGTAAACTATGGTTAGACACAAGTGATATGATGATCATTGTATCTTTTATACCTTCCCACAGCATCGTATGTTGCAGCCAAATTACTGTAAACTCCGAGTGTATCAGGATGATACTGTCCAGATTCTTGCTCCAATATGGTCCTTGCTTCTTCAAATAACTCCAATGCTTCATTGAAACCATACTGCTGTACACATGCTAGGCCCATTTGGTTGAGTGTGATTCCAAAGAAAGAAGACTTTTTCTCTCCACTAGCACGAAGTTTAGTTGTTGCGCTTTTGAATGAAGAGTATGATTCAGAGTAGTGTCCAAACATGTAATGAATAACTCCCATTTGAGCTTCAATCCCTGCTATTGTGCTTTGCTGTCCAGGAGCATCATCATATATTTTCAATGCTTTCTGCAGAAGCTTCAGAGCTTGCTCGAGCTCATCCATGGACTCGTACAAGGCAGATAGATCTGTAAGTCCACTAGCAATTTCCTCAGGGGCAACTCCAGGAACAGGATGTTCATATATTCTGAGAGCATTCTCACAGTATGATCTTGATTCCCTGAACTTACCTGTTTTATTGTATAACTCAGCAAGCCGCACGAAAACCGAAGCGATGGAAGGATGGTTTTCTCCCTTAGAGGACTTGAGAGCTGTAAGTGCTTTCTGATATGCGAAAACAGCCTCGTCGAATCTGTTTAGTGATAAGTATATGTCTCCAATGCTACAGTCCACAGATGCAACTTCTGACTCATGACCATTTGCTGCCATTGCCATGCTAGCGGTCAAGAGATGCTCAAGAGCTGCATCGTGTTCTCCTTTTGATTCGTAGATCAATCCCATTAGTCTCCGATCAGCTGCCTCCTCAAGTGTAGAAGATGAATCAGTCTCCTTATGAATGTCAATGGCCATTTGACAATGTTTTTGAGCTTCATCAAACTGCATTGCTTGGACATAAGCTTCGGCTAAGTACCGACATGTTTCAGCGACTCTTAGATCACGGTCTCCAAGAATGATAATTTGAACATCTAAACCAGCTTTGTAAGAACATATTGAATTCTCAAGCTGACCTAACATTGCATGTGTATCTCCAAGCTGCATGTATCCAGCAAACTTAGCAAGAGCATGATCTTGCCCTTCCTCGACAACCGGAATCTCGATAGAGCGCTGCAAAATCGGAACAGCATCTCCATACTGTCCTAAAGCACAATGTATGGCAGCAATAACATGTAAACACATCACAGCATCAAGACTCATCTTAGCATCAGAACATTTGTCAAATGAAATCGCAGCACGTTGAGCTAAATCAAGAGCTTTTCGAGGATTATCCCTTGACGACATCATGTCTCTGGCTTGCTTAAGCAAATACCAGCCAAGATCCGAGTTATCCAGTGATGGTTTATCCACCTCGTTCTTAGATTTAGAACTCACAACAGGTGAATTTCTATAACTTTTCAAAGAAATACCACCAATTCCAACTGTTGGTTTTTTCTTTAAACTCTTGTCACCTTTTCTATTGTACGAACTTGGCTTTGGAGTTTCAGCTTCCATCTGCGGCTGAAATTGCGAGTTATCCGCCTTACCAGTGGATGAACTCTGCTTCCTTGAACTGGAATCAACATCATATTGCTGGTTCAAAGGCTTATGTATCTCCTCATCATCCTCTTGAATAATCTCCACCTCCCTCATTTCTCCACCAACAAGATGTCTCAGCTCTGAATCGATCTGAGACTCCTCCCCATAAGATCCGAAACTTGGCCTCGACGGTGACTGATCGGAGCTCTGCATCTCACACACATTCTTATAAAGCTGCTCAATGGAGGTCTCAACACCTTCGTCAACATTGTTATATCTTGTTTCCCCATTTTGAGGATCTACAGAAGCCACTGCATCTCCCACATATGAATTCTCTTTGTTCATCAAAATATCAACCTCTCCTTCTTCACGAATCTCATTCACAGCAACACCAGGCATGATGAATACAAAAATCTTTCTCTATCAAAAATAAATTATCTCAACTTAAAAGAATACCAGATCCAAAACAACAAAACTTTAGAGGAGATCCCAAACAACCAACCAAATCAACAAGATCACACAAGTACTTAAAACCCACTAAAAGTGAAGCGAATGCAAACCCAGAACTAGAGTTGACTTAAAACAAGTAGAAATAAGAGATCCATACTGATCCTTCTAAAGTAAACTAGCAATCGATGAAGAAATCGAAGAAGCAATTCCCAGCACAAATATCCGGCATTTAACAAAATCCCATTTGTGATGGAGAAGTGAATGGGAAAAATACGTTGTTTTTAAGGCGTGGTATTGCAAGTGGAATTGGGTGAGCGACGGTGGGGCAGAAAAGTAATGCAATGAGACGAAAACCGATTTGGAAAGGAATATGAGACAGAGGACTCCTCTCCTACTGTTTCGCCTCTGCCCGATTGATCTGCAAGTGCAACTGTCGCTTCGCTGGGATTTCAGTAGTATTCCTCTTCAACCAATCATCACTCGCCACATACACTTATGCAATTATTATTTTATTAAAATAATAATGATTGCAATTTTATTGAATTAAATAACTTTGAATGGACTATAGCCTTAGGCGCATTGAAACCATTATTAATATTTTTTTATTACAAAATAAAAACATAGATATCTAATGTATTCAACATAAGACAAACAAGTCAAGAAATGTTTTTATATTGATTCATAATTTTAATTACACTCAATATGACAATAATAAATATATTGACTAAAAAAATGATTTTTTTTAAATTTTTTAAAAAAATACATATTTGGAAAACTTAATATTCATATTAGAGTTATGCAAATGCCGATATTTTTGGTATACTGATCAATATGAAAATATTGAGTTTTTGGAACCAAAATTTAAACCAAGTTTGAGGTGTCTTCACTAAAACGATATTTTTAAAATAAACACAAAACAAAGTAAAATTGATATGCGTTTAACGCTACAAATCATGATTTCACCAATGATTCTAAAACCAACAGTGACATCATGCGATTTGAGAAATGTTTCAATAATTAAAATATAATTATTCTTATTCTTTTTATATAATACTATATTAAATTATAACATAAATCACAATTATAATATCACTATTTTAGAAAGACTTTTACATCTTAAGATCATCTCACAATCTCACCATAACACTCCTCACCAATATCAATAGAACTAATTTTTTAATATATATTCTCCCATTAATCAACAATTTTTAAATGGGCCTATGGGCTTTACTTTAAGAACAGAGATTTCAGTATTCAGACAAGGCCTTAGCCCAATACAAAGTTGCCAGAATATTTCAGTCTGTAGAAAATGTTGTCGGCTGGAAATTACACAAAAAAAAGTAGATTTGATGATGACCACAGATTTACATTACACCAAATGGAAGTTTTGTAATGTCAATGTGGTCTCCAGGGATATCTTTTTCCCTTCTTTCCTTTTGCATTATTCAGAATCTCTGTAGCCCAGCCCAGCCCCCACCCCAGAAATCCATGTTTCCCATCTTTGTTGCTGAGTTGTTTTCCTCCATCTTTCAAATACACAGTAAAGAAGCCTGCACACTTACCTTTTCCATTCTAGTTTTTCACCAAAACTCCAGCTCCTGTGAACAAAAACCCCTAACTTTCTTACATGATCCCACATGGGAATCCATGTGTTGTGTGTAATTTTACAGTGACTGTACTAAAAAATGATCATGTGGGTTGTAAGTGAAATTGTTTCTCAATAAACCAGTGTTAAAGAATTGTGTAATTGTGAGTGTTCGTTCTCATTTGTTATTTCCATTCAACAACTAGGGAATATAATATTTAAAAAGGCTTGAATAGTGAAAAAGACAATGGTAGAAACAAACCATTAGGTGAGCTTTTCCTTTCAACCCTTTTTTTCTCCTTCTTTAGATAGAGATATTTTAAGAGGAGGTTGATCTTAGGCTTATGAGTGACAACTGTCTTCCACATTTTCGATAATAGAGGTGATGAATGAAAAAATAAAATGGTTTTTTTTCTGGTTTGGGGGATCCCTTTTCACTTTTTGTCTGTCTTTATTTAATGGATTGTTCATTGTTGACCAAATTGTACTGGGATATGACTTGTTGAAGCAAAGATGGGACAAGAACAGAAGGAGGGAAGAAGATGAGATTTGATACAGAATGAACAACTAATAAATACATGTAAAATTTTACATTTTTGTAATACATATATTTTTCTGTCATGAGATTTTAGTATTTAAGGAGATGGAGTGTCAAATGTGATGGTGGCTATGAGAAAATGGACATATCATGTAGGTGTGAGTGACTTTTCAATGGTGGCTGTGTTCTATTGACGTGCATGTAACAAAAAAGGGGGAAAAGATAAAATCTTGCAGCTTTCTATTAGTGAAGAGGGGCATTTGCTGTTGGTGAGTAACTGCAGGCAGCAACAGTAAACAGGCAGAAGGCAAGCAATGCACCATAATTAAAGCATTGCAGAACTGGTTAGAGATTCTTTTTTCTTATATAAAGTGTTTCTTTTTTCCTATCATTTACCCAGCAGGCAAACGATGAGCTTTTGCACGAGAGAGAGAGAGAGAAGAAAAGTTGGGGTGGGGTTAACAAAGTCACCTTTTCTCCTTGACGTTTTCTAGACTCCATTTTTTTCATCTCTCTTCTGTTTGCAATAACATTCCTTCCTCCAGTTTCCCTTTTCTCATTGCTCTGGTCTTCCCTTCTCAAGCTTTTTTCTCTCAGGTGGGGCATTTTTCATTTTTTTTCTTTTCAGCTTCTTCAGAACTGCGGGTACTCCACAAATTAGGTTGTTTCTATTTTACCCACTTCGGTTTCTTTCTTTTTCTGTGCATTTTTCGACACTTCTTTGAGGCTTATTCACAACTCATGTAAACGTTATATTTTCTTCACTTCCAGAATCTGTATTGGAATTGTATTGTTTGCAAAAGAGGTGTGTGGTGGTGTTCAACTGTTCATTGTTCTCGGTTCAGTTCACCGTCTCCTTTTCTCTGAATAAATAGCTAAATTCCTTTGTATTCTGGTTACTTTCTTATTCTAGATAGGTGTTTATTTGTTCTGGGAACCTCCAAAATCCAGGTAACTACTCCTTTTAACCATTTTATTCTTAATTATTTTTCCCGTTTTTGGAATTAGGAGAAGAAGCAAGAAATGGCAGGAGGTGGTTCAGGAGCTAAGGCAGATGAACCAGCGCCGCACCCACCCAAAGACCAGCTTCCTAATGTTTGTTACTGCATCACCAGCCCTCCTCCATGGCGTCAGTCTCTAAATTTTCTTGTTAATTTATTATGAATAAACTCAAGTGGTTTTTGGTCACTCTCTTTGTATTTATTTATTTTTTAACTACAAAGCTTTCAAGTTATCTATAATTAATTCATGTTGCAACGCTTTGGAGTATATTCCTTTGCCAAAATTCTCTGTGTTTTGGTAGAAAGTGTAAGCAGAATATTTTCTCGAATCCAAATATGTCTTCAAAACCTGTTTCCACAGCAAATTGATTGATCCGCCCTTGAAATTATGGATTGTGACCCATTCTATTATATATGAAGTGTTATATGATGATTCTTGCTATTGAAAATGTCTTCAAAACCTGTTTCCACAGCAAATTGATTGATCCGCCCTTGAAATTATGGATTGTGACCCATTCTATTATTGGATTTACAGATGGTGACACATCTTACATTGAGATTTACCAGTGAATTTCACCTTCTCACAATTAATATTTCTGTGATGCTGCTATTTCTGAAATTTTACTTGAATAAGATGGTGATTTGTGTAGTGGTATCTTATTGCAGCTGAGGCCATACTTCTTGGATTTCAACATTACCTTGTTATGCTAGGAACAACTGTCATCATACCTACAGCTCTGGTTCCTCAAATGGGAGGTGGAAATGTAAGCTATTTGAGCTACTGGGAAGTTCTACATTTTGCTCTTCTTGCCTTAGAAAAACCAGCTTTCTTTCTTCAGGTTGAGAAGGCAAGAGTTATCCAGACATTGCTGTTTGTTGCAGGATTGAACACCTTATTACAAACTTGGTTTGGAACCAGATTGCCTGTTGTAATTGGAGGTTCTTACACCTTTATTGCTCCGACAATCTCTATAATACTCTCCGGCAGATGGAGTGATCCGGATCCTATATCGGTCTGTATATCTACCTTCATTTTGACTAATCTGTTCAGTGTTTTCATGGTGATTATTCTTACAGAGATTCCATAAAATAATGCGTGCGACTCAGGGAGCGCTCATCGTAGCTTCAGCGATACAAATAGTCCTAGGTTTCAGTGGTCTTTGGAGAAATGTTTCAAGGTTTCACTTATCTTCAGCAACTAAACTATTTTTGTTAATTGTCACTGAGCTCTAGTGTTAACTTATACAGGTTCCTGAGTCCACTTTCTGCTGTTCCTTTGGTTTCTCTTGCTGGTTTTGGTCTCTATGAATTGGGTTTTCCAGGGGTATGCAAACACCTTTACTTAATTTGCTGCTAAAACCACAATCTTTCATCATACTTCACTAAAAATAGCTCTCCCTGTGATGCTTTAGGTGGCCAAATGTGTTGAAATTGGGTTGCCGCAGCTTGTCATTTTGGTTCTATTCTCTCAGGTATGTGACCGCAAGCCTCAGCACATCGTCCCTTTTCTTATTATAGACTTCATTAGTGTGATGAGGGAATGATCTTCTGGATGCTTGCAGTATTTGGTTCACCTTATAAAGCCTGCAAAGAACATTTTCGACCGGTTTGCAGTTATCTTTTCTGTGGTCATTGTGTGGATCTACGCTCATCTGCTAACTGTTGGCGGGGCATACAATCATGCTCCGCTAAAGACACAAACAAGCTGTCGAACAGATCGTGCAGGACTAATCGATGCTGCTCCATGGTAAAACTAATGTTTTGTTTTGGAACTCCATGGCAATATTTAGATCTCAAATTTCTACATTCAGGATAAGTGTACCGTACCCTTTTCAATGGGGAGCTCCATCATTCGATGCCGGTGAAGCCTTTGCAATGATGTTTGCTGCATTTGTTGCTCTTATAGAGGTCCAATTATCACTACTTTTGTGTTTCATCTTCCATTTTCTAAAGTCACTTTTAACTTGCAGTCGACTGGTGGTTTCATTGCCGCATCCAGATTCGCCAGTGCTACACCCTTGCCTCCATCTATCCTGAGCCGTGGTGTCGGGTGGCAGGTAAGGGTTCGTCGAACTCATCTCAGTTTATACACTGCAATTGAGTTCACTGAATTTTCTCCACCAGGGAATTGCCATCCTGCTGTCAGGATTGTTTGGAACTGCGAATGGATCATCTGTTTCAATGTGAGATACCTTATATAAACAAGTTCATATCCATTTAGTTCAACATTCGAATCGTGTTGCCTGCAGCGAGAATGCTGGTCTATTATCATTGACTCGTGTTGGAAGCCGGAGAGTAGTGCAAATTTCTGCTGGATTCATGCTCTTCTTTTCTGTTCTAGGTGAAGAACTATTCTGTTCTTTGAAATTTTATCACACTCTGAATCCACTGCTAAATATTGACAATAGGGAAGTTTGGAGCTGTGTTTGCCTCGATTCCAGCACCGATCGTTGCTGCTTTGTATTGTCTCTTCTTTGCATATGTTGGTATGCCTTCATACCTGCACCTACAGACAAGATTTGATCTGGTTCATCACATTTGCGATTGTAAATGCACAGGTTCTGCTGGTTTGAGTTTCCTTCAATTCTGCAACCTCAACAGTTTTAGGACAAAGTTCATCCTTGGATTCTCCATCTTCCTCGGCCTTTCGATTCCACAGTACTTCAATGAGACAGTAGCAATCAATGGCTTTGGTCCTGTCCACACACAGGCTCGATTTGTAAGCACTCCTTTGAACACTGGCTCTTACAGTGTGCATATGATGATTTTATCTATGTTTTTATCCAGTTCAATGACATGGTGAATGTACCATTCTCGTCGAAAGCCTTTGTTGCCGGAGTTCTTGCGTACTTCCTTGACAATACGCTACACAAGAAAGACAATCAAATAAGGAAAGACAGAGGGAAACACTGGTGGGATAAGTTCCGGTCTTTCAAAACAGATACAAGGAGTGAAGAGTTCTACTCCTTGCCATTCAATCTCAACAAGTACTTCCCTTCTGTGTAATTCGTCTTCACTTTTAAGGACTCAAATACTTACATGCCTTAGATTATTTCTTTGTTGCTGTAAATTGAACCGATGATTCTGCTTTGGAGCTCTGTGAGCCAAACTTATCCCTTTGAATTCATTTCTCTGTTGCTTTTGCTTCTTGTCCCTCTTCTTAGTCGTTCCATCCTCAGGCACAACTGGGGGCTTGTTCTAAACTTCTATATAATAGATTCAGATTATGAAATTCATGCGCAAATGATAATTTTTACACGAACTTGAAGAAATTATGGCAAATGATTCCAAATAATCCCTAACAAGTACTTGTTATTGGAAATATCATTTATTCCATTGAACACATAATTGACCTGTGAAGTAGAAATATGCTGCACCAGCTTCCTCACTTAACTAAACGAATGTGCCTTGGGGATTTTGAGAGTTCATCTAAACAGACTCAAGAACAACTATGCACTATCATTCTCTTTCTTTCGAGCTTCCTCGCGCATGGTTGCCTTCACGTAGATCTCATAGCAGCAACCTGAGTAAGAGCGTTGAGTGAGAGTGGTTAATCAGCATAAATACATGAGAAACAACCAAGGAATTAATGAGAGTGTTTTTGCATATATTTATGCAAAAACAGCCATTTCAAATCAGTTTCTCGTACAAGAGGTTCACAAAACAATAGCTTTCCAAAAGGATAGCATACCAGCTACCACTATGATGGTAAGAGCATCTCCAAAAAGTTTGAGACGATGCACACTTTTTTTAGTTGACTTGAAGCGTTTCAACGATGGGTCTTCTGCCAAAAGCTGATAACAAGATTACACAGATAAATAAGTCTAAAGATAAAGTTCCAATAAGGCATAAAACAAAATTCACATCAGTTAACATTTTTTGTTTTCTTGATAGAAAAGCGGGAATCATAATGCGAAGGAAAGAAGCAGACAATCCAGCATCAAAATTTTGTGCTAGGCCATCTGCTTTTAAACAGAAAATTGTGACTCAAGTTCAAGTATTCCATATTTGTCGAATCTACCTAGACATTTGGAATTAATGAGTTCAATCTCTATGGCAACTTAATAAATTCTCATGACGCACTGCGAAATCACATCTCAAATGAATGCAGATTACAAAAGAGAATCAAATTTTATGATATAAATCTAGTTATTTCAAAATTCAAAATCTTATCCCACAAATCAAAATATTGTTGTGTTTTCACAATCCAAATATCCCATCCTAACCCGATCGGGAAAAAACAGCATTATAAATACGAGTTAAATTAACTTTCAGGCGCAAAACAAAATAACTCACAGCCTTCTCCCGAGCGCCAAGCTCCACATGGAATCCACGCGTTGAGATTGAAGACGAACCATCGACTTTCTTAAAAGACAATCAACGAAGAATAATCAATTCACACAGCCCATAAGATATTAATTAAGAGATAATTATCGGTACCTGGGATCGGAGCCGCAAAGCAGTTAGAACAGTTCTATTATTCAGCAGAAAAGCCATTCTTCCCCCGATCTCACCCAATGTAAAAGAAAGCAATCCTTCTAATTCCAGAATTAAACCCACTGAGGAATCGGAATATTACAATTTCAATCTTATAATTCAGACTAATTACGAATCAGTCCTGCAACTTATAGTTCTCTCACTTTTAGCCTCAAATATTGGGTTTGTTAATTGTTTCATTCAAATTTCAAAATTAAAGTCTGATAAAGTGTCGTAGGATATAATGAGTATGTTTGGTTTAACGAATAAAAATATGGTGATATAGTTTGAGATGTTCAAATCGTGAATTTTTTAACACACAACAAAAATAAAATTAATGTACATTCATCGCTAAAAAATTACAATTTCATCAGAACTTCTAAAATAAACTGTGGTATCATTGTGATTTAAGAATAAACCAATTTATTAGTATTTATAAATAAATCATGATCATAACTATAATTTTATCAAATATATTTAAAAATTCAATATACACATATTTCACTACACTTAATCATACCTCAATTTTAAAGAACGAACAAACCCAATATCTCATGATGCATCATAAAATTAGCACATAAACTCCTTCTACACGTTTTTAATCAAAATTTTCGATTGAGTTTTATGTGCATTCTCATGCTTATGATACATCTTTGCAAACTCAGATGAAATCATTCAGAGGAAGAAAAAGCTAGTAAAGGGCAAGCAATGCCCACATCATCGTTCTTCTTTTTTGCTACCTTTCTTCCATTAGAACAGTTTCTACAAGCCTTACCATGAGTGTAAACAAGGCAATTGAGGTCGAATTTCAGCTCATTCGGAATTCGTTGATTCAGATGTTGATACGTCTTTTTGATATCCGCTGCCGAAGGCACCCAACCCATGCTCTTAGCAATCCGAAAAACCTGTGAATTCTCATGCCTTATAAGAACGCAGTTATAGAACAAGTAGCATTAGTTTACTCACATGAGTGTCAACAGGGAAATCATCATGCTGTAAATTGAACATCAAGACACAAGCAACCTGAACATAAATAGATTAGGGATCAGCAGAGGCTTAAGGAATCGAGGATTGTAACGTTTCATTACCGTCTTTGGACCGATTCCCTTGAAAAGAGAGAGCTCTGCCTTCACCTCATCAATGGACATTTCTCTTAGGTACTCCATACACAGCTTGCCTCTTTTCTGTGACAAGCAACTCAACATGTTCTTAATACAACAAGATTTCGTTGGTGCAAGACCTCCACACCGTATTGTATCCTCGATGCAGTTCGTCTCTGCTGCAATAACCTGATACAGAAGGCACAAAAAAGTAAGCATGAAAGTAATGGACATAAAATGCTACAGAGATTAGTTACTAACATCTTCCCAAGTTGGGAAGGAACTTTTGAGTGAAGCAAAAGCCCTTTCAGAATTAGCCGCAGTAGTGTTCTGAGAGAGTATTGTTTTCACCAGACCATCCAATACAGTTTCTTTCTCATCAAATTCATCGGCAATCAAACCCTCGGACTGCGGTTTCAATTTCAATCTCTGGTTTCGATATTGAACAAATTCTTGTGGAAAACCGTGCAACGCTAGTAGCTGATCCCGTACCGTGACGCATTCTTCAGGGGTCGGTCGAGGGTAGAGCGGAAAGGGGCTTCCGGAGGCGGGGCAGTCACTTTTCACAATGGTCTTGGATGATTCGTCATTGGATCGCTCTCGGATCCGCTTTCCTTTACGAGTTCCGACCGGACTCTTCATCCGTCATCTCAAAACTAAAATGCCTTCTTTTAAAGTTCATCTCCTGACATCAAATACACCAAAGATAATGCAAAACGACAACTTTGAATCATAATATATAAAATGGGCAAGACTTAGATTTGCAGAATGCTGAATTCAAGTCAACAGCAAATGATACGCACTAACCGGATATTGTCCGAAAGGAAAGTGGCAGAGATAGCCTTCATTGCCATTGCTGTTTTTCCCTACTCAACAGGGAGGGAGGGCAGAGGGAGAAATTGCTCAGGAACAGGAGATGGCCACTGGTAGCAAAATTTGTCCATCCATTAAAAAGATACAAGCATTAATCAGTGTGTGACCTTCATTGCTCAAAAGCTGCATACCTGATGTGCATTTGGACTTCCTGAACGCCAAATATTGTATTCATCCATTCTAATCATAAATGAGCTAGAACTTGGAGATCCCCCTCCGCCAAAAGCCTGCATTTTTAGGTATATAACTAAGAACTTGAAGCTTATATTAGAAAAATAAATCTAAAAGTACAATTATTTCAGTAGAAAACAGTGATGAAGTGCACCTTTGCTATTTGAGAAGTATCTGTGTTGTTGTCTGTAGTCCTAAGGGACATTTTCAGAGTATTTCGTTTCATGTATATGACAGCTCCAATAGGCCTGTTACCACTATAC
Organism: Utricularia reniformis; assembly: GCA_009725065.1. Taxonomy (NCBI): domain Eukaryota; kingdom Viridiplantae; phylum Streptophyta; class Magnoliopsida; order Lamiales; family Lentibulariaceae; genus Utricularia; species Utricularia reniformis. Next base: position 379,854 of record RWGZ01001047.1, on the reverse strand, counting down.
AATCTAAAACAACTAATAAAAATGGCTAAACAAAGAGGCGAGGACTGAGAAATAGAAAACAAATCACCTTAGCCCAGCCAAGGCACTCCTTCGGCTGAGTTCCTTACCCATTTCATCGCTTAAATTTGAGTTTCCATCAGATCTTACAGCCTAACCAATAACCAATAACCAATATGACAATCATTACAAGCTTGCTATATGTAATCACACAATGTACCTTAAACAAGGATTTAAAAGTCAAATAACTATCAAAATCCACAAAGAAAATTCAATTACCAGACATTCCCCATAAAAACCTCGGCCCAAACGAAGTTTGAAAACCTTCTGAAGTAACTTATTTGCATCAATCTGAATGTGAGAGATTTGGGTCTTCCCAACACTGACCAAGTCATCCAAGCAAATCCCCATTAACTGGTTTATAGACATTATAAGCAAAACTTAATTTTAGAAGTATATGAATCCAGTCAGGGCAGTAGTGAAGCTCATGGAATTAATAATAATCCTCACTAATGCTTTTGTAACATGAAAATAACTGCAAAAAAAGAATCTTTAGTAAATAATTAATTCAAACCTGTTGGTACATGGATGGGTTTGTAATACAGTTTAACTTTGGGAACCAGTGTCTTAGTCCAGTGAAAAATGGTCTAATATCAGGTAAACTCCAGCGTCGAAGATCTCCGTCTTCTATGTATTTAAGAACAGGTTCAAGCCTTTCTTGCTGTTCATGGTTTAGAAGGCTTACACAATCATCCTGCTGGTCATATGGGACAGTTATATTAAGAAAATTAGCAAATAAGTAGCATAAATCAAACACAGCAATGAAGATAACACCTTGCAAACACTTACCGTATGAGTCTCTGAAAGTTTAGCAGAAAAGTATTCATAAACAGCTAGGGAGCTACTTTTCTCAACATCATGATTGAGGGTGATGTTCAATTGAGAAGCTTTGGTACGGGAGATCACTGATTTACGGTGATCAAATCCAATAACCCTAAGTAGATCAATTGCTTGCTTAGTCATTGGGAAGAAACACATCCAAAATATCAAAAACAAAAAAATGCCAAATCACCTGCATGATGTTCTCCTGGAAAGTTTCACAGCAAAACCTTCTGGCCCAAAAAAATCTAGTAAATAGCACGTCTTCATTCCTTGAACACACAAATCTTCAACACTATGGAAGAAAAACAAGAAACCCACTCGATTATCAAATTAATACAACTTTTTTGCATCAGTTTATAAGCAAACATACACCTGAAAGGTATGGATGCAGAGTAAGGCAAAACTAGGCACGGGAGACCGAGTCGAGAATGGTATAATTGTGCGAAAAGCGCTCCGTAAGCTCCAGAATACGATGGGTAGTTATATAAAACCAAGTTGGGCGTAGAGTTCTCCGACGCAATGCGGATTGCTTCCAAAGCGGCATCTGATCGGAACTTGCGGACGAAAAGAAACAACTGGGATGACTTATGCGCGGCCATAAGGACACAACACGCCTAAAAAAAGGGGATCAAAGAAGAAGAAGAAGCTTCCTTTAAGCGATGCGGCTAAGGACTAATAATCGCTTGCGAAATCATTGCGGTTGGGCCACCTCATTGCTCAGCCCAGTTAACGTTCTTCGAGTTTTCATCTCAGCTACTCTTGAGGTTCAGACGAAAAATCAGGAAAATGGAGAATGAGCTTCCATTCTACATTAAAGTTATCACAATTCTAAAAGTAAATGAGCCGTGAAAAGCCAGTAAGCAGTAATTGTTGCTAATAGGTACCAAGAACTGTTACTTCCATTATGCATATATTTGTTAAACAAGATCCATACAAAGAAAAGTGTAAGAGACGAAGCTCATTGTCCAAACAACATAAAACATGCCAAAATGAAGGAGAAGGGCGCACAAAAGGCTGAGAACACATACCAAAATAGGAATTCAGCACTCTCCCTCAAACTGTTTATGTTCATACTGCTTCCTACATCCAGGACAACGCCCATCTTCCTCAACAATCCTCTTGTGACAGAACAAGCAGATCCTAAAACCACATGGGCAAGGGAGAAAGCTTGAGTCTGTGCAGTCCAAATCCTCGAAACATATTGGGCAAGATGCGGGCACAGGCGAAACATTTATGTGCCACTCAGAGACCATGGTTGTGCTATACTGCTTTGACAAAGAACCATCTAGCTTCCAAGCATGACGCTTTTCTAGGCCTTTCTGGTTGCCGGTTTTTCCTATAATATTATTCTCATTTGGGTCTGAAGTTTTTGATCCATCCACCTGATGGACAATGGTTTCTGCAACATCATGCTTGTGAGCATTACAAATCTCTTTGCTAATGCTGGACTGGTCATAAGTAATAGCCAAAGCATCTGCCCTGGTCTCCCAATCATCCAAGCAATCATCATCATCAGCATCCCCTTCATCATCCCCACTCGTGTTTCCTGTACATATCACACTACCATTGCAATTACTGCTTTGTCCACTGCTACTGCCGTTGCGAGTGCTAGCAGCAGCAGTAATGTACTGGGCAGCAAGGATTACAGGGTCAATTTCACTGCCGGTACTGCTACGGCCGCTGCTAGTACTTGCATTGAAATTGACCAAAGAATCATAATTGCTGAATACACTACTACCACGGCTGGTTGGGCTATTCGAGGAAAATGACTCCGAATCACTGAAATTATTCATAGATGATGCATCTTTCTCTGGACTTCTCGGAATCATTTCCAGCTTTTCTATTGACCTTCCTCCTTCTTTCTCCACATGAATTGGAGGTCCTTGGCTGGCTATCACCCCACTGGACCCGCTCTTATTTCTCACTGGAATCATAAGTAGTTCTCACATTAATTTTAAAAAAATATAGTAATCCCACTTCAAGACATATTTGTTATCAAATGCTTGTTGAAAAAAATGAACAAGAATATGTGGAGGAGAATACATTTTTTTCATATACCTTGAGAAAGCCACTGCTCTCGACGAGCATCAAGTTTGCACTGCTTCAATTTTGACAAACGGTTTGCCTATCAAATGCGTGAAAGATCACAATTAACATAACATAAAGCCAAAATGTCAAATTCAGAAAAAGGGAAAATGAATTCGCCTAATACCAAAAACGTGAATAAACGGAAGGACAATATGAAAAAACATTCCCCGGCTCCAAAATAACGAAAAGAAACCAGAAGGCACGAAACATAATCTATAAACGCATCCACAGCAATGAATAGTGATAATAAATAGACAAAAATATAAAATTTACAAAAATAACATGAAAAACAAACATACTCTCTTTTTCTTGACGGCATCCTTGCGATTCGACGAAGGATCCGAAACGGAGGCATTTGAGGCAGAATCAGATAACATGGCTGACTTGACCCTTCAACTGATCGGAAAACCCCTAATTTTTGATCGGAGATTGGCCGTACAGATAAGAGGAGAACCGTTCCGCGTACAACGGGAAGTGATCTTTCCATCCCAAACTAATAAAACGTGTATAAAAATCGACCGGCCATTTCATTATTTTTATTAAATATTTTTAAAGCAAAAATGGATTAAGAATGACTATATAATTTAAATTCTAAATTAAATTTACGTTACAAATAAATAAGAAGAACGACAGCGTTTAGCCAAGACCGAATTAGGCCCATTGGGCCGCGCTTGCTCCGCTGAGGCGCTGACTGGAAATCTAAAACCCTACGTACTGCTTACAACTGCTTTTCCAATTTCTCTTTAGTAGAAATTTTGCTTCTGCAACCAGTACCAAATCAGAAAACGTCCGGCACGATGGTAAATTCGGGTTTGAAAAAGGATCCAAGTACTCTGCGTTTTATTCTACTTGTTTTGTATGTGATTCATTTGCCTGCAATGGGTTTTTTGCTGAACAGAGGATGCTTACAAAGGCCTACGATAGAGCCCTTGCTGGACTGAAGCGGATCGATTTGGAAGGCCTGAGATGGAGAGTTTTTGACGCGAAGGGGCAGGTTCGAATTTCGTGTGTACAGCGTCATTTTGGTTGTGCTTAAATCGGAAAAATTCTGGGTTTTTATTCAGGTATTGGGGCGATTAGCATCTCAGATATCAACTGTGATTCAGGGAAAGGACAAGCCTACTTACACGCCGTATAGGGAAGATGGAGATATGTGCATTGTTCTCAATGCAAAAGATATATGTGTTACTGGGAAAAAAATGACTGACAAGTTTTATCGTTGGCATACAGGGCAAGTTTTATTGTTATATTGTCTCCAGATTTTGTTTGAGTACATGCTTTTATTGATGGTTCATAAATTGGATGTTTTCGTATATGGGACTGATGCTGTTGAATCCTTAGGTACGTAGGACACCTCAAGGAAAGAAGTTTGAGAGATCAGATGTCCCGGGATCCTACAGAAGTCATTCGCAAAGCTGTTTTAAGGATGCTTCCCAGAAACAAATTACGAGATGTGAGTTGGTGTAAGAATTTCATTTCAGCTCATCATCAAAGCTTTGTATTTCTCAAAGTCTGCCTTTTTGTGCGTCTGTATGAAAAAATAGCACTCTGTATGAAAGGCCTTCCTTGAGATGATCATTAAGGAGGAGCCTCTGATCAGAGTGCACAAATAAAATTCTGATGTAATGTCAGTAGCGGCCAGACAACCGTCGAGACGGATCCACAGATGAGTGTTGGCTTATCTACTAATTCCGTCTCACATAACTGAAGTTTTTTCAAATGTTACATCCTTTGTGATGCAACGAAATTGTGTCTTTTTTCATTCTTATTCTTCCCTTAATGATGATCGCATTGTTTGTTTGATAACTAACATCTCATTGTGATGTCGTTCTTAACTATATATGTTGACTGGCATCGTTCTATTTCAGGATCGAGATCGAAAGTTGCGAATCTTTACCGGTAGTGAGCATCCTTTTGGCGATAGGCCTCTTGAACCATACGTAATGCCTCCGAGACAAGTGCGAGAGATGCGGCCCCGTGTGAGACGAGCTTTGATTCGAGCTCAAAAGAAAGCCGAGATGCAAGAACAGGGTAGTGCTACAAGCACTGGAAAGGGTAAAAAGAGAGTGGAAGTAGATGAAGAAACTGTTTCAGAATGAGAAACAAACAAATTGGCTAGAATTCGATTCTTCTTGCAAACATGTAATTTGTAATCGAATCAGTTGTTTTATCAAAATTTGTGTCTAAAATAACTAAATACGAGATTTGTAAAAGAAATTATTAAAATATTTATAAATGAATAATTAAAAAGGGAAAATGGCGACTTTGGTTCCAAAGTTTGGATAATTTGACAATTTTGGTCCCCAAAGTTTCAGTGGCAAAAACAGTCTCCAAAGTTTTGATAATTTGGCAATTTTGGTCTTCAAAATTGCGTATTTTCGCAAAATACATCCCCAAAGTTTGCGAATTTTGGTAATTTTGGTCCCCAAATTAATTTTCGTCAGGGGACCTAATTTGCCACAATTCGCAAACTTTGGGGACGTATTTTGCGAAAATACGTAACTTTGGGGACTGGTTTTGCCAAAATTCGCAAACTTTGGGGACCGNAATGAGAAACAAACAAATTGGCTAGAATTCGATTCTTCTTGCAAACATGTAATTTGTAATCGAATCAGTTGTTTTATCAAAATTTGTGTCTAAAATAACTAAATACGAGATTTGTAAAAGAAATTATTAAAATATTTATAAATGAATAATTAAAAAGTAAGGAATAATTTATTTTTTAATAGGGGTTAAGAATGCCCCAAGAATTTCGAGTGTATTTTTATGAAATAAAATCTTTTACAATTTATTTTTTACGCGAGTATATGAATAAGAAAGAACTGCAGAGGAAGAAGTTTGAAGGAGAAAGAGTTATGGCGGCGGCTTCTGAAACTGATAGCGCATCAAGTAAAATTGTTATACCCGAGGAATGGTCTGAGGCAGCCGATGGAATTGCCTGTGGTAATTCTCCAATTGTTTTTATCTGCGGCCCCAAGAACAGCGGCAAAACGACATTTTCTCGCTATCTTGTCAATGTTCTTCTCGGGAGGTATTTAAAACAGACTGCTTTACTTGGCTGTTTATGCATCTCGTTGTCTCATCGGTTTGATTGCTAAAAATGTGGGCGTGTTATTATTGGCGTTTGTTTATGGGAGTCTTGATCTCAGGAGTAAGAAGGTGGCTTACCTTGATACGGATATCGGTCAAACGGAGTTTACTGCTCCTGGTCTCTTATCATTAACTGTTATTGAGAGAATAAATCTAGGTGATTAAACACTGGCCAACTTTGGGATCTGCTCTATGTTTTTTCTTACTGCGGCAGGTTTCCTCTAATTACTTTATTGTTTTTATGCCTAGATTTGGCGATTCCTTGCTTGAAAACGCCTGAGAGGTAAGTATTGATATTCATTTTCTTCTTTTGAAAATTATCATTACAGAAACTTTCATAAGTATTAGTTAAAGATATGTAATACAATGTTGTTGGTTGATTCAGATCCTTGTTCTTCGGTGACATTTCACCAAAAAGAGACCCGACCATGTTTCTCTCGTATGTCTTATCATTGTATGAGGACTATAAGAAGGGCTTGTTTAGTTCTGGCATTCCACTTGTAATAAATACTTGTGGCTGGGTGAAAGGTCCGGTCGTCTCTATTATTTTTATCTTACTTTATGGTAAAACATTCATCATGCTCTATATGGCCATAATGCTTTCCCCTCAGGTATTGGCTACGAACTGTTGGTTGACATGCTAAGGCATATTTCTCCAACCCATGTTATTAAGATTCGGATATCTGTTGAGAACAAGAATTTACCAGCCGGGGCATTTTGGTTGGATAATCTAAACACAGATGCTGTAACACTCATTGAGATCAATTCTGCTCGTCAGGACCACTGGGGGAGATCGTAATATCTCTTGCTTTAATTCTTCTTCCTTTTTCTGAATTGATATATTTCCTTGAAAGGCGTTTCCCCCTCGTGTGTATATTTTTCTGTTCATACCTCTTAAATAATAACATGGTCTGTTCATGATAGGTGCAATTTACTGTATTTGGCAGGGTTCTGGTGACAAAAAATGCAACCTATCAACGAAATTTGCATCTAATAACTTATTTCAGGCAATGTATTCCAAGTAGTAAATTTTGTTCCACATATAAAGAACTTGGTCGAGCATTGAGTGCTCATCCTCCTTATGAAGTTCCAATATCAAGCATCAAAATTCAACATCTCCATTGCCAGGTTGATCTATCTATCCTTCTACTTATTACATGATTTGCAGTATTGGAATGTCTATTTGTCTTGTAACTAATTACCTTTTTCTATTCCATATCAGCTGCCCATTACCGAAACATTCTATAGCTTGAATGCAGCTATAGTTGGCTTGGCTGACAGCTCATCCTCCCAGCAGTTTCCCCAATGCGTTGGCTTGGGTAAGCTCCTCATTCCTCAGCCTCTTTTTGAATTAGTGCATTTAACCGGAAATTATTGCTAATGCACAAATGTCCCATGATTACAAACTCCCGTGGGAGCAAATGCTATCGGGATATGAAACCTTTCACAACTTGTCTCTCTTCGTGATATCAAGATGTATGTTTTGTTTGTGATGAGATGGAATACTTAGTGTTACTCTGTGATACAGGAATTGTGAGAAGCATTGACACATCCAAGGGGCTGCTTCTCCTTTTAACCCCTGTTCCATTGCCAATTCTCAATAATGTGGATTTGTTGCTTCAGGGATTTATTCAAATCCCATCCACTTTATTGCAGGTACCTTTCATTACTGCTAACTTGGTCCATGTAAATATGTAATCCTCATTAACAATGTCAATTATAAAACCTTATGCTTCATAAAGAAATTGAAATTTTGCTTCATTTCCCAGGTACACGGCTGTATATCACCATACATGTCAACAAATGTACTTTCCATGTATTAGAATTTAGAGGCTAATCCATCATAAAGTCAGGTGGTGCTTTTTCAAGGCTTCTTCAATAGAGAAAAACATATAATACACAAGAGGCAATCAGCACAGAAGTTCACAGAGAAGAGTTATTAGAAGGCCAAATTGAAATGTAAGATATATTGATAACTTGTGGTGGCTAAAGAATTTTTGTTGCATGATATCACCAGTTAAAATAGTTATGATACAATAAGCAGACCAGAGGAGTAAGCACTCTTCATCATAAAATTTGGGCTCTTTCTCTGCTCCACCATGAAAACATTAATAAACTGCATCAAGAATGCTACTTATGTTTTGCATACAGGCATCATTGAATGAATATTCACGCTCTTGATGGAATTTCCAAATGACAACACAGCTTAGAAAGGTAACTTTCTCACCTTGTATTCGGTAACTTAGCAGTCATCTCTACTGTCATCTCCAACCAAGTTAGAGCTATTGTCGAATCCCGATACCGGAGCAAGCTCATTTAGATCAAGGAAACGCCTCTTTCTAACATTTTCGACTTCTTCATGATCCGTATGTTGTTTAACAGGGTTATTCGAATTGTCAGGTACAGTAGTATCATTCTCAAGATGCCGTTTTTCAGTAAGTTGATTGGGATTCTCATCGCTATCTTCACTGCCCCTTGATGTTTCAGCTCCATCACTCTCTGTAGAGTGTTCATCAACTCTAATTGCTTTATTCGGTTTTATCGACTCCGTATCTGTTTCAGATAGCTCATATTGCTTATAATTGATACGATTTCTAGTAGCCCTTTTACTCCGTCTTAGGCCAGGTTGCAGTTCACGAACAGATCTCAACTTCGTAGCTCGCCTAGTTCTGTGCATAGATGGTTTTAACCGACGAGGAGCATCACTTTCCTCACTCGTTGTAATGTTATCATCATCTTCCTCTTCTTCATGTGTATCCTCTTCCAAATGATACTCCTCATCGCCTTCTGAGCTACTCGACATTTTCCTTCTCTGTTTTCGTTTCCTCAAATACTCATCATCATATACAACTTCACCAACTATATCTTCATCACCATCAAAGTCCATATCGTTATCTGAGACGGCTTCCATTATTTCCTTCATAGAATAACGCTGCAGCCTTCGTCTTGTGCGATTGCTATACATTGTAAATAACAAATCACAAGATATATTAAACTTAAATTTAACAACAAAATACGTACCTTCGTTCCAACACATCCGCTTTGTCATTGCTGTGTTCTTTCTGATCATCGTAAAACTCTTTAACGTCCAGTGATTTTGGCGACGTTGTTTGAAATGACACAGATGGATAATCGTGTTCTGCAGAGTCGCCCCATTTACCGTTTGCAGAAGGATCTCTCGAATCAAAAGCATCTGGTGATAGCTGTCTCTTCCTAACAAAAATTAGAGAAAAAGGAGAACCATAAAATGAAATCTACGAGGAATGCAGATTATGAAGTATCCAATGAGAAGCTTACTTGGTAATCTTGATCGCCTCATTAATCGTTCGATCATAATCATCTGCTCACAAGTAAAACATCATAAGAATTTGAATGCACATGCAAAAACAAAGGAGAAGAGTCAAATAGCGCAATAGTGAGATTACGATTATCATTTCGTACATACCAAACGTGTAAGCAACAGGTTTACGATCACGAAGAGACCGACCAGCAGTGAGACCATCCAAATTCATCATGCTATCAAGCATGAGTGCTTGTCTATGCTGTTTCTTTAAAACCTTTTCCTTCTTCTGGTAGTATTATAAACTCAACAAAATAAATAAGAATACGTAAATGGCTGTGAAGAAATGAAGACAACCTTGTATACTTTCTCAATCTCAGGAAGCATGTCCCTTTTCAATTTTTTCCCAACAGAAACCTCTATCCGGCTTTCACTTGTGAAAAGCTTTTCCTGCAAACAGCGGACTAGCGATAATGAAAGCACGAGAACAGTTAAAATCTAGCCAAGGGCTCCACATTCTTACAAATATGTAAAGGATATTCATCTACTTACACACTAGATTCAAAAACACGAGCTCATTTTTTCTGATTAAACCACGTGGATAAGACATTTTTCAGCTTGAGATGACTCCATGAAGTTACTTACTAATAACTTCTTCAACTTTTTTATGCCATTTTATGGTAGTTAAAAACAAAAAAAATTGATAATAGAAATAATGTTAATTAATAATTGATACCATTTGATTACGACGTAATCGAGAGTACGATAAAAGAAAGAAGAACTCACTGACACATTCTCGAACTCATCTAAATTAGTGGCAACAGTCTCCCACTGATATGATGAATGAGGAATAGGGGGTACATTCTTTCCTTTTCCGTTCGTCGCCTCGACCTTTCTAATCTCTCTATAAAGTCGATGACCAATTACAGGATCATCCTCAAACCTGCATAAAACGATAATAAAATAAATAAAAAGACTATCCAATGAAGAAAAAAGAAAAAAAAGCAACCTTGAACAGCATGCAAAATCTTATAGCCAAAATCATTCAAACAATAAAGATATATTCTACCAGTAAGAGATTCCATGGGAATCACCCCCTATCCGTTCTTTGCGAAATGCTGACATATTCACATTATGCTTTATTGAGTAATCTATGTAGTTCCTTATATCATCTTGCTGCAAGAGACAAAATTTAGATGTGGACAAAATTTAAAAATTCATGACAGCTCAAAAACATGAAGGAAAGAGTATTCATATGGTAAATCTCCTGCAAAAGAGAGTCTGGGGTGATGATGGGCAGTACCTCAACACGTATGTCACATAATGCCTTTAAAATTACCACACGGATCGCAGGATCAAGAGTGTTATATAACTCAGCCTCAGTCCTAAAAACATACATACAACTAAACTGAGGAACTTCTGAATCATTTTGTATTCACAGAAAAAATAAATTCATTCATAGCCTGCTTATACTGACCCATGTGATGCCACAATGGGTAAATCTCCTTCAGCGACCTGCAATCATTAATTAGGTTTGCAAGCACAACCAAAATTAAATGAAGAATGGTTAAAATATCTATGAAAAAACAGATTACCCAGTACCACCAATCTCTCAATTTTCTGCACAAAACAGTAGTCCAAGTTGCATGTCCAAGTGCCATTCTAGTAACTGGAGGGATTGCCTTGAGGAGCAAAAACAAATAAGAGCACATTTATATAGCCTAGGGTACTTGTGTTATACAACAGCAACATGCATAATACCAATCACCCGTCTAAAATCCATATAAATTGAGCTAAACATTCAAACCCGATACTCAAAATTTCAGTTAAAAAATATATAATGCATACCAAATGAGAATAATATTGATTCTATAAAAAAAGAACAAAGATTATTCTAAAAATTACTGGTTGCTTGAACAAGGCAGTTCAAATAATAAGTACACAAAGTACCTTTAACAGTGGCATATGTATATCTGCCAAAGTCTTGTTTGGAGTAATTAGTGCCGTCTCTAGCTCCTCTGCTGAGAATTCTACCTTAATGTTTAACAAGGGCCTAAAAACCTACATTTCAATATGCACACATGAAAAAAATCAAATTATTTTAGCATAAATAATCAAAGATGACTCCTGCAATGCATTTATCTGCCTGTGAATCTGAACATACATTCAAGAAATCCAGAATAGAAGCTAACTGCCACATGGAACGTATCCTCCAGCGTGGCAACTGCGATGGCTCTGGCTCTACAACTAGTGGTGTAATAATTTTGCTACGTTGCGATCGCAACATCACGGAGGATCCACCTGCCTCCCCATTATCTTCTCTTTCTTCATCTTCCACCTCTTGAAGTTCAGCACCTACATCCAAGTCATACTTCAACAACCTCGCAGATAACCTTTCTTTTCTACTCGCTTTCATTTTTTTCCTCTCAGCCTCAGTAGCAGTAATCTCTGAATCAACAACAGCCTGCAACCTTGCTACTGCCCGTTGCCTGCACGCCCTGGATGGCCTCTCTCTACGAGCCACCAAATCACTACAACCGTTATTTCCAGAAGGAGAAGCCTTGTTGAGACCATCATCCTTGAAATCCTCACCGTTGGTGCAACTCATGACACGAACTTCTTTATATACCGGATTTTTGGAACAGTTGCGATTGGAAAAATGGATCTTGGGTGACTGTTCCAACTTACCAGACGGATCAGTAGCCCGAGCGTCTACAGTAGCTTCATATCGGGGATCAAGAGCTTGCATTGAAGCATCCAACAAAAAAGGAGTCACCTTTCTTCTTCAAACCAAATGGGAGGACAAGGTGGGGACTTTTCCCAAAAAAGTAAAACTACAGCAGCACGACAAATACTAACGCAGATTAAAAATCAAAATAACAGACTATCGGAACGATCATAATGGAGACTGAAACCCCAGGCAACAGTAAATGGGTTTCAAGGCGCCCCCCTCGTCTCGGAAGAAAAGGACAAACGGAGAGATTCAAGGGGAATTAGATTTCTCGAATAAGCCCAGGGGCAAAAAGAACAAGCATCCAGCAGTAATGTTGGGCTTTGAGAAGGGATGAAATTTTGGGGGTAAATCGATGCGGTCTCCGTCTTCGTGGAGAAGGTCTTCCTCCAATTTTATAAACGACGTCGTAAAATAAGCCCTTTTAACCTTTATCCAGTCGACCGGACCGGAAGCCCCGTAAAATAATTAGAATAGTTTCAGTCGATCGTTTTTTAATTAAGGTTCATTTAATCCTTTTGATTTAGCGAATGATTATTTTAATTATTTAAATTCAGTCAAGTTTGGTTAATTGAACCCCACAAGCATTAACTTGGACTGCAATCTGCATATAGTGTTACAAAAATTTAAACCGAGACAAATTAAATCTCTTTTAGGTTTAAAGTTTAGTTAAAACTAAGGAATATTTACTCTATGTCTAAATTTAACTGTTCGATTATAAGGTTTAAATTAATTAAAAATAATTTGACCTGTAAACTTACATTTGTTAAGAATTAAGCAAAAATAATTAGAAAAACATCCTACATTAAAATTTAAAAGTACAAAAAATTGTTAGAGCAAAGAAGGCAACTCTGTTAATGCATCGATAATATTTCCTTGAACAACAACAAACAAGTACAGTGTTCTGACACAAGAGAATCTGACCAAAATTTACAAGATGAAGTCAAGGATTGTGGAATAAAAATCAGTTAAGCCTCACTCATGCTTCTTCGTATAATTCATTCAGCTATCGAGAGCCTTCATGTCGTTAAGAAACGCCATGTATGAATCATCGATGCTCGGTGGCTTTTGAGTTGATGCACCGACTGTTTCTTGCCTCATAGAAGAAGAAGAAGCAATTGTTGAAGGTTGAATTGTGAGTAAAGTGTTTGATGACTTGGGCTTTGGTTTCGGTTGTGCGGATTCTCGCCTTACTCGTACAGAAGCTGGAAGCTGGAACCTGTCAAAGGATTCAAGAGAGTGTTAGCTCTATGTGTATGAAGATAAAAGTGAACAAAACTCACCATGGCTGTAAGTTCTGGAGTATGCTGAGCCAGAGGCCTCTTTATAACAGTTGGTGCAGCTGACTTTACATAAGATGGTTTCTGAGGAATGGGAATGTAATTATCTTGTTGAAAAGGTAATGGTGGTCTTAATATATAACCAAGAGGTGGTCTCATGAATACATGGACCATATCTGCAATCCCGGGAGAAGAAAATAAAGAGTGCATTTCCGGTGGAGGATATTGCGGAATACTGAGAGGCATCATATTGAAACCGATGCCACCTCCGGAATTGGTGGCAGAGGTGCTTTGATAACATCCTTGTCTTCAGAAAGTATCTCATCCAGATGAATCATATCCATATTTGGAGGTGATCCAACAACTGGTGGTGGCGGAGGGAGATTCGGTACCTAGAAGAAACCATGCAAATGAAGCTTAGAAAATATTTACAATGGCTTTGACAATATTTGATGCTGCAGCATAAGAATGTATTGAAATATACCTGAGCAGAATCTCTATAGGACGAACCATCAGGATTCGGGGGTTCCTTGATTCTTGGTTGCAAAGAATGGTAAACTGGTGGGGGTCGAGGAAATGGTGGTTGAAAAGCAAGCAATTCTTTCGGGGGTGGACCGGATGGAGGAGGTGGCAATCCAATGGGTGGCAATGGCAGTGATGCAGGCAAAAGAAAGGCATCTCCAGAATCTAAACCTGTAGGCAGCAAAGGAGGTGGTGGGGGAACAAGTGAAATTCCATCCTCTGATTCAGTATTTGATGATGAGGCCTCTGGCAAAGGTATACAGACCGATCAATATGGACGAGATAAACTGGCTTGAACAACATACAGATATTTAATGCATACCTACTGATGGTTTAAACATTTGAGGTTTTCCAGGAGGAGGAGCACCTGAAGGATTCAGAGTAGGGTGATAGTACACAGAGTCCTGCATGCTCAAGTATCAATTTAGATTAGATGATTATTGTTGATAAGGGAGAGCCTACTTCAAGTTTCGGATGTTTGCTTCGATCTTCCTCTTCTGAATTACCATGTTTTCGAACAGGGCCTAAATGACTGCAGCAAGGACAGAAAGACAACTATAGAAGATTCTCGGTGGAGATATGCTATTTTAAAATTATGCTTAAATAGCATATCCAAATATACATAAGGAATGCTCACTAACCTGAACATAACTGGCGCTTCACCTTTTTCTTTCATTTTATCTTCATATTCCTGTATATAAAAGTGGAACACGGTCAATGTCAACTATTATTTTTTTAAAAAAATTAAACGAATAACCAGGTCATCAATCATGTTCTAGAAAGGAATATGGCTATGCTGAATCTATAGACTTGTGCACTTCAAGGTTAAAGTGAGAGCCCAGCAAAGTTTTCTTCTAAACAAACCACTTATTTTCACTCCGTTTATAAATAAACATGATCTACATACCAAATATTATGATTGCTAGAAGTGTACTATTTGTCCTAGGAAAATTTCCCTATCAACCTATAAAATGAAGAATGAAAAAACGAGGCTTTCGATAAAACCAATATTCAATAATTCCAGCATCATAAAACATAAAATAAAATCATGATGATTCTAAACGCCGCTAAATCTAAAAAATATTAGTAAAATAACACCCAAATCCAGTGTGCAACCAGCCAAACATAAAATGAGAAATTACCTTCCTTTTCTTAAGAACGTGAGAGAGAGTATCCTCAAGTTGCCTCTTTTTGTGTTTCCTTGCTTTGTCCAGTGCACCATCGGCCTCTGTAAGTATCCATATATTTTACTAAGAGGACGAGAAAAAATTAAGCGCTGGTTGGATGCGCATCCACTAGGAAGTTCATGTCCATGAATAACTTTAAACATATGAAAGTGCTATAACCATCCTCAGATTTTTTATTTCAGAAAATACCAATCAAAATGACCTAAGGAAAATCTGCTTTACATCTGACAGGCAAACAAAGCAAGAAAAACAATCTCACACGTGCAAGGACCCGTGAATCAGAAAATCAAACATTTGACCGTATAAAATAAACAATAAAAATTTCATGATTCCAGAGCTACTAGTAAGAAAAAATAGACTGCTTTCACCTTCAACTTACTCATTGCTTCCAGCTTTGAAATCTGCTCTCTCAATGTCTCAGGGTTCTTTTTCAATATTCCAACTTCCCTGACCTTCTTCCTTTCCTTCTTGTTCTGTAAAATAGCATTCCTTAATTTGTAAATAAAAACAAGAAGATATTTCCACCAAGATTGCCCAGTGCAAACTGGAAGTATAAATATACAAAAAAACTTCTCCAAACAAAACCCAAACAGCACCGAAATATTTTGGAACAAAAAACTCACTGAAAAACCACACATTCTCACTTCTCCAAGTCACCAATCAAGAATCATCATATTCCACCACAAATAATGCGATGAAATAACGAAAAAACGCGCAATATCTGGTATAAACGAAACCTTACTCGCTTCAATTCCTTTTTACGAAGCTCCTTACGGTAAGCGTCTGTAGGGTTCATGGTTTTCCCACCCTTGGTGGTCTTGCCTCCTCCCTTGATCGACTTCCCCATTCTGCTATTCGCGGCAATCCTCCGCCGGATTTTCTTCCCTCAGCCTCCGCTCGTCGCCACAGACGACGATTCTCTAGGATCACGGAGGAAGATCATCTCGCTGCATTTTATATTTATAACAATATTTATTTTTTCTATTTTTAATTTTATATTAACTTAATAGTGAAATTAGGGCTCCTAATTCTCAATTGGAAATATAGAACATCCCTCTTTTCTTGAAAAAATAAATTAAGTAGCAAAAATATTGGAATTTACAAAATAATCTTTAAATAACCAAAGTAATGTGAAAATGTGCAACGGGGCGAATAAAAATAACCCGAATCGAATTGAAACAAAAAAAAACACGAAGTTCACTAGAATAAAGACCAAATCCAAAACCAAGTTCATAATCAACAAAAAAGTCTTTCAAAGTGTGTTAACTTACTGTGTTGTCTTCTTAAAATCAATCTTGTCAACTTTTACCTCTCCATCAATGAGTTCATAAACGTAGACCACAACTCGTAGGCCATCGATGTCCATGAGAACGAAACTAGGATTGACGTCGTAAGTGATGCTGCTGAATGCACCTGTAGAGGAACCGGGATTTATAACAACCCCAGCCTCGTGCTTGTAAGCTGTGAAATGGTGTGTGTGACCTGTAACAAGAATGTCAACATCCAACTGCCTTTGGAGCATTGCCAATGAATCCAAATCTCCCCATGGGATAATCTTTTTCAAAGATAAGATCAGATTTAATGAGAACAATAACAAGAACAAAGTTATTATGGTCAGCCAGTACCTGATGGCCGTGGCAAACCCCGAGCTTAAACTGGCCGATAGTAAAAGTTTTTGTATCAGGATATCGTGGTTCCTCATCATACTCACCCCGAGTGATGTGCAAATCAGAACAAACAGTTTTCAAGTAGTCATGAACTTCCTAGAGGCACAGATAGATGAGATCATTAACGAGGATTTAATGTAGTTCATAAATCCCAAAGTTCAGTAGAAAATATGGTTTGTATAAACAAAATAAACCATAAAAGCGATTACGCTGATTCCCAACAAGTGAAATGGAACTAGATCATAGAGTCCAACCAAACCCTAATAAAAATATCTAGAAATACATCTAGAAACATTATGCACTCAAGCAAAAATAGCAATCACGCATACAAAGTGCATTTCATTTCACTTCTTATGGGCTTCCATGTAATGATACATTGTATCACTAGAAATCATTCACAGAATATAAATAAGGAACATAATAAAAAGAAATCTTAATTACAAAATGCAGAAATGGAGAAGCTTCGATACATACTTTTGTGGATAGGTTTCCTGTACATATAACATGCTGAATTTTCCCTGGAACAAGCATGGATTTAAATTTTGCAGGTAGATCAGGAGCCCTCTGGGGTATGTGCAGATCCCCCAAGGCCAACACCAAAACCATTTCTAGCCACTTGATTATGCGTTACAACTTTGTCTCCAACAAAAATATCTGAAAATCAAGGAAACTGAATAGTGCCAACCACTTGATAATACTCACGGCAAGAAAAATAAGAACAAAATCACAAATCATCGTCGAATTCTCTAAGGAAAACAACCGATAGCGCTACAAACGGAAACAAAATCAGAGTTCATTGTTACTGAAATAAGTTTCCAGATTTTCATTAACAATAGAGGCTATAATAATACTCTAACAGGAAACAAAAAAAACAATCGTAAGCAGCCAAACAATCACATAAACTTTCAAAGAACACTATAAACTAGAAATCTACGAAATAGAAGCGGATCGAACCTGATTCCTCGCTAAATGGAAGAATCATGCGGATCAACTAAATCTTGTCAAAGCTCCGATCAACATGAGATACCGATTCCGGCACAGAAATTAGAGCGACAAACACGTCCTCCTGCCCTTCGCATTTCAACGATTCATTTAACTCGTAGCCATGGAAGAAAATATTGGTGTCGAAATTCGACGAGAAAAGAAAACAAGAAACTCTTCTCGAACAAGTATTAAAAACTGAACATTTTACTGGGCCGGGCTGAGGTGGCCAGCCCGGGAGTAACTGAAATTGAAAATGGCCCATCATATAAAGTATAATAATTTGGGATTGTAATAGTAAGAAGCCCATTTTCACAATAAATTGTGAGAATTTCATTTCATTTGGATTTGAATTTCATTTCACTAAAAAAAATTGAAACCTGTAAGAAATATGATCATAATGTACAAATCTAAACTACAAACCAGAGAAAGAAATGAAGGTATTCATTCACTCACCATTAATACATTACCAGCTTTGTTGCTCTTGTCATGAACCGAGCTGCTTATCGAGAACAAAAGACGGCCATTGATCCGATGGATTCGGATATCGAGCATGTGGCTTCAATATGTGACTCGAACCAAGCTCATCCATAGGATAAGCTTGTACATGAAAGGGATCATTGTTGTCTTGTGAAATGGCCTCAGGAGGAGTCACATTCAGATCAAGCTGCAAATCTGAAACCCTGAACTTGATCTCTTTCCGAAGTTCATCGATTCGAAACCCCAACGCTGAATTGTCATCTCTTAGTTCATCTCTCTCAGCAGATACCTTCAAAACAACATATATGTTGTCAAACGAAAGAACAAAACGGTGCTCAGAAGGCTAGTGTCGAAGGGGAGTGGCCTTACATAATGGGATTCAGAAAGAAGTGCAGCGTTTTCCTTTTTAAGACATTCAATCTGAGATACCACATCTTTCACTACTCGAGTTGCTTCGATCAACACAGCAGCCTTTCCATTGTTCTGATCAGTTACTTCTGAAGAACACATATCTGGTATTAGAAACAGATAAAAAAATAGAGGGAAAGCAATAAAATACCTAGAGAATTTGCTAAAGCAAGGAACAAATCATTCAGGTGTTCGCGTTTCTTCTTCTCTCTTTCGGACTTGGGTAATCTTATAGGGATCCTCTTCTGATTCTTCTTCCCAGACTTGTCCCTGAAGTCAGAAATCAACAAATTAACTCAAGTTCTCAAAGTGAACAGCATCAACTTTCTTAGATAATAACGAATGAATGAAAAAAAGACATCATCTGAAGCAGATGGCAATTAAAAAACATCTTAAGTCATCGAAGTTTCTGTATTTCTTGTTTATATAGTAGAATTATCATGAAAAGGATCAGTTTGAAGAACAAACTCCATAGTTATGAAACCAGTAACAAATGACAACAATTAGCTAAGTTTCCAGAAATTCATATAGTTTTGAAGGCGTTTAAATTCATTAGAAGGGCTAAACCAATATCAGCAGCAAAATGTTTTCCCGGTTTCATAACATTAAAAGAAGCTGTTACCCATCAAAATCCAATCTTCAATGCAATCATACCAAAAACACAAGATCACAAAATAAGCGAAACTCAACAGAAAATATGCAGAAAAAGAATCCCAAAAGATTGACAAACTTACATAACCCAGGATCCGGCGACTCTTGTTCTGCGATGAAGAAGAAGAAGAAGAAAATTTATCAGAAAAGTTATGGGATTACAGTAAATTAAAGAAATAAAATATGGCGTGTGGCGAGCAGAGAGGCGGACGTGAAACAACTGCCACGCAGGCTGTGCTTCATGTAATTTTGCGTCCGGAAGCACGTTGACGAGTTTGCCTTTCACACTTTGTTCTGACGCTTTTGCCCTTCCATGTCTTCAATCTTTAAGAGATCAATATTGACATTTTCTGTTCTTTTAATGTAGTGACAGCGACTACTGTCTCGTGAGAAAAACACGGTAAGTGGACATGTGCAAATTTACATTTTACATAATTCAACCTCATTTTGTCTTTTACTTCATTAAACATTAAAAATAATAGATTTGTTTGGAACTCCAATGAAAAATACGGTAAGATACGATGCAATACGATCTCAAAATCGTGATTTTTGTATGATACGCAAAACATAAGCTTAATTACGATATGATAATCTTTAAAAAATCACGATTTCACCACAGTTGCTAAAACCAATTATGACCTATCGTGATTTTGGAAAAGACAAATTTACCCTTACTTTTAATAATTATAATATAATTATAATTATTATTATTTATATATAAGGGTATAGTAGTATTTTTACATGAATCACAATCATAATATCACAATTTTATCAAACATATTTAAAATTTCACGATCATGATATTGCACCACATCTCACCACACCCATATTTTGAAACGCTAAACCAAACAAACCCAATAATACGACTATAGTTATTGTAGGGGATGAAAAAGAAGTTCTTAAGTTAAAATGGTGATCTTTAAAGAAATGGTTTAAATAAAATGAAGATGAGCACAGAATGCCATAGATAGTGAGTGATAAATAAGATGAAATGCCCAGGCTAAATCACAAATCAAAAGGCTCAGCTGTTAAGAAAGATGATCTTCTTACAGCTTGATCTATAGATGTCTCCATAACTTCACAGGGGAGCATGGTTTAGTTATCATCTTGTTCGTCGTCATCGTCTGAATCATCGCTTTCCTGGTCCTGCATCATAAGAATCGAAATGAATAAACCACAGGCCGACTTATAAGGTTCACAGATCATGCAATAAAGAACTCTATAAGATTGCTCATTCCATCTCTAGATTTTCATAAACAAAAGGTGGTGATGGGTAAGAAAACAATAGGAAAGGGTATCAGGGTATTTTCCATGCTAACCTCATCGTCATCATCGACCTCAAAACCCTCTTCGTCAACTTCCTACAGGTGTTTCATAAAAAGCGAACTTTGGGTATACCAGGAATAACTTGAAGTAACAAGAAATTTGTAACATTGGATATGAGAGTAAGTACATTGTTAAAATATGTGAGAGGGTTAGGCCAGAGATCATCCTTGATGATATCAGCAACCTGCTACAGAGCATGGGATGTGAAGTACAATCAACTACCAGAAAAACACCAACCTGAAGCACACACACAAAGCATGAAAGCTTCAAAATTATGCCTAATACAATTACCTCGTCTTGAATCTCATCCATATCACCACTTGGCTGGGTTTCATTGAACCAGGAAAAGAAGCTGCCAGTAAAATTAAATAAGTGGAAGAAGATACTTTCCATAATTTAATTCTCAAAAACAAGAGATATGCATTATTCAAGAAACTTAGCAGATCAACAAATACTCTGCTTCCTAGCTAGATACTAATTAACTATTACGGACCATCTATAGATCCCAAACCAAGAAGACCATGGTTGTATGATAACATCATGTTCAACATAATTTACACTGGTTATTGTCATAGATTTTAGCAAAAATATTAGGCAATTAACAATGAGCAAGTGTCACATTGAAAATAAAAGATACAATGATGATATTACTTTACTCTAAGAAGAAAGGCAGAAAAAACTAAAACTAAGGAACCAACCTTTCTTCAGCATGGGATCGCTTACTTCCATTCTTCTCAGCAACACCATTATAAATGCCCTTCATTGCAATAAAAACAAGCAAAATGTAAACCATGAAACAAAATTGATGTCCTAAAATAAATGTTGATGATTACCTTTCCATCTTTCCAATTTATTGATGTTGCAGTGATTTTCATTGTTCCTTCCTCCAAGAAGTTAAATGTTTTTGTGAGCCTATCATTCTCAAAGTATGGATTTTTTTTGAAGTGCTGGAGATAAAAAACAAACCATAAGGAACTCAACAATTTTAGAATACCTATATGGTTTGGATTTTTTGGAAACTGGGACTATGAGAAGTAAGGAACTTACAAAACTAATCGAATAACCAGATTTAACATCTTTGCAATCTTCCACATCAAGGCTATTCAAGTACTTGAAAATCTAACCAAGTAGAAAATAAAAAATACTATGTTTAGCCAGATGAAAAAAGAAACTTTTGTAAACATCATGTACCAAAACACTGCAGTTTATTCTCAAGGAAAAGGAATTACCTTTTGGTCTTCTTCGCTCAAAAGTTCACTAAGGGCAGGATGACTCATAAACTGAAGAAAGAAATACCATGTCAACAGGATGAGAAACAAATGATGTTTTGAAAACTACTACTTTTAGCTCTAAGAAGATACTTCAACTACAATTCTGAAAGAGTTTAAAGTGCAAAGTGTTGAAAATTTTTACTCACTGCAGTTAACCAGAAATCAGGGATCGAATCGATGATCTCATTACGCTTATCATATATGGGCTTCCGTATCTCATTGTACTTTTGTTCCACTTCCAATACCTTCTCACTTGCTTCTTCATTAATCTGGAAGGATAAGAAATTAGATTTACGTTTTTGCGTTTAATCAAGAGCAGCACAATATTGCTACAGACCAGAGCTTATAAAATTGGACTCTTTATCTAAAAGGAAGCACCAGAAATATCATGAGATAAAGAACGACAAAAAATCAAAAATGACATTTTTATGCATCCGTATTTCAGATTTTCATGATTTTCACAGAGAACTTGCCACGCACCCCATTTCTCAACTGAAATGAACTTAATGAAATGGACTTGCAAATGCAAGTACATATATATTTATTTTTGAATAATTTAGGATGCTCAGTGCCACAAAAAACATAACAAAAAAGAACTACAATCCCTAATTTACCATGACCGTTAGCCAGGTATACATTCATCCAGGTACCGATACATGCACTCATCCCGTTAACAAACTCCATTCAGTTACAATTACGAATGCCAGTTAAAGATCAAAGAAGAACACGCCTTTTTCCACAGTTCGAGAAATTAAAGAAAAAAAATCAAATGAATGAATAAATACTTTGAATTTTTTACCTTTTCAAGCTCATCTTGTATCTCCTGGAGCTTTTCAACAGAGACAACGAGTTCCGTGTCAATGTGCTCATCCCCGTTAATCTCTTCATCCGCAACTTTCTGCTTCTTCCCTTTATCTGTTACCATCTTCTCCCCTAAATCTCGTCAATTAGCAAATTGTCTCTAAACCCTAAAGTAAAACCCTGAATGGAGGAGAAAGAGCAAGGATGATATATATTAGGTTAAGGAGAA
Source organism: Utricularia reniformis (assembly GCA_009725065.1). Taxonomy (NCBI): domain Eukaryota; kingdom Viridiplantae; phylum Streptophyta; class Magnoliopsida; order Lamiales; family Lentibulariaceae; genus Utricularia; species Utricularia reniformis. The sequence continues at coordinate 356,983 of RWGZ01001047.1, read as the reverse complement.
ATAACCTAAAATAATTATTTTATTTTTTAATACATCAATTACCTTGAGCTCAGCTGGCTACCGAATCCAATCATCGCCATCCACGTGGATAGTCATAAAGTTCCTCCTGGCAGGTGACTCGACAAAGCACACCCACAAAAACGAAAAAGCATCACCGATTTTTCCATAAAAAATTGTGGCGGAGAGGAGACCTCGGATGACGTGGCGTAGTGCCTGCAACGGCGTCGTTTTGGACTGATTTCAAGATTTGAAGAGATCCAAAGGGAGTAGCCTTGCAGTCTCCATTGCCAACGCACCTTTTTTAGGATCTCTTTCGCTTTTCTTCTTTGGGTTTTTGCTTTCTTGTTTCTTTTGGTCCTGCATATTCCTTAAAAGGAAGCGCGATGGACCAAGAGATTAAGCTATTCGAGAAGAATATTATGTTGCCGGAGGACGGCAGCGACTCTCCCGTAGAGATTCCTGCTGATGGAGGTTATGCTCCCTGTTCAGGGGAAATTGAGAGTTTTGATGGGGAGAAGAATCTTCTAGATGAGGAGGTGAATCAATCCGAATTTGAACTTCAATTTTCTTCAGATATCTTGAATAATTGATGATGTATTAGTGTGCTGTGTTGTCAAGATAGATTTTTTATTGAAGCTCTTGACCGTGAGCCGGTTAATGATTTAGCAATATCTGGTTCTTTTACTCGTATTGGGCATGTCTTGTTTAGAACTTATGAATCTTCTTGAAACTCAGGACCAAGAGGCTGAAACTTCTGAGACAAATGCACCAGAATTGAGTGAAAGTAATGGGCAGCCAACTACACTGAAGAAACCAGACAAAATCCTACCTTGTCCACGTTGCAGTAGTATGGAGACCAAGTTTTGTTACTACAACAACTACAATATTAGCCAACCTCGTCACTTTTGCAAGAGCTGTCAGAGGTACTGGACTGCTGGAGGCATTATGAGGAATATTCCAGTTGGAGCAGGTCGTCGGAAGACCAAGAATTCAACCTCAAATTGCTCACATATCACCATTCCAGAGTCTCTCAATGCAGCTAGAGTTGAAGATCCTAGCAGCTTCCATCTTCCTGCTGCAAAACCAAGCTCAACTGTACTTTCTTTGGGTCCTGATTCAACACCGGGTGATTCCATAGCTTCTGATTTGGAACTTGCTGACAAAAGTGTGCATGATGGGCTTGGAAATCGGGTTTCCAATGGAATTGATTGCTCCAGCCAAGGTGCACAACAAGTACCCAATTTTCAGAATATTAATGGCTTTAGTTCTTCTGTTCCTTGCATTCCCAGTTTTCAATGGCCATTTCCTTGGAATTCCTGTGTTCCCCTTCCAGCTCTTTATCCAGTTCCATTCTTCCCACCTCCTTATTGGAACTGTGCAGTGCCGAATCCTTGGACCGTGCCATGGTTACCTGTCTCCTCAACGGACACAGGGTCCGTAAACTCCCTTGGAAAGCATTCAAGAAGTGGAGAGTTGCTCAATACGAAAAAGATGGAACCTGAAGATGGTTCTGAACCAGGTAAATTAGAAAGCTCGATTGTGGTTCCAAAGACACTAAGGATTGATGATCCTGAGGAAGCTGCCAAAAGTTCAATATGGGAAACATTGGGGATCGAATATGGTTGCAACAGTAGAGAAGGCCTTTTCCGAGCATTTCAACCCAAAGAACATAAGGAGAAGATTCCCCACTCTAATTCACAAGCCCTGCAAGCAAATCCAGCTGCATTATCCCGGTCTATTAGCTTCCAAGAGAATTCCTGATGCAATGCATTTCCCTGTTTCATCCAAAAGTATGTATTTCAGTGAAGTAGAATTAACTGTCTAGCCACATATGACTACTTTCAGTCTTTTTGAATTCTGTCCTCTCTGAAATCAAAGCTTCAATGAGCTCATCTGGACAAAGATGCTGTTCCGGGAAGGTTTCACTCTCAGGAATTCCAGTTATTGTCATCATTGCAGAAGAGTCACCTTACAGGAGGTAAAAGATAAGGGAAAATCTGTTCCTTTTATTTTCGCTACATGTAAAAATGGGAGTTCTTGATACAGCCCTCTTGTGTATGCTTAGTTTCCCATTGTGATCATTATTTACACTTTATGCTGCAGATTAAGTTGTTGAGAATTGGATCAAACCAGTGGTTTTGTAAGAATCTGTCTCCATTTGATGACATTTCTCTGTACATGAAAAACTGCAATTTCCTAAAATATTCCCTTAGACCAAAACATCTATGATATTATGCAATCTAAAATGTTAGTATTAAAAGCACCTTGATGTTTCTAGTTCAGTGGCATAACAAAGGCTGTCGTCGTTACATCCGACTCCATTATCGCCACTGGAAAGGTCTACGAAAGTTTCCACTTTTGCTGATAGTAGATGAACATGAACAAACATTTGTTCAACTTCCTCTTCTTTAGCTGAGGAAGGACCTGAGTTCCTTGATATCAGACCTACTGAAGCAAGTGCACGAAGCTCGGATTCATCTAATCCCTTCGCAGGTCCTACAAAACTCGGTTCTATTTCCATCCCGAGTTTCGCAAGTGCATTCTTAAACTTCATGATCTGCAAACAAAAGAGGAATGAACCTGAAAACTCAAGATGTGATCAATCTATGTAACCGTTGCTTACTGTTGCAATGGTGCAGCTACAACTACGAACTTTGCCCTTTTGGCCTTTATAAAATCTAAAGAAGGGGAAAAAGCTGATTCTGAGAACATCGCATATTTGTCTATTCTCATCACAATTCACCTTAAGAAACAGTACATTTGGATTCAACTCAGTTAATTGGCATATCTGATAACCAAAACAAAATTCATCAGTAAATGAAAGCTTTACCAATAGCGCGGTTCTTTTTACCTTTGGATGTAAAGTTTTGCAGCCTGAACAATAAGGGGAATAGAAATGAACAACAACCAACTTATCACCAGCACTCAACAAAGAATCTACCAATTCTTGGGCTGATTTGATATCAATCATGTTCATTTTAGGGAAATTTTCCCACCATTTCACAGATTTCCCAAATTTGAACGATCCATGTGCCTACATTAAAAAAGAACAGTAAGATTCATTGGATGATATAAACGATTTGAGAGATAGAGAAGACAAGCATACTCACATTGATAGGCTTCATGATGCTCCTCAAATTGGAAGACCCTCTGTGATTGGAGAAATCAAGGGTTTTACCACAAAAGTTGTGAACAAACCCCTCTTCTCTGTTCTTGATTAAACCATTAGACGAAACAGATGCAGAGAAACCAGATTTCAAAGAACACCACATTCTTTTTCTTTTCAAGAAACAAACAATTATCAGAAAAAGCTCTAAAAGAAACTGTTTCCTCTTGCTATGAAGAGAGCAGTTGAAGAGCAAATAACGGAAGTAAAGTGAGATGAACTTCAAAAATCCATAAAGGGAAAATAACTGAATACCAGTCTATTTGAACTTCCTTCTGTTGTGCTTGATGTAGCAAAGTTCAGAGAACATTTTATGTGATTTTAGTGACATAATTGTGCTGTTTGAATTTACTTATTTCATCAAAGTATACATTTTTGGAGATTTTTATAAGCATTAGTATATAAAAGACACCAACATTAGATTATTGGTGCAAATTGCTACAAGTTGAGGAGACGAAACTCAAATAAAAATCGAGGCACACCGCAGTATTATACAGAATCCGGTAATTGACTTGAGAAGTTGGATATCACTTGGCCTCTAAGAGTCTACTCCTTATGGACTGTGGGCTTGATATGTTCTTGTTAATGCTGCAGGAGGCAACTCTGTTAGCTAGTTCTTGATTCAAGTGGTGCAAAGAAATCATAAGGGAATGAGACTAACCAGACAAGGAGATCTCCGTTGGATGCTGTCTTTTCGTATATCCAATCTGAAGCAAGATCATGAAGTAACCCAAGTTGCTCTTCAAGATCCTCTGAAAATGCAGAGTTGGGGTTAATCTCAATAGTTTTTCCATGCATTAAATATGACGAGACCATGTGGTGAATAACAAGCTTACTTCTATCAAGGATGTCCGGTGAGGTGGAGGCTATATTCTGTAATAGTTCCTCTTTATTGATCACAGACTTTCTGATTGATTGAAACAAGAAATGAATCATGTCAAAGAGCTTAGGCAAGTTAGCAATCATTTGGCATCGTCTTTTTGCCCGTGAGATGTCGGGATCCTGTGCTATCAATGTTAATCTCTCTTTCTCTCGTATCTGTAGAACACATGCACAAGCATCATAAGGGTGCAAGACATGAAAAATGAGCATAACACGACTGTTACTTCTAATATCTCATGTAGTACATTTAAACAAGCTTCAGTTAATAATCTTAAACTGAATATGATAGAACTTACAGATTGAAGAAGAGATTCAGGAAGTATGTCCAAGATTTCATCTGAAGAATTATTTCTGCTTCGACAAAATTTATCCTCAACCTCTTTACTTTTCACAGGAGTGTCAAAACTCAAAAGCCTATTTGGTGGTGGACGTTTGGTTAGTTTGCTAGGTGATCGGAATGAGTTATCATCAGGGCTCATGTAACTTCTCTTGGGTGGCTGAAGTGCAGGTGTAACACTCATGAACTTTGCCGATATTGATACCGACTCCACCGGAGTACCCAGTGAGCTTTGGTCTTCACAATTCATTGTTTTCAGATTTTTCACAGGAGTTTCATCCTTACTTGAGGAGCTTTTTTCAATGACTGAAGGCTCAGGGATGGCATGAGAAATGTCACTGGGTCGGCTTCCAGACGGGGTTCTGGAAAACTCATGTTCCAAGCCCGTATCTTCACTGCCACTGATAGATCCCCGCAGTGAGAATCGCCTTTTAAATGATGAAGACATATGTGATGCCCTGGCCGGCTGTTCTGTTAAACGACTTGAAGCTGGAGACAATGAAGATGTAGGACCATTAGGTTGAATAAGATTTTCTTCCAGACTTTCTTGTGACCAACAAAAGGGTTCTGGCAGCTCTTCCTGAGGAACTTCATCTCCCTGAATGCAAATAAGGCTTGATTGAGGCGTCTCATGAAGAAGGAAACGAAATGCAGCAAATAAGCTATATTATAATGCTAAATTGGTTCTATATAAATGCCCAAACAGGAATGCAGCATCCAACAAAATAAGTGATACCTCTGGATGGGAATTGATGAACTCCAAAATTCTGCTGTGGAAGACTTTCCTGAGGTGCAAATATCTACTCTCACAATTTGATTCTTTTTCAGTATCTATTGCTTGGGCATTCAAAATTATCCGAAGCTCAGGCTTCATGCAGCTAGTTCGTTCATCAAGCTGGAGGATTTTCTCCACCAAAATGACTTTTGGCATTAAAAACATCAGTTGTGCAAAATGACTATAAGTAAATCTCCTGAGAAGTCAAGCAAAATACATAAATACATCATACAAAACTAAGAGCCCGTAAACCAGAGATGCTGATCTTACCTGTCAGTTAGTCTTTCAATTTGGGAGCTAATATTGGTAAAAGATGTGGGATATCTTTTCAAATGGAGTAACCTGATCGAACTCTCTAAACTGTTGAAGAATTTCTCCAGCAACCCATACCTAGAGAACAAAGTGTTTCATAATCAAAATCAGAAAAACCCATGAAGGTAAGAGAATTAGCACAACCAATGAAATATTATGCACTGTTTCTAAAATCATAGGGGGCATAAAGAATCGATGAGACAGTACAAAAAATCCATATAGTTATGAACGATACTTCTCAAAATTAGCAGAACAGAAGACGAAGTGGCATATGAAAGTTATGATCCAAATAAAAATTGCAATACTCGGCACCACCCAACGCAATTACTTTTCCGGAATTGGTGCCCCAGAAGCGGCAGGCGTCTTCTTCTTTCGAACAACTCGTTCCTCCAAAAAACCGAAATCCAGGCGACTTTTAGCAGGAGGACTAAACACCTTATCCTGAAGTCTCAGCGCCTCTTGTTTAACATCCTTAATCGAAAGCGCCGCACGCCTCTGAGTAATACGACACGGAGGATCTGCAGTCTTCCCAGGGGTTTTCACGCTCATCAAATTCACATCTGAGGCGGAAGCATATGAAGCCTTCTTCCCAACGGATTCCGCAGGTGAGCCGATCGATTTTTTTGCCTTCATGATTTGCCGCCGGAAACAAAAACACCGGTGCTAGGGCGTGTAGTCGAAGCGGTTATATGTTGCATCTCTTCTCCACATTTTGGCGCGCTTGCTGACGTGTCCTCTGAACCTCTAGTATTTTGGCGCCATTTTATATGGGCTGGCCCAACTTACCTATCCAAACAAATCCAACCCTGACCTGGACCAATCATAGAACATAAAGGAAAATGAAAAATATAAAAAAAACTATTTAAAAATAATAATAATATTTTGAGTAAAGGTACTCTATGAGATTCTTTTGCTATTGTACCCACTCACTTTATTTTAAAGTTATTTGTCAATATATCAATCATAACTTTAAGCAATGGAGCACTTCAGAAGAATTCTGAAAATGGCAGATTATAGCTACGTCATCCGTGAATTGGTTAGATTTAGATTGATAGATTATCAAAAAACTTTGAAACTCAAATCCAGTTATATTTGGATTGAAATTTTGAATGTTTGTTTGATTTGTGCGATATAACAGAAATACCCATGTATTTATCTTATTCTTTGTATTAAAGAGTGTAGTTTTGAAGTATATAATGAATTCTTTATTGTCTTCATCATCCATATGATCGCTCTCCTACTTTACTCCTGTAAGTCTTCTTCTATATTTGTTTCTATATTATATTTAACGATTAAGGGTTTTTGTTTAGATTGTATAGATGAATTTTCACAAGGGAAGATAATACACTTTAAAATCCTTAAAGTGTATTCATGGAACTGTAAAAGTATAGCTATAATTTAGCTTTTTCATAATTCTTCTAAGTGATGGATAGAATGATAAATAGGTTTGATTTAGATTTGTAGATTGTCAAAAAACCCGTATGAGCCAGTGCTTTCAAACACAGTCCAATTCATCTGAGTTAGATGGTTGGCGGATCACTCAATCCATTGGATGGTGGGTTGATGTGCCAGAATTTTTAAATAAATAATGATAATAAATAATATTTTTTATAATTTTATTTTTAAAAAAATTAAAATATATTTTAAATTTAATAACATTTTCAACCCCATTCAATAACACTTTGACAAATATTGAATTTAACGGGAAATGAGGGAATCGTATTTAATAAGAAAGGTATGAGGTCATCTACCATTGAGTCTGAATCCCATCTTTTTGGCTGACGTGGCGCACTGTGTTTCTCTGAAGCAAAATATCTTTGGCATCCACCACGTCACCCATCGGCCATCGTTCTTTCCAAATCTCAACGGCCCAAGGGCGCCAATGAAAGCAGCTCTTCTTTTTTGCTTTGACTCTGAGCTGATTGTAACTTCGCGGAGTATTATACTTCTTCGGCACCAATTTGTGCTGCTGCCGCTGCTTGATTTTTTACGATTTTTTGTGGGTAAATTGGTGAAACGAGAAATGGGGACTGTTGAAGTTTTGATCCTTGGATTGGGGTGGATATTGGTAGATTTTTATTGAGAGGCATTTTACCTTCGGCTTTCTATTGAAAAATGATGCTTTACTTTAATTAATTGTCCTTTGACCGATATTATCTTTTGCGTGTTTGGGAGTATTGGGTGATGGAGAAGGGTGAGGTTGGGAAAAGTGGTGATGGGTTCATCGATCGGAGTAAAGTGAGGATTCTTTTGTGTGATAATGATGAGAAGAGTTCTGAGGAGGTGTTTACACTACTATGTAAATGTTCTTATCAAGGTGCGATTTCGCTGCTTCTTCAGTAGGATTGTTGCAGTTTTTTTAATATGAACTTGGAATCTAGTTTTTTTTTGTTGTATCACAATGCAATTTGGCGAAATTTATATTGACAAGCTGTAGGGGCTCATATTTGTAGTGGAAGGCTTGCATTCAGGCGATAATTGTCCAAAATGAGGGCAATATTCGCATCTCTAGAATCCAAATGCTTTGGGATCTCTTAGCTTATTCATGATTATATATGTGTTCTTAAAAAGCATGATTTGTGTATACTAAAGTTTAGTGGTCCTTCTGTTCCAGTAACTTCCGTGAAGTCTCCAAGACAGGTGATTGATGCACTGAATGCTGAGGGGCCTGACATAGATATCATACTTTCTGAAGTTGACCTACCGATGTCGAAGGGACTGAAAATGCTAAAATACATAACACGGGATATAGAATTGCGCCGTATACCCGTGATCAGTTAGTATTACGTGTTATTTTCATTTTATTATGTTTGTATTTTAGGTGCTTGATTTATTTAGAAATCATTATTTTTCAACAGTGATGTCTGCTCAAGATGATGTACCTATTGTTGTCAAGTGTCTGAAACTTGGGGCAGCTGACTATCTTGTGAAACCTTTGCGTACAAATGAACTGCTAAACTTATGGACTCACATGTGGAGGAGAAGAAGACTGGTAACATGCCCCTTCTTTCTCTATTTCTATCGTATATTAGTCTTTTACAATCTCTGAAAGGATAAATATTTATGTAGTTATTTACTATTTATGTGTTTATTTGTAGCTGAATTTTTATATTATCTCTAGTTAACACCAAAGATTCATATTTACTCACTGATCATGTACAGCTTGGACTTGTGGAGAAGAATATCGTAAGCTATGATTTTGGAATGGTTGTATCAGACCATAGTGAAGGTAAAACCAACAGCACCACTATATTTTCAGATGATACAGACGAAAAGTCCAGGAAGGGTACTAACCCCGAGACATGTGTCTCAACCCACCAAGAAGATGATGTAAGTTTATTTTTTCTTATTTTTTTAGGCAGCCAAAGAGATTCAATAGGAGATTATAATTTTTGAAAGAAGGGGGAATTAACAAGTTCATAATAATTGAATGATCAACTTAGACCAATTGTTTCTTTAATGCAAACTCTACATCGGGGGTATTTTAGTTAGACTAAAAGATTTTAGTACTTGTGAGTTGTCTAGTTCCATTTATTGTCCGGCGCCTTTGCTATTGTTTTTTGTTTATCTTTTCAGATTAACACTGCAGCAGAAGCTCCAGTAGCTTCTGCATTTGCGGCTGCTCCTGAGTGTCCGCCTGATGTACCAGGAATAAGGGATAGACGGAGAGGTTAATTGAACTTTCTGCAATAATTATTCCTTCAATATTTCAATGAGTTATTGTTTGTTGCCGTTTGCAGTGTCATCATTTGATTTATTATGAGTTTTTTTGTATTCTACTTCGGTTGTGAGTTTATACATGCCTTGATCATTTCTTTTAATATTTCCAGGATATATATCATCCATTCCAAAAAAGAGTGAACTGAAGATAGGTAAATCTTCGGCTTTTTTCACTTATGTCAAGTCTGTCGCATTTAAAAGTGACGACCAAGGAGTTTCTGTCCATGAAAGCGCACCTCAAAGTATGCAGACTGTGGATAATGCAGTAACACGATGCTATAAAGGCGTATCGAAAGAAATATCGGAAATTGGAACTACCCTTGGATGTCATTCTCCTGATAACCACCCAAGCTCAAACAGTGTCCCAGAGTCTTTTTCAATGGAGAGGTCATGTACTCCCCCTTGTTCAATGGATATTTCTCAGCTGGGAAATTCAATGGAGTTCTCTCAAGAGCGTTTTCATATAAGAAATGGCTCGTCCAATGATGCTGCTGGTTTTATGCATGGCGCCTATCCATATTACTTTCCTGGGGTGATGAATCAATATAACCTACCTTATGTGCAGAACCATGCGAATTCTCCTATGTTACCTCCTCATTATGCTCGCATCCCACAATGCCCTCCTCAGATGCCGCCTTACGCATACTATCCCTTTGGTGTCTGCTTACAGCCAGGTCAACAACATATGCAGCAACATCCTGGGCCATCACTTAAACACCCCAACTCTAACGAGGTACTGGTAAATAGAGTTGATCGAAGAGAGGCAGCGTTGATTAAGTTCAGGCAGAAGCGGAAGGAAAGATGCTTTGACAAAAAGATTAGGTATGTAAACCGGAAAAAACTCGCAGAGCGTCGACCTCGCTTGAGAGGCCAATTTGTGAGAAAGGGTAATATTGCTCAAGTTGATCTTAGTGAACAATGTGCTTCATTAGAAGATGAGGAAGATTCAGATGATGAAGATCCTACTGATTTTTCACATGATGATGATGATGAAGATCATAAACTTGTACCGTGTCAAAAGGTTCTACTACTAAACACTAACCAGATTTTACTGATTACTGCTATGCTTCTAAACTCAGATAAACTTCTTTCTTTCGCAGGCCTAAAAAGGCTACACGTTTTCTTAAGAATGAAGAGGAGAATGCAGTATTTGCTACATTCTCATGGAGCTTCTTGGTGAAATTCTTAGTACCTTATGATTTATCTACTTCTGTTATAGGGGTGGCTGTATGGGTTTAGCAACCTACTCTAAGTATTAATAATGCGTATATTTAATCATTTTCTGTAGAAATTAGTGTACTGGGTAGTTATATTTCCTTAACTTCATCTTTCATGTGATAATTATCAATAATTGTGTTATGTGATCTATGAGCATAGCTGAGCTTGTTATTTGCTACAGAATGGTTTGGTTCTGGTACGAAAGAAGATCACTTATTGTTGTACTGTATGGGTGGATAGTATATTTTAAGGCCTAGGTTTAGAATAGTGGACCACCTTCCTAGAATATCTTGATTATGACGCCTCTGCATATCCAGCCCATTTTCCCTTTGGAGAATTCCATTTTCCCCTACAAATTCTAGATTTTGTGTTTTTTCTTCTCTACCCAGAAATGCATTGCATGTTTTTTTAGGAAAATATTTCTTTGTTAACTGTTGAAGTTGAAGTCGTGTGTTTACTTATTTCAACTTTTTGGGAGTTTTTTGAACATGGGTTCAGATGGAGCGTTTTCATCTCATAAGAGGATTCCGGGGGTGCGTAGCCGGCCAGCCTCTATTCTTCCCCGTGGCGGGAAGATCCATAAAACCTTGAACAATGTTAAGATCACTATTCTGTGTGGTCTTGTAACCATCCTTGTACTCAGGGGAACTATTGGCCTAAACCTCGTTTCTTCCGGTGCGGAGGCTGAAAATCAGCACCTCTTAGAGGAAACGAGTCGGATTCTGGCTGAGATCCGATCCGGAAAGGATCCTTCTGACCCTGATGACGAAAAAGAAGAGTTTTTCAGTCTTAATATGACTTTCACATTAGGGCCTAAAATCACGTCGTGGAATGCGGATAGAAAGGTATGGCTTGAAAAAAATCCTCAGTTTTCTGCAGTTGTAAATGGAAAACCTAGAATATTGCTCGTTACAGGGTCACCGCCTAACCCTTGTGACAATGCAATTGGTGATCATTACTTGTTAAAGTCTGTGAAGAATAAAATTGATTACTGCAGGATACATGGGATTGAGATTGTTTATAATATGGCACATTTGGATAAAGAATTAGCTGGTTACTGGGCAAAATTACCATTGATTCGCAGGTTAATGTTGTCTCATCCTGAAGTAGAATGGATTTGGTGGATGGACAGTGATGCTTTGTTTACTGATATGATATTTGAGATCCCTGTTTCAAAGTATAAGGATCATAATATGGTTATCCATGGCTATCCCGATTTGTTATTCGATCAGAAATCTTGGATTGCTTTAAACACTGGAAGTTTTCTTTTCAGGAACTGTCAATGGTCATTAGACTTATTGGATGCTTGGGCTCCAATGGGTCCTAAAGGTCCAATCCGTGATGAAGCCGGTAAAATCCTGACCGCAAATCTCAAAGGCAGGCCAGCATTCGAAGCTGATGATCAGTCAGCTTTAATATACTTACTTATCAGTGAGAAGGAGAAATGGATGAAGATGGTTTATGTTGAGAACTCTTACTATCTCCATGGTTTTTGGGAGGGTTTAGTGGATCGGTACGAAGAAATGCTTGATAAATATCATCCTGGTTTAGGTGATGAGAGATGGCCTTTTGTTACACATTTTGTAGGATGTAAACCTTGCGGTAGTTACGGAGATTACCCTGTCGAAAGATGCTTGAAGAGCATGGAGAGGGCTTTTAACTTTGCGGACAACCAAGTTCTAAACTTGTATGGGTTTAGACATCGAGGTTTAGTTAGCCCGAATTTAAAGAAAATTCGGAACGAGACAGATGCTCCTTTGGTGAACGTAGATCAGTTCGATATCCGGCACGCCACTACCACTACAGGTAAGTCAAAACAAGTCATTTTATTAAATAGTGAGATTTAGAGAGGAACGTGAATGATATGTGTGTGTTTTTGCAGGAGAAAGATAAGTATAAGAGACAAGAGGAAGAGGAAGAGGAAGAGGAAGAGGAAGAAGCTATATGTCACAATATGTGTATGAATTTTTCTTCTTTCGACTTTGTGTACTTTTTGATGAAGCGTTTACTTAACGAAATATTATTACATTGCTGCTTCTTGCTTTTTACAACGTTGAATATTGATGTAGGGAAACAAGTAGAGTTGTGTTGTTTCTTAGAATTCGCCATAGATCTCAGACATCACCCCACCTTGATATTACACCGTCCATCTGTCTTTCTATCAGTCAATAAATTAAAGTGGGCACTAATGGTCCGGTCTACTCCCTTTTTACCTGCTTTTTGGACAAAGGCTTAAATTTTGAAGATTTTGTGTTTATATCCATGCGGTACACCAAATGGTCCGGTCTACTCCCTTAGGTCATCTTCAACTTTGGCACGAAAAGAGATTGTCCTGCCAACTTAATTTATAATATAGAAATTAAAAATAATTTCTATAATGATTTTATTTTTTATTTTAGTGTCCGTCCATCTGTTTTTATTTTTTAAAAAAAATTAAAAAATTAATTTTAAAATAATTATAAAATAGAAATATTTATAATATATTTATATAATGATTTTTATGGATAATATTATGATTTTAATTTATTTGATGTGTAAAAAAATAAATTTAAAAATTATAAATGTTCGGACATGGTTGTATGTATGAGAGAAAATATATTTATAAAATTAAAGAATGATGATGTGTACAGAGAGAAAGCTGATGTGGATGAGAGAATGAAGTTTACGAGCGAACATACTTAAGGATGGCCTTGTTAGGGATTGTTTCTATGTTTCCGGGCGGATATGGTTGAGGATGGTTTTAGGCCTTCCTCAACGTTGGCTTTCCAGTCTGACTGGGCGGCCAACATGGCAAAATTTGTCCGTCCAGAGGAAAGAGTGTGTCCCGTTCTTCTCCAATTTTATATTTTAAAAAAATTTTAAACAATTTTAAAAATTAAATTTAAAAGAATTATAAAATATAAAAAAATTATAATAATTTTATATAATTATTTTATCGATAATATTATGATTCTAAATTATCTGATGTGTAAAAAAATAATATTTAAAAATTACAAGTATCTGGACATTGTTGTATGAATAAAATGAAAGTTATTTCTAAAATTAAAGAATGATGATGTGTACAAAGAGAAAACTGATGTGGATGAGAGAATGAAGTTTTTGAGCGAACATAGTTAAGGATGGTCTTATTAGGGATTGTTTTCATGTTTTTTTAAATATATTTTTAAAAATATAAAATAAAATAAAATTTAGTATCGATCAGTATAGAATTCTCGACTAGTATAGAAATATTGGTTTATATCAAGCCTTTCTTTCTATAAATCATAGGTGAAAATATTGTGTGATGCTTATATTTTATTTGATACTACTTGTATCGGGTTTATCGTTTATGGTTGGATATCACCTCTAATTGGGTTTGATCCTAACATAATAAAAAATAAATAGAATAATGATTTAAGTACTGGTTGATATACCAATCATATCTAATTAGAATAATATTCATAATAACAATGGTATTTTAAAATAGTTTTTAAAATACCATTGTGATTTTAAAATGGTATTTTAAAAATCTTAATGGTTTCACATTGGTATTTTATACTATTTAGAAAATGGTGATGAATTTTTTTAAATGGTTAATATCATACATAAATATGTTTAAAATTTTAAAATCATAAGCAATGTATTTTCTTACAAAATTAATGTTTTATGAAACCATTAAGGTTTTTATATGGTTTGATATTCAATTTTGTGTATATTATAAGTTTAAATTTTTTATTTTGTTTGTTCTAAATAATAAATAAATGATCATTTTATTTAGTTTGTTATAATTATTTTATTTTAATTGTATTTTGAGTAGGACAAGGAAATTAGGAAAGTAGTAAAACGTAATAAAAGGTCAAACAAAGGGGCAAATAGGACATTATCTGATAGTTCCCTCCGTCGTTTCGCGGAATCCCACCATCCATTTTGCATTTTCTTAAAAAAAAGAATTTATTACAGAGGAAGAAGAACAGCAATGAATGATCGGAATGTGATCAAGAAAATGTGGCAATCAATTTTGCTCGGAATTCCGAAAAACTGATTGCCCATTTTCGTTCCCCTTTCTTCAAACCCTAAAACTCTTGCTGTATACTTGCTTCCGGATTCTGTATCTTGAATTCAATCTTTTTCCGATTGAAATGAGATGGGTTTTCAATAGAGAAATGCGGTGATTCAGCTTTCGTTTGTTATTGGGTGATAATACTTGGCTGAAATTTGCTATTTCGGCTGATGTTTGATCTGGATTCTTCGGAGAATTGCTCTTTACGGCTAATACATAAGCGCATTGTGAATGCATTGGTGAATGACAGAAATTTTTGGGAGTTTACGTCTGGAAAAGCGATTCTGGATCCGAAAAGGGATGAAACAGCGCCATTAGATGGCGCTGTTCAGAAGGTTCTTCTACCGTAAGCCGCCTGACCGGCTTCTTGAAATCTCCGAGAGGGTATATGGTATGTTTCTAGGCTGTTTGATTCGAAGCTTGTAACTTTAATGCAATTTTTAAGTTGTGAAGTATGAATTATGGATTTAAGTAGTTGGACATTTGTTGATGAAGTTAGAGGGGTCTTACTATTTTTGAAGTGCAGGTACATGATATGTACACTTATCGGTTGATCAGCAAGAAATTGAAGCTCGGATATAATACTGCAAAAACATCAATGACACAGTAACTTGTGCCAGGATATCGATTGCACCATTCTTTCATAGTATCCATTTCATCATAGCATTTTTACAATGCAAGAATGAAGTTTAAAGAATAAACTAGTTGAAACTTAATTGTATTACTTATCACGATTTTGTACATGATTCTATAGGTCAATGATTTGTTTTTTTTCTATTTGCAGTATTTGATTGCTGCTTCTCTTCTGATGTGCTTGACGAAGATGAATACAGGGTATACCTGAGTGGAATTGTAGCTCAGCTACAAGACCACTTTCCGGATGCCTCTTTTATGGTTTTCAATTTCAAAGATGGGGAGAGGAGTCAAGTCTCAGACATACTCTCTCAGTATTCAATGACTGTAATGGATTACCCTCAAAACTATGGAGATTGTGCACTGTTAACTGTGGAGATGATTCACGAATTTCTCCTTTCCTGTGACAACTGGCTGTCAATTCTACCGCAGCAAAATATTCTTTTAATGCATTGTGAAAAGGGAGGGTGGCCTTTGCTCGCATTTATGTTGGCGAGTCTTCTTCTTTCTAGAAAACACTATACTGGTGAACAGAAAACTCTTGACATGGTGTACAAGCAAGCACCTAAGGAGCTTCTTCATCTTTCGACTCTTTTAAATCCACAGCCATCTCAGCTTCGATATCTTCACTATGTTTCTAGAAGAGACTTTCAGTTAGATTGGCCATCTTCCAATATGACTCTGGTTTTAAATTGTGTAAAACTCAGATTTATTCCTCTATTTAATGGCGGAAGAGGATGCCGGCCACTAGTTCGCATATATGGTCAAGATCCTTTCTCTAGAACCTCCAGTAAAGGCTCAAAACTTTTGTTTTCGACTTCTCAACTGAAGAAGAATCTTTACTGCTATCCAAAGGTAATAATTTAATTCAAACAGTAAACATAATTGTCGAAATTCTTTCACCTTATTGGTGTATTTTTCTAGGAAGAATGTACCTTTGTAAAACTGGATATCCATCAGCATGTTCGTGGAGATGTTGTTATTGAATGTGTTCATTTGGATGATGATCAATCAACGGAGAAAATTATATTTCGAATTATGTTCCATACAAAATTTGTCAGGTCAAATGTGCTGATTCTGACCCGAGATGAAGTTGATATTCTTTGGGATTCTAAGGATCAGTTCTCTAGGGAGTTCAGGGTTGAGGTAAAATGCATCATATTGATGTTTTCGTGTTTATATTTTCCGAAAAAGTTTTAAATATTTGCGTACAGGTACTTTTTTCAAATTCAGATTCTCTTCTGCCAATTGTCACCAATGATATGGACACAGTTACAGAAGATGATGCTGAAGTAGAAACTGCTTCACCTGATGAATTTTTTGAGGCTGAAGAAATCTTTAGCAATTTTCTTGATGCTCATGATGTCAAAGAGGACTCTAATGTTCATGAACCTCATGATAGTGATCAGGGAGATGAAAACCAGTATGGGATAGTACTGAAAGAGGATTTGGGTAATACGTTGCAAGGTTTTGCATTGAATAATGCAAGTGAAGGAAATGATAAATCAATGGAGTTACATGATAATTTGTTGCTCGGTGAAGAAATTCTTGTACAGTCTACCCTTATTATTGAAGAGGGAACCAGTGTTTTGGACAGCAAATCTGACAGTTCTAGTTTAACACACAGACTTGAAGAAGATGTCAGCAATCAGATTAAAGAAGTGTATTCTTTATCGAAGAATCAAAATTCGCCACAGAAGATTGCTACGGATAGTATTAAGCAGAATTTGAAGAATCAAGTTTCTCGTTCAAAATCTGCATCTGATGTTGTTGGTATCAACAAGAAAGGGAAACAGCAAGATCAGTTAAGGATGGCAAAGGCCAATTCTGTTTCTAGATGGATACCGTCTAATAAAGGCTCGCACACTAACTCAATGCATGTGTACTATCCTCGGTCAAGAACTAATAGTGCACCAGCTATCCTTGCTTTTCATAGAAGTTCAACTTCTGGGGTAAAGTCCAAACTTCGGCCAGTTTCAGAAGCTGCAGTGACAGTTAGAACAAGTGTTACATCACAAAGTGGAAAGGCAGCATCTAATCCATCCCTGCTGGATATTTTACCTGGACAAGAAGATTCCTCACAAACTTTGCCTTTGTCACCATTGCTAGAACAAGGGATCCATGAACTTGATTTGGAGCCACTTCCTTGTGATACTTCCTCATCACCTGATATCACTCCTCTCCTTTCAATTCCTTCACCTCCATCACCACCACCTTTACCTCCATTATCTATATGTTTGGGAAATGGAAGTACATCACCCTCTGCAACACTTCTTCAAAGTGAAGATTTGAGTTTAATGCCACTTGTTTCATGTTTTCCTGACAATATTCTGTCCAAGCCCTCTCCTCCCCCACCACCACCTTGTCCTCCACCACCAACCCTACAAAAACTGCCTACATTCTTGTATATTGATGAACCATTAGTGTCATCAGATTTCCATGTCCCACCGCCTCCACCACCCCCTCCTCCATTGAGTAGAGCATCAGTTCAACTTTCATCTACACTTGCATCAACTTTGTCATGTGAAACTTCATCATCTTCATTTTTTTTAGAGACTGAACCCTCATTTCCATATTCTCCTTCATTGGAAACATTGGTTTCACCTTCACAGCCTACTACTCCTCTTCCTCCTACTTTTAGTACTATACCGCAACCACCACCTCTCCCTTCTCATACTAGTTTGATTGCTCAATCATCAAATTTTTTTGTTGAAGCTTCTCCACTAGCTTCACAGCCACCATCTCTTCCTGGTTTGATGATGCCACTTTCAATTCCACTACCACCACCATATCCATCTCTTTTAATCTCAAAAGGATTATTTGCTTCACCTTCTCCACCTCATTCATCCATTCCTCCACCACCTCCACCTCCTCCACTTGCTAGTGTAGAAACCTCTTTATATCCACATTCTCTACGCACTAATGAAGTGTGTTTTCCATCTTTAACATCTAGTGGTGTATCTATTCTACCTCTTACACCATTTTCCACATCTTCTCTTTTATTTGGTGAAACATCTCCTCTACCTACTAGTGAAGCACCTCCTCCACCCCCTGCACCTCCACTTCCAGCGTTGTTTTTGCCTCTACCCATTAGTATAGCACCTCTACCACCCTCTCCACCTCATCAGCCTTCTGGTGAAGCTCCCCCTCCACCCCCTCCACCTCCTATTTTCTCAAGTAGAGAAGTTCCTCCACCTCCACCACCTTTTCCAGGGAGTGATGCAACATTTTCAGCACATTTGAGTAGAGTACCTCATCCACCCCCTCCACCTGCTTCATCTTCGAGTGGTTCAATTCCTCTACCTCCTCCATTTTTTAGTGAGTCATTTTCAACTGCAAGCTGGGTGCCCCTTCCTCCTTCAGTTGGACCCCCTCTACCACCACCTCCTCCTTCAAGTGGAGTGCCTCCTCCACCACCTCCCCCTTTAAGTAGTGCGCCTCCTCCTCCTCCTCCTTCAAGTAGTGCACCTCCTCCGCCTCCTCCTTCTTTTGGATCAGCACCATTTCCACCTCCTCCACCTTTGAATGGAAGACCTCCTCCACCACCTCCACCTGGAAGTCATGTATCTACATTGCCAGCACCACCCAGTGCTCCTAAGCCTCCTGGAGGAGGCCCTCCTCCACCACCTCCACCTGGAGGTCATGTATCTACATTCCCAGCACCACCAGGTGCTCCTAGGCCTCCTGGAGGAGGACCTCCTCCACCTCCACCATTTGGTACAAAGGGACCTACAACTGATGGTAGAGGATTGGTTCCTAGTACTGTTCGTGGACCTTCACGTCCTGGAATGTCTGCTTCTGCACCTCGTAAATCTACCCTAAAGCCTCTTCATTGGAGCAAGGTGACTAGGGCTTTGCAAGGAAGCTTGTGGGAAGAATTACAGAAGCATGGGGATCATCAAGTGTATTTCTATTTCCCTCCTTGTTTATTATTTATAACTTATGGTATTTTAGTGCATGCGTGACATCTTTGTCTCAATGAGAAATGAACAGTTCTTTGTCTTAATGCTTTCTTATATTATTTACTTGTGCAATTTGATATTAACCTGGTGTGGAGATCTTTGTGCTAATTTATGCTGCATTTGTTCTTCCATATCATTATTTTACATTATCATTATATTACTGACACATTGCCATTAATTCTAGTGCACCAGCATTCGATGTTTCAGAAATTGAGTCTCTTTTCTCTGCCCTGGTCTCTAAGTCAAGTACTACTGGATCTAAGAGTAAAGAGTCTCAGAAGGCTGCTGAGTCTAAGCCCACAAAAGTCCAGCTGGTATTGTTGTATGAATGCAATTTTCCATTGTTCGTAAATACCATATTTTTTTCTAGTTTTTTTTGGATTCCGTTTCCACAGAGGGATTGACCTTTTGAAAATATATTTATTGAATTAGGTGATCCTCGTTTTGTCTCAAAAAATTGAAAGTTGTTGCTTTTACATCTTGTTTACGTGCCGTTACGGCTTATGTTTAATCTGATTTCATCTCCTTTTACAGATTGACCTGAAAAGAGCATACAATGTTGAAATCATGCTCACAAAGGTGAAAATGCCTCTACCTGACATGATGGTAAACTAAGAGTGTATTTTCTCTTTGTTGCCAATTTTTGTTGATTGTGTGTCCAAGTATTAGATAGACTCTTTCAAAATTCAGGTTTTTTAGTCCAAACTTAATTATTCGCTTTCCTACAGCTACAGTATTATGTAGCTGAAATCTTTAATGTTTCCAGGCAGCAGCTTTGGCAATGGATGAATCAATTCTAGATGCTGATCAGGTGGAGAATCTCATAAAATTTTGCCCAAAAAAGGAAGAGATGGAACTCCTAAAGGTCATCATCAACTCCCCATACGGGCTCTTATTCATAATATCACATGCTTTCTTCTATAGCAGATGTGTAACTTTTTTGTTTGATCTATAACGATGAATCATCAGGGGTATACAGGTGACACAGAAAACTTGGGGAAATGTGAGCAGGTTTGTGAATTTTAGACTACTTTATTTTGTCTATTCAATTTGACACAGCCTTTAAATTCTTTTGGCATTAAATCCTGACATTTTATAGCTTCAATAAACATAAAAAAATATTTTTAAGTTTGGAAAATTTGATTATTACTTATATCTTCCAGTTTTTCTTGGAGCTGATGAAGGCACCTCGAGTTGAATCAAAATTGCGAGTTTTCTTATTCAAGATTCAGTTCAATTCCCAGGTTTTCAGGGGTATTTTTTTCACTAAATCACCATTATATTTGGTTCACTTCAATTCTGTCTCAGGTTTCTGATTTCAAAAAGAGCTTGTACACAGTAAACTCTGCTTGTCAAGAAGTAAGAAAATGTTCTAATTAGCTGTTGGCTATCTTTCTATTTATTACTATTATTTTGAACCTTTTCATGTGAACAGGTCCGGAATTCAGAAAAGCTGAAGAATATCATGAAAATTATTTTATCTCTCGGGAACACATTGAATCATGGAACTGCAAGAGGTATGAGCCTCTACAGTATGATGAAAGCTTAAAAATTGGATTAACTTTCTCCCTATATATCTTATTAAAATGATTTGTATTTAATTAATTCCGATTTAGCATGACAGCGGGTGTTTATACCAAGTCAATAAATTAATTCCTATGCAGTCACAGATTAATTGACAAAATGAGTTACATGACTGGTACAAGGGCATTATCTGAAACACATGGAATTTAATGTGTAGGTGTGATGATATACTCATCACTAAGAAAAGCAATTAGACCTCACAGCACATAAGAAATTGGTGAAACTTTTTTTATTTGACCTCGGAGGCATGCAAATAAGTATGATGCTAAAGTTTCCTTATTGAAGTTCTGCTATAATATCGCATTTCTTGTTTCAGGTTCTGCTATAGGATTCAAACTGGATAGTCTCTTAAAACTGACGGATACACGTGCAGCGAACACTAAGATAACCCTTATGCATTATCTTTGCAAGGTGCACTTATAACAAAATCTGGTTGTCATTACTTTGTTCTGGCCCAAACTACATAACGTGGGTGGAATACCATTACTGATTTCAAATTTATTTTAACTACCTTTTTGACGCCTGTGAAAAATTTCAAGTTAGGTTTTGCTATGTTGATTAGATCTTCATTATTCATGTTGTATTTCTCGGTGGCTTATTCTTTAGGAGTACTTGCCTATTTTGTGGCATTGAAATGTTGTTTGAATTATTATGCTTTTTATTTCAGTGGCTTGGCTCTAAGTCACCTGAACTTCTAGAGTTTCCCAAGGATTTCATGAACTTGGAAGCTGCCACAAAGGTTTTGGCCCTTCATCTTATTACCAGATAACTGATTATAAAGTACTGTAATGAATGCTTCATTCTTAATGATTTTTTTGCAGATACAATTAAAATCACTTGCAGAAGAAATGCAATCCCTTACAAAGGGTTTAGAAAAGGTGAAGCAGGAGTTTGTAGCTTCAGAAAATGACGGCCCTGTATCTGAAATTTTCCACAAGGTGTCATATTTCTCTTGTAAGATTCAGTTGCTACACCATTTGTTATGTGTTCACTCTAGATTGAGCATGCACTTTTTTAATCATAATATTGAACTTGAAGTTGAAAAAAAACCTTTTCGCTTTTTCGCCTCCTTTTGATATCTTAACAAGTGAGTTTTATTGGCATGTGTTTCTAGACATTGAAGGAATTCATTGGTTTTTCTGAGAGTGAAGTATCCACTGTCTCAAATATGTACTCCATTGCGGTAAACATTTGTCGAAATAAGTATTACATTGAGTAAAATCTGTTTATTTCTCCATCATCATTTGAAACTTTTAAGCAGGGAAATAACGCAGATGGTTTGGCTCGGTATTTCAACGAAGATCCTGCTCGATGCCCATTTGAACAAGGTAGAGTTGATGATTATCTGTTATTCGGAACTTGAAGTTAAAAATCTCTGAGTCAATACTTATCATGTAATCCAGTTACTGCGACACTCTTAAACTTTGTGAGGTTGTTCCAAAAAGCTCATGAAGAAAACTGTAAACAGGCTGAACTAGAGAAGAAAAAAGCCGATAAGGAAGCTGAAATGGAGAATTCAAAGGGAGTGAGTTCAAAGAAGAAAGGAGTGAGTGAATGAATGAAATCTATTTACATTTTTCACGGGAATCTCGGGAAATGAGTTAAGCCGGTGCAAGCACATAAGATTCCGATTTGTAAACTTCCCGATTAATCATCGTAAGAGCCTTGTGATAGCATCAAACGAAATGGCGAGAGTTTTCAGACAATGCAGTTAGAGATGCTTCATATGTTCTTCTGAATCTTTTCGGAATGCATTTTTGCTATACGAAACGAGAGCCATTTTGTGATGGATTCGGAGTGGTGTACAGATTTGTCCGAAGAATGAGACAGTAAGTTGCTGCATACAGATGCATGTACAAAATAGACTCTGGAATTGTTATGCACAAAAGGGTATTTTTTGCTGGTTATTTTTGTATAGAAAAAGGTAGGCTACATGAGACATTGTAGGAATCTTTTTTCTATTAAATTTATTTTTTTTAAACATATAAAATCTTTTTAGGGTATTACTAATGTTTTCGTACCGATTTCTGTTGCGATTTGAATTGATTCTATTGGTATATTAGACGGTACCATTGGAAAAAACTTGAAAATTTATAGTAAAATTATCATATTATTTTAAGGTTAAACTCAAAAACACTCATGTTTCCGACTTAGTAATTCGATATTTAGTGGTATCTAACTCAACACTGATGTATGTTGGGAAATATGTTTTGAAACATAACATTTGTCCGTACATCATAAATGAGATGTAAATTGGATTAGTTTATATGAGAGATTGTAAATGATTTATTCAAGTTTTTTGCGGTCTTATCACATCATCTTATATATTATATTCGTGCATACTCCCCAAGTAAATTGACCCGACTCTAGAAATTTAATAATATTCAAACAACCTTGATAGACTATTTAGAACCTTTGAATAAATGCAAAAGAAAAATAACTACACAAAAAGTTTAACGTGAAAAACCTAAGTTCTTCCTTATATGAATTTGATGGTTAAAGATATTTACGAAAATATAATCTTTTCTAATATTATATTTATATCATCAATACGATTTATCCATATCAAATCATATTTAATGTGATCTTATTTTCATAATTAACTCCCGTCCTATATCGATCGACTATATCTCAGTTTGATCCTAGATCAATTGCCTCCATCTTATATTGTATGATAAGTTTCTTGTTATCTTCGGTATTACGTGCTCGAACGTCTAAATCAATCGACACCAATATTGATTGTCCTCTAAGTGTGTTTGATCGATAATAATATCAATCGATACACTTAACAATGATTATTGTAGAGGTTTTTATTTATGACTATGGTTTATGCTATTAATATCTAAGCTAAATATGAAATACTTTTATTTCCAGAAAAAAACTATATTTTGACAGGTAATTAATTGTCGAAAAAAAAAGTAATCATATTTTGAACGGCTATATGGCGCGGGTTGTAATTAGTAATGGACAATGGGAAGCAACGAGGACCAAGTCAAAATGCCTCATCATCTTCCGAAGAAATATTTTCTACAGAGGCAGAAAGTAAACGTGGGTAGATCGGGGATCAATGGCGGAAGCAGCGGTGACATTCTTGCTCCAAAATATGAGGGATATGATTGCCGAATATTGTACAATATTCTCTTTCTATATCTTTCACCATATTTTTCATATATATAATTAACAATATATATTTCCATATATGTAACCAACAGAATTAATCTCTATATATTCTTTCATATATGTAACCAACAAGATATATATTCATATCTTCTTCTATATATGTAACCAATAAGATATATCTCAATATCTTATTCTATGGGTCAATTAAGGAAATATATTTCTCATTCGATAATCTTAAATCCATATCTAAGTTTAATCCCACCGTTATTAAATAAAATAATCACAATCGTCCGATCGGTATCCTTAATCGGTCAATGGGACCGATCAACTCGATCAACATCGCTGCTTCATATTAGGTTCACCCGGTCGATAATACGAGCCATCGAGCCATTCGACTATCACTCGACATCAATTCCTAACAATCTCCGAGTTGACTTATCCTTTATTCTTCTTAGGTGATCCGCTCGACATTTATGCATCGATATGATGCTCTTTGAGAGTTGAACAACTTTCGCCTCTGACTTTCGAGGTTAGTACCCACCCTCGAAAGTCTCCGTTGGCCAAATCACCTAGTGAACCAAGTTATGGCATGCCTGAACCCTAACTTAACCGAAGTGACAAACTTTGTCAACTTCCCAAAAACTAAAGTTTTGGCCTCCAAGGACACTACGACAACAGAGTCATTGCAATCCTGATTAGATCTCCGCATTTCTTCACTAATCAATCGATCACGCACGTCGATAAATTTTAACTTACCCGGTTGGCTATTAATCATGTCGACGGTTGTCCCCCAACTCTCTGGCAATGTTCCAGGTAAAAAGGACTATCAATTGATCATCATTGATTTCGTGTTCCATCGATGCAAGTTGTCCGGTAAGATTATTGAACTCGTTCAAATGTTTGAAAATTGAACCATATTCGGTCATCTTCAAGGTTTATAATTTCTTTGCAAGATGCACTAAATTTGTTAATGTAACTTTTGTGTAGTTCATATTTATTACTATGGTTTATATTATATGT
Source organism: Utricularia reniformis (assembly GCA_009725065.1). Classification (NCBI taxonomy): domain Eukaryota; kingdom Viridiplantae; phylum Streptophyta; class Magnoliopsida; order Lamiales; family Lentibulariaceae; genus Utricularia; species Utricularia reniformis. The sequence continues at coordinate 332,215 of RWGZ01001047.1, read as the reverse complement.
ATTGGATTTTTCGAAAAAATCTATAGTTTTGTATTGTACCATTAAGATCATTTGATAGGATCCTAAATTTTATTGAATTGTGAACCTATTATTTAAATTATTTTAATAAAAATAATGTATACATAAGCTAAATATTAAACTTTCTATTTCCAGATAAACCATATTTCGACCGGTAATTGTCGAAAATAAAACTAGAAAAGTAATCTTAACGGCTATATGGGCGCGGGTTGTAATTGGTAATGGACAATGGGAAGTAACGAGGACCGAGTCAAAATGCCTCATCATCTTCCGAACAAATATTTTATACAGAAGCAGAAAGTAAACGTGGTTAGATCGGGGATCAATGGCGGAAGCAGCGGTGACATTCCTGCTCCAAAATACGAGGGATATGGTGGTGTACCAGATCGAGCTGAGCCGTGCAGCCAAGGGAGAACTGGAGAAGTTGCAGAAAGAGCTCGAGTTGATGAACGCGGTCCTTGAGGACGCTGCTGATGAGAAATCTAAGGGAAAAGCATTCAGAACATGGGAGAAGCAGATCCGTGAGGTTGTTTACGAAGCGGAGGACTTGATTGATTCTTGTATGATCCAGGAACAGGCTGATCGGAAAAAGAAATTCAAACTGTCTACGACCCGAATTGACTTAGCTGAGAAGTTGAAAAACATCCGAGTAAACAAGATTGAACCTATTTTCAAGACAGCCAAGAGCGATCTCGCTATATTGCGGGGACCTGATGAGCCTGACCTGCGAACCAAGAAGACCAGACAAGTGAGAAATAAGCCTTACTGTGTACTTTCTTGAGAAAACTATATTTTCTAGCGATGAGGAAATGGCTGATGAAATTTTAGTAAACGTGACAAAAGCTGAAATTTCATTACTTTCTTTTGTGCAGGTTGAACCTCTGCTCGACAAGACTGTTGTGGGTTTCGAAGATGAAATAGAAACTTTGATTTCAAATCTGCGTGAAAATTGTTCAGAAGTTGAGGCCATTTCTATTATTGGCATGCCTGGTCTTGGGAAGACAACTGTAGCATCGAAAATATTTCGTGATTCCAGCATCGATTTTGACTTCCCTACTCGAATTTGGGTGAATGTTTCAGATGAATACACGAGAAGGGATATTTATCTAACCATTGTCAAGAAGTTCACTAGTCAAGATTTCTCAACCACGACAGATTTGGAGTTAGCTTTGAAAGCGCAAGAACATTTGAGTCAAGTGAAGTTCTTACTGGTTCTTGACGATGTGTGGACAGTTGAAGCATGGAATGATATTAAACTTGCACTACCTATCAAGAAAGGATCAGGCAAGGTGCTGATAACAAGTCGTATAGAGAAGGTGGCTACAAATGCAAATGCTATTAGAGAGCCGCATCGACTTCGATTTCTCACTGAAGAAGAAAGTTGGAAGCTTCTTCAGCTGGAAGTTTACGGTAAGGAAGGTGTCTGGCCTGAGGACTTGGAAGCTATTGGAAAAAACATATCACTTAAGTGTGGTGGATTACCTCTTGCCTTAGTGGTTATAGGGGGTATTCTATTAGACAAAATCTCTCCGCCAGAGACTAGAAAAGCGGAATGGAAAGAGGTATCTCAAAGAGCAGAGGAGTATTTGTTAGTAGATGATAAGGATAAGGAAAAGAGTGTGAGGAATATTATAGCATTGAGCTATGATAAAATGCCATACTATTTGAGGAGTTGCTTCCTATATTTGGCTGTATACCCCAGAGACTTTGATATTTCTGTCTGGAAATTAACACGTTTATGGATAGCTGAAGGGTTTATAAAAGAAGGAAGCAAGAGTTTGGAGGACATTGCAGAAGAGAATCTTAAGGAGCTGATAAGAAGAAATTTGGTGATGGTTGTTAGAAGAAATGCTCAAGGTAAAGTGAAATCATGTCGTGTACATGACATGATTCGGGAGTTTTGTAAGCGAGAAGCTGAATTTGATCGTTTAAACTTCTTACAAGTGATATCAAAGTCCTCGGATGGCCTTTTTGTCCCTGATGTTTCTGAAATACAAAAGTTTCGCAGAATTTGTGTTCATTCTCATATCTTGGAATTCCTTCAAGAAAAACCAAAAGGCCATCGTACTCGCTCTTTTATATGTTTCTCAAAGCATGAGATTGATGTACCTTCAAATTCTCTACAATTAGTTACGGATGCTTTTGAATTGCTCAGGGTGTTTGAAGGGAGTTCCATCAAGTTCCCAAGATTTCACATTAAACTCACCAAGCTTATACATCTGAGGTACATCACTTTGTCTGGAGGAGATGAGTTCCGGATTCTCCCTGATTCTATTGCTGAACTTTACAATTTGGAAAGTATAGTAATTGACACTTCCTATCATACCTTTGAAATTAAGACAAACATTTCTGAGATGAGACGTTTGAGGCATTTGAAGACAAGGGCAGCTATCGTCTTAAATGGGAACAAGAAAAAGAAGTGTTTACCGACAAAGATTCTGCAAACACTTACTAGATTATCTACCCAAAGTTGCAAAGAGGAAATCCTGAGCATGACACCTAATATCCAAACATTGGGTATTTATGGAGAGTTAATCTCTCTTGTTGATGCTACCTGCTTTGCAAAATTGTCTTCCCTCAAAAGGTTGAAGATGGTTAATTCAATAGAACATGATATACCGATACCTCAACTGCTCAAGGAAGCACAATTCCCACGAAATCTGAAGATTTTATCTTTATCGGCTACAAACTTAGATTGGCATTATATGAAGACACTTGGACGTATGAAGCTAGAGGTTCTCAAACTCAAAGACAATGCTTTCAAGGGAGATGAATGGAATGTTTCTCGTGGTGATTTTTGCTTTCTTCAATCTCTTCAAATTGAACGTACTGATCTTATTACATGGACCATTGAAGATGGCTCTTTTCCAGAACTCACATATCTTTTTCTTGATAATTGTGAGAAACTCAATGAAATTCCATTTGGTCTTGTTAAAGGACTGCAAACTTTGGAATTGGGACTTGTTTCAAAATCTGCACTTTCTTCTGCTGAGAAAATTGGTGCAGAAAAGCAGAAGACTCCAGGTGGGAGTGGATTTAAGCTCATAATTGCTCCAATTGCAAAAAAATAAATTCAGGCACGTTCTTTCCTCCCTTTTCTCTTTATCATATCATATATTATTGCATTATCTCACGGGAACAAGGATTCTGGAAAATGAGTTATCAGTTTTCTCATAATTTGAATAAATGCTGCATCAGCTCCCTTTTGCTGATTTGCAGTATGTGTGCACGCAGGCTCATATTCTTATTTATCAGTCATGGATCTGTTTGTTCATTTCATTGCACTGTTAATGATGAATATTTGTTGCTTTAACATTTTTTCTATACGTAAATTTCGGACCAACTCTCGAACATTTTTTCTATACGTAAATTTCGGGCCAACTCTTAAATTCTGCAGTACATGATACATGATTTGCGAAGTAATTATAGGAGCCTATACGTAAATTTCGGACCAACTCTCGAACATTTTTTGTATATGTATATTTCAGACCAACTCTCGTAGATCTTTGATTAACTCCTACAGTAAATGATACATGATTTGCGAAGTAGTTATAGGAGCCTATACGTAAATTTCGGACAAAGTCTTGAACATTTTTTCTATAAGTAAATTTCGGACCAACTCTCGTAGATGTTTGTTTAAATTCTAGAGTACATGATACATATGCATATGATACATGATTTGTGAAGTAATTATAGGAGCCAAATGTTGTTCACGATAAATCTGTTCATCCCCCGAATTGAACTTGATACATGCAAAACAAGACACAAATAGCTTGTTGGTTATTCATATGGATCCATAGAAAAAGTATGTATAGTAGGTTAATTACCACCGCATTCGACGAGGCATCTTACTCCGGNCTATTATAGGAAGTTGATCCCACCGTAGAAAGTGAAGATACAAGTGATGGATTTGTGTCGGATTTGGCAAACTCTATCCCTGGAATCGACGAGGCCATGAGTTTTGCCGAAATGCTCAAGTAAGCTTTATTCTTGACTAGTTCCAAGTCCTGTGAGATCTGTTATAGTTAGATGCTGTTCTGAATGTAAAACTCGGGTATAATATTTTACTCAGGCTCGTCAAGACAATGGATTACTCCGTGATCGTATTTGATACAGCTCCGACTGGTCATACTCTTCGGCTTTTACAATTTCCTTCTACATTAGAAAAAGGTCTTGCCAAAATGATGAGCTTAAGGAATAGATTTGGTGGTTTGTTGACTCAGGTATAACTATCCACAAGCTTCCTAATGTTGGTTAAGCTCATTGGCATTTGTTCCTCTCGAATCGATGTTTGGCGATTGAGTCTCTACATGTGTTTATTTTGATGTATCTGAAATGCAGATAACATGTCTTTTCATCACCGTTTCTTAGCAGATGACTCGTCTTTTTGGCGTTGAAGATGAATTTAACGAGGACACTCTTTTGGGAAAGCTGGAGAGCATGAAAGATGTAATCCAACAAGTGAACAAACAGTTTAAAGATCCTGTATGAGAATATTTCACTTCATTTCTCCTAAAGTTTGTACTAATTTAAAAACTTGCAGGATCTTACGACCTTCGTATGCGTTTGCATTCCTGAATTCCTGTCTCTCTATGAAACGGAACGCCTCGTTCAAGAACTCACCAAGTTTGAAATCGATACACACAATATCATCATCAATCAAGTAATATTCGACGAAGAAGGTGCTATATTTTTCCCCAGTTTCATTATCACAGTCGTTTTTCGATAAAAATATATCATCGATCCTCTATCTGAATGTCAGTCATCGAATCAAAGCTTCTGAAAGCTAGAATGCGAATGCAGCAGAAATACTTGGATCAATTTTACATGCTTTACGACGATTTTCATATCACCAAGTTGCCATTGTTGCCAGAAGAGGTACGAGGATTCACTTACACATGTTCGTGTGAGTCGAAAATCGAACCATCTATGCATTCGAATGAACAAGATTCACTCTTTATACTTTATGCTATTGATATATTATCTCTGAGTTTACCAACAGGTATGTGGGGTTGAAGCATTGAAGGCATTTTCGAGCAGCTTCGTTACTCCGTATCGATCCCCATTTGATCGAGGTTCGGTCGAGGAGATGGAGCAGAAGGTGACACTCCTGAGAGAACAGCTAGAGGAGGCTGAACAAGAAGTTGAAAGACTCAAAAAAGGAAAACAGAAGGTCTGATGGGGAATGGCCTTGGCTATATTGCCTTTTACAAAACTCATAACTTGCTGGGGGGTTTTTTGCAATAATATTTCTTTTTTGAATCATTTTCTGATAAAATTATAATCCAGANTTGGGGATCAAATATGTCATACCGACTAAACTTTGGAGATCAAAGTTTTGCCAAAACTTAGAAAGTATGGACGGTTTTGCCAATCTTCATACTTTGGGGATCAAAATTGTCACCATCATAAAACTTCGGGAACCAAAATTTCCAAAACCATGAAATAATGGGGACCAAATTCATGTGTCGCCCAAATTGAATTGAGGAATGAAGTCCTGAAACATAAAAAGTTGCAGTAATCCAGAATACTATGTCACTGTATCACATTTACCATTGAGCTGGAATATTAAGGGCCACTCTTACTTAAGAGTACGATTCATTAGGAACAGCAAAGGATAACAAAGCAAGGGAGTATCTCGTCAGCGGTGGAGAATCAATTCAATTTATCACTAAAATCTAAACACAATCAAAGGTCTTAAAATCTACAAACCTGATTCAACAGCCCAGATCAGAAAATCTTAAATCCAGTAGATAAACACCGATACAATGCAAAAACGTATCTAGTTAATCTAGGGTTTCGCTAGGAACGCCCATAAAAAGTGGTACCTTATTTCTTATTGTGCCTCTGTGCAAAGGGAGAATTTTTTTCATCTTCCTCTGCGAACGTAACAAGATAAAGTAACATTGGTTCTAGCGGAATAAAAAATAAGACAAAAGACAAAATACCACTAACCTGTGAGACCGAGGGAAAACTTGGTTACGATGAACCCACTGACGGCGAATCCCAAAAGAAAAGGCCAGTTGCGATTCCATTCCCTCTTGAAGAACACTGGCCATGGATCAAATTTCCTCATCTCGATTCAGCCTCAAGTATGCTCCAACTCTGCGTCTTCAAATCTCCAAATTGTGATCTAGCGGAATTTAACACGCTGGCTTTATGGGCCCAAATGGGCTTACTCTATCTGTGCCAAGAGCGACTCAGTTATTACAATTTATGGGCTTGAACAAGGCCCATTGTTGGCCCGTAAAAAGATCTTTAGCCCTTAATTTCTGTAATTTACACATGAATTTTATGTCGAGAATCGAAATCGGATCGGGATTATATTTTCTGCACTACTTCTACTCCGATTCTCAATTGTTATCTTTGATGTTTTGTATAGGAGAATACCTATATATTCATATGATTTGAAGTTAAGATTTTGAGGTGGGGGAATGCTTCTGGATTGATCCGGTGGAAGAAAATCCACTCCTTTCCGCTGTGGAGTTCACTCGGTTTGGAAGTGAAGGGACCCAAGTATGTGCCCATGTCCTTCAGATGTGTAAATTATTTTTTCAAGGAATTTTGTAATGGAATTTGGTGGTTGAATTTGTGAATTGGCTGCACATTTTTTTGTTTGTTTTTTGAAAAGACCTTTGGTACCTTACTTCGTTTGATATGTGAATCAATTTGCTTCAACTTTAAATAACGGAAAGGTTTGGATCGTGGGATGTTGAATTTTCTCAGGGATTTGTCTAGAAATACTTTTGCTTTTGCCATAATCCTGATTAGTTTTTCTATAAAACTTGCGATTTTGTAACGAGGAGTGGTCACTCAATCTTTTTGATAGGATAATTAAAGCGTTTCATGGATTCCAACGAGGAAATGCCTGAAGGGTTGGTTCAGAACATACTCGATCAAGATTCATTGAAATGGATATTTGTTGGAGGAAAAGGTGGCGTTGGAAAGACTACATGCAGCTCAATTCTAGCCATTCTGCTTGCGAGTGTTCGTTCCTCTGTGCTAATAATTTCCACAGATCCTGCACATAATCTCAGCGATGCATTTCACCAGAGGTTCACCAAGAGTCCTACACTCGTTGAAGGGTTCACTAACTTGTACGCTATGGTATGACTGATGATTTCAATTCATAGGACTTCCAGTGGAAGTTTTTGTTCCTATGCAATTGGATTGAGATTTCAACTGCTATCCACGAAAAATGATGGATTTTTTATGCGTTTATCTGAATCAACAGTACTTACTTCCCATTCTGAAGACTGGTTTTGAAATTTATTGTGTTACCTTTTATTCTTCCTAGTGAGCAGAACAATGTTGTAAGAGTTATAACATCTGGAATGAGTTCTTTTCTGTATATGGTTTGCGTAGGTTTTTTTCACAGTTGACATGTGTTTTGGTCAAGTATTATTGAAATTGCAGCAGCGCAAATAACTTGCTCTATTATAGGAAGTTGATCCCACCGTAGAAAGTGAAGATACAAGTGATGGATTTGTGTCGGATTTGGCAAACTCTATCCCTGGAATCGACGAGGCCATGAGTTTTGCCGAAATGCTCAAGTAAGCTTTATTCTTGACTAGTTCCAAGTCCTGTGAGATCTGTTATAGTTAGATGCTGTTCTGAATGTAAAACTCGGGTATAATATTTTACTCAGGCTCGTCAAGACAATGGATTACTCCGTGATCGTATTTGATACAGCTCCGACTGGTCATACTCTTCGGCTTTTACAATTTCCTTCTACATTAGAAAAAGGTCTTGCCAAAATGATGAGCTTAAGGAATAGATTTGGTGGTTTGTTGACTCAGGTATAACTATCCACAAGCTCCCCAATGCTACTATATATGTTGGTTAAGTTCATTGGCATTTGTTACTCTCGAATCGATGTTTTCGTTTGAGTTTCTACATGCGTTTATTTTGATGTATCTGAAATGCAGATAACATGTCTTTTTCATCACCGTTTTCTAGCAGATGACTCGTCTTTTTGGCGTTGAAGATGAATTTAACGAGGACACTCTTTTGGGAAAGCTTGAGAGCATGAAAGATGTAATCCAACAAGTGAACAAACAGTTTAAAGATCCTGTATGAGAATATTTCACTTCATTTCTCCTAAAGTTTGTACTAATTTAAAAACTTGCAGGATCTTACGACCTTCGTATGCGTTTGCATTCCTGAATTCCTGTCTCTCTATGAAACGGAACGCCTCGTTCAAGAACTCACCAAGTTTGAAATCGATACACACAATATCATCATCAATCAAGTAATATTCGACGAAGAAGGTGCTATATTTTTCCCCAGTTTCATTATCACTGTCGTTTTTCGATAAAAATATCTCATTGATCCTCCTTCTGAATGTTCAGTCATCGAATCAAAGCTTCTGAAAGCTAGAATGCGAATGCAGCAGAAATACTTGGATCAATTTTACATGCTTTACGACGATTTTCATATCACCAAGTTGCCATTGTTGCCAGAAGAGGTACGAGGATTCACTTACACATGTTCGTGTGAGTCGAAAATCGAACCATCTATGCATTCGAATGAACAAGATTCACTCTTTATACTTTATGCTATTGATATATTATCTCTGAGTTTACCAACAGGTATGTGGGGTTGAAGCATTGAAGGCATTTTCGAGCAGCTTCGTTACTCCGTATCGATCCCCATTTGATCGAGGTTCGGTCGAGGAGATGGAGCAGAAGGTGACACTCCTGAGAGAACAGCTAGAGGAGGCTGAACAAGAAGTTGAAAGACTCAAAAAAGGAAAACAGAAGGTCTGATGGGGAATGGCCTTGGCTATATTGCCTTTTACAAAACTCATAACTTGCTGGGGGGTTTTTTGCAATAATATTTCTTTTTTGAATCATTTTCTGATAAAATTATAATCCAGATTAATTTATTTAAATATATACTTTTTATATTATCTACCTCATTTATTTTCCATAAATAGTAACAAATAATTCTTAATTCTATTTTTAATGAAATTCTTGCTAGAATTTAGAAATTATTTATAGATAGATTCTGATAAATATTAATATTTATATTTAGAATCTATACTTCGAGAGCATTTCGTTTGGCGAGAGAAAGCTGTAAAGGAACAACGGCCTTTTCGGAATTCTGGGTTGAAGAATTAATGGCCATATCTGCCCTTGACTGTTGATCTCTTATGAATTATGATTACTAAAGGAAGCCTAATTTGAGGAGGCGAACAGTTCGTGAGTTTTTTCTCTTCGGTTGGACTTCTGGTTGTTTTAGGTGATATTCTTTTTCTCATTAAGATTGCCTATTTTGGTTTTGTTTTGCGTCTGTTTTTGGTTCGTTCGTGTGGAGGATATGTTGTTCTCTTTGATTTTGGTATGATTTTTGTTTAAAAGTTGGGTATTTTTTTGTCTTGTGTAACTGCTATAAAATGATCTGTTATTCTAATATTGAATCTGTTCAGTGTCAGTTGCTAATAGACGGAGATGTCAGTGTAATTGGCTTGTTTTTTTTGTAAAGAAACCATCGTTATGCGTATCTGGCTTGGTTGCATGCGAGTGAAGATTAACAGGTTTTTTCTTGCAGATGCTGAGGAAGTTTATTTAGGAATCTTTTTCATTTACCCATGAGCAGATACAAGTGAGAGTTAAGGGATGGATGAGTACAGGGACATTGAAGCGTTGCTTCCTAGTTGGGTACCTACATATCCAACTGAAATGTCGGATCCTCGTCTTTTTATTATTACTTGCATTATTGTTGGTCTGATAGGGATCTTTACCATATTATACACTGCATTCCAATGGAGGAAAAATATCAATCTTAGTTGGATGAAGGCCATTGCAAGATCAAATAAGAAAACCAAATCAAGGAACAATGTCCCCATATCACCTCATAGTTGGAATTCTGAATCCACGTATCGTGGAAAAAGTATCAATTGTTGTGTATGCTTAGAGTCTGTGGCACCTTCGCAAACATTAGGACCTTTGGTGGCTTCTGATGCTTTGATGCACCAATGTGGGATATGTGGTGCAGTAGCGCACCTGGGCTGCTCAACCAATGCACCTACAGATTGTAAGTGCATATCAATGTTTGGCCACAACCATGTTCTGCATCAGTGGACTGTACTGTGGACAGAAGTTGCAGATCAACATGATGAATCTTCTCTCTGCAGCTACTGTGATGAGCCATGTAGTGGTTCTCTGCTCGGAGGGCCACCCATATGGCGTTGCTTATGGTGTCAACGTTTGGTGCATGTAGATTGCCATGGTAGCATGTTTAATGAAACAGGTGATGTTTGTGATTTAGGTCCTCTTAGAAGGCTCATCCTATCACCCTTGTATGTAAAGCAATCGAGCAGGACATCTGGTGGATTCTTAAGTTCGATTACTCATGGAGCCAATGAGATCGCATCTTCTGTACGTGCTAGCATTAGAAGTAACAAAAAGCATAAAAAGGGGTATAAAACATCTGCTGATATTGGTAAGAGTAGCAGCACTCAGAGTGATGTCTCCACAGAAAGTGATGCTGCAACTAGTAACCCTGTTAAATTTTCCAATGGGATTGTAGATTCTGATGATGGTAATGAGTTCTTTCAACATAATCCGGAAATAAAAGTGATGGATAAAGTACCCAGTTTCAAGAAAACCTTGTCCTTCAAGAGCAAGGATGAGGTTCAATCAAACGGTATGAAACATATGTATGAGTTGATTGATTTGCCATCTGAGGCAAGGCCCTTGCTAGTGTTTATCAACAAAAAGAGTGGAGCTCAAAGAGGTGATTCACTGCGGCAAAGGCTGAATTTTCTTCTTAATCCTGTACAGGTGAAGATCATGCTTTTTGAAGCTTAGGCAGTATCACAAACTCTCAATTGGGAGCTTGGGGTTCTGATTTAAATGCTTCTATTGCAATAAAAGAACTTAATTGTGTACGTTGAGGATATATGTTCTTGTGCATTCTAATGAAGTTCTCAGAAATTGAACCTTTAATTACATTTGCAGATGTGATGATTATGTTAGGCTTCGACCATATTTGTCTTCTGGCATTCAAAATTTCTCATCAGTTGTTTATGTTTTACTTAGTGACATTGTATTCTTTGACTTCAGATATGTGAATTGAGTTCAACACAAGGGCCGGAAGCTGGACTTTCTTTTTTCAGAAAGGTTTCCCATTTCCGTGTTTTGGTTTGTGGAGGAGATGGCACTGTTGGCTGGGTTCTAGATGCCATAGAAAAACAGGGATTTATATCTCCTCCTCCAGTGGCCATTCTCCCCGCTGGAACAGGAAATGACTTGGCCCGCGTTCTTTCTTGGGGAGCTGGCCTAGGTTCAGTTCAGAGGCAAGGTGGCCTTTGCACATTTTTGCATGACATTGAACATGCTGCTGTTACCATTCTTGATCGATGGAAGGTATCAATCACAAATAATCAGGGGAAAGCACTCCAACCTCCTAAGTTTCTCAACAACTATTTGGGTACGCTTATATTTTTGTCTATGCTACAGTCCCTTCAGGAATAATGCTTTCTCGTGACATCAAACATCTACTTTGTTCGAAGTTTGTATTATATTCATTTGTTGGCATCATCTACAAGCTTTATGCTTGCTCAAATTATACTGTACATTCATTTATGTGCCTGAAAGTGAAAAGGAAGCATTTATGCAGGTGTTGGATGTGATGCAAAGGTTGCTCTAGATATCCACAACTTGAGAGAAGAGAATCCAGAGAAGTTCTATAGCCAGGTAGTTTTTTTTCCGAATTTGTCATTTATTAATCAGGCCATTCTTCCCTCACCTCTACTTTATTTGTAGCTCTTTTTCTTCTAATGATATTAATTCCATAAAGAAGTAACTTGCAGTTCATGAATAAAGTTCTTTATGCAAGAGAAGGTGCTAGAAGTATCATGGACCNAAATCAAGGAACAATGTCCCCATATCACCTCATAGTTGGAATTCTGAATCCACGTATCGTGGAAAAAGTATCAATTGTTGTGTATGCTTAGAGTCTGTGGCACCTTCGCAAACATTAGGACCTTTGGTGGCTTCTGATGCTTTGATGCACCAATGTGGGATATGTGGTGCAGTAGCGCACCTGGGCTGCTCAACCAATGCACCTACAGATTGTAAGTGTATATCAATGTTTGGCCACAACCATGTTCTGCATCAGTGGACTGTACTGTGGACAGAAGTTGCAGATCAACATGATGAATCTTCTCTCTGCAGCTACTGTGATGAGCCATGTAGTGGTTCTCTGCTCGGAGGGCCACCCATATGGCGTTGCTTATGGTGTCAACGTTTGGTGCATGTAGATTGCCATGGTAGCATGTTTAATGAAACAGGTGATGTTTGTGATTTAGGTCCTCTTAGAAGGCTCATCCTATCACCCTTGTATGTAAAGCAATCGAGCAGGACATCTGGTGGATTCTTAAGTTCGATTACTCATGGAGCCAATGAGATCGCATCTTCTGTACGTGCTAGCATTAGAAGTAACAAAAAGCATAAAAAGGGGTATAAAACATCTGCTGATATTGGTAAGAGTAGCAGCACTCAGAGTGATGTCTCCACAGAAAGTGATGCTGCAACTAGTAACCCTGTTAAATTTTCCAATGGGATTGTAGATTCTGATGATGGTAATGAGTTCTTTCAACATAATCCGGAAATAAAAGTGATGGATAAAGTACCCAGTTTCAAGAAAACCTTGTCCTTCAATAGCAAGGATGAGGTTCAATCAAACGGTATGAAACATATGTATGAGTTGATTGATTTGCCATCTGAGGCAAGGCCCTTGCTAGTGTTTATCAACAAAAAGAGTGGAGCTCAAAGAGGTGATTCACTGCGGCAAAGGCTGAATTTTCTTCTTAATCCTGTACAGGTGAAGATCATGCTTTTTGAAGCTTAGGCAGTATCACAAACTCTCAATTGGGAGCTTGGGGTTCTGATTTAAATGCTTCTATTGCAATAAAAGAACTTAATTGTGTACGTTGAGGATATATGTTCTTGTGCATTCTAATGAAGTTCTCAGAAATTGAACCTTTAATTACATTTGCAGATGTGATGATTATGTTAGGCTTCGACCATATTTGTCTTCTGGCATTCAAAATTTCTCATCAGTTGTTTATGTTTTACTTAGTGACATTGTATTCTTTGACTTCAGATATGTGAATTGAGTTCAACACAAGGGCCGGAAGCTGGACTTTCTTTTTTCAGAAAGGTTTCCCATTTCCGTGTTTTGGTTTGTGGAGGAGATGGCACTGTTGGCTGGGTTCTAGATGCCATAGAAAAACAGGGATTTATATCTCCTCCTCCAGTGGCCATTCTCCCCGCTGGAACAGGAAATGACTTGGCCCGCGTTCTTTCTTGGGGAGCTGGCCTAGGTTCAGTTCAGAGGCAAGGTGGCCTTTGCACATTTTTGCATGACATTGAACATGCTGCTGTTACCATTCTTGATCGATGGAAGGTATCAATCACAAATAATCAGGGGAAAGCACTCCAACCTCCTAAGTTTCTCAACAACTATTTGGGTACGCTTATATTTTTGTCTATGCTACAGTCCCTTCAGGAATAATGCTTTCTCGTGACATCAAACATCTACTTTGTTCGAAGTTTGTATTATATTCATTTGTTGGCATCATCTACAAGCTTTATGCTTGCTCAAATTATACTGTACATTCATTTATGTGCCTGAAAGTGAAAAGGAAGCATTTATGCAGGTGTTGGATGTGATGCAAAGGTTGCTCTAGATATCCACAACTTGAGAGAAGAGAATCCAGAGAAGTTCTATAGCCAGGTAGTTTTTTTTCCGAATTTGTCATTTATTAATCAGGCCATTCTTCCCTCACCTCTACTTTATTTGTAGCTCTTTTTCTTCTAATGATATTAATTCCATAAAGAAGTAACTTGCAGTTCATGAATAAAGTTCTTTATGCAAGAGAAGGTGCTAGAAGTATCATGGACCGGACATTTGCCAACTTACCATGGCAGGTTAAAGTGGAAGTTGATGGTGCAGAGATTGAAGTTCCAGAGGTGAGAGCCTGCTCATTTTTTCATGCTATGGTTAAAATACTCTCATGGTGCATTATATCTTCAGGATGCTGAAGGCATCATTGTTGCTAATATTGGAAGTTATATGGGTGGTGTTGACTTATGGCATAACGAAGATGAGAGGTACGATAACTTCAATCCACAGTCGATGCACGATAAAATGCTCGAGGTTGTTAGCATTTCAGGCATGTGGCATCTAGGAAAGCTTCAGGTAACGTTGGCCTTGCTTTGAGCTCTCATCCCACATATATGGAAATTTTCAATAATTCGGAATAACGAATAGCAACAAAAGGCTTCTAACAGTGACATTCAAAACGGTCTAAAAATGCTTTAAGCCATTCATTGAGTTTTATCGTGCATAGACTTGATAGCCTCTTATTCGAAGTTACGGTATCATATGATGCAGGTTGGGCTATCAAGAGCTTGTAGACTTGGACAAGGACAGTGTATAAAGATGCATATGTTTTCTGGATTTCCTGTGCAAATAGATGGAGAACCATGGTTTCAACAAATTTGTACATTATCGATAACACATCATGGACAGGTAGATAAGTGAATAATGAATCATAATAGCCGCCGCTAAAATGGTCTTATTTTTTGGAATATTTTCAGGCCTTCATGTTGAAAAGAACTGCAGAAGAACCTTTGGGTCATGCAGCTTCGATTATTGCTGATGTGCTTGAAAATGCTGAGTCAAATCAGGTCATCAATTCCTCACAGAAGCGATTGTTGCTTCAAGAAATGGCTTTGAGACTGTCATGAGTGTAATTCATTACAAGCCCATCTTTTGGTGATGCTTATTCTTTTATAAGTACGAAGCAGAATCTATTGGATAGTTTTTTAACATTTCTAATCTTTTTTATATAAATTTGTTTTCGTTCCATTTCTTATTTGGATTAGATCGTGTTTTGGGCCACTTTTGCACCGATTTTTGTTAAATGGGCCTGTGAAAATTATTCAGTGGCCCAACTTGAAACGAATACGTCACGCGCCCTTGCTGTCGCGTGAGACATTCCGACAATTTGTCTGTGTCACCGACAACCGACAGTCTTGTCCAATGTCAGCCCTACAAAAATGGTGTGCTGGCTTTCACCCGACAAGATTATTGGTTGCTGGGATAGGGGAGACAGAGTTGTTTCGTAATTGTGAGGTGTGGGATTTCACAAAATTGTGATAAATAAATATGAAGAATAGTGTGTCATTGAACATCATTAAATAAAAAAGCATTTTCAGACAGAGTTGTCGGCAAGTCTTGCCGGATAAAAGCCAGCAAAGTTTCACTTGTTGGATCAGAAATATAAATTTGTTAGCCAAACAAGATTGTCTGCCAAGAAACCCAAAATCCGACAAGTTTACCGGCAGACATCCGACAGGGTTGTCGGCATACACCCAGACATCCGACAAATAATTCAAATTTGTCGAAGTCTGGGTGACCTGAAATATGGGCTTAAGCGAATGTCGGCCCAAAAAGATAATTTTGAAAAATATGATCACTTTATTTATTAAGAGAAACGTGATTGTCTAATTGTATGCATAAAAAATTTGAATGAATCATTTATTATGATACACGTTCCTTTATAAAGGAATCCAATCCACACCTAAATTCGTATGTAAGACAATTACTACCATATTTCAACAAAGTTTCCACATTTCAACTGGAAAAAAAACAGGCCTGAAGTACAGGAAACATCAGGATGCCAATAATTAATCAACTTCTCATGTATAATCTTAATTGAATTGAAAGAGTAATTCAATATGAATCAAAAACTGTAATCAAATACAATCAATCATATTTGTTTTATACACAGATTTCTAACGGTCATCTATCTTGATTGTGGAGTCTATTTAATGCATACTCATTCACGAGAAGAGAAGAGTGGCTGGATCATAATGTCACATTAATATGAGAGTTAATGTCTCATACTAACGGTTCTTGGTATACTTTTGACATTCCCCCTCAAGATGAGCATAGATGTTAATCATGTTCATCTTGAAGCAGAGTCGTTCATGTTGTGAAACTCCAAGACCTTTAGTGAAGATATCAGCAATTTGATCTTGTNGTACAAGTTGGTTGATGCAAATCTCACTGCAATTTGTTTTGTAAGTGTGGTCCTTAAAAAGTAGAGTGAAGGGAAAAAAAGGCTTTAAAGAAAGGTCCCTTATCTGCAGAATTGTCTACTTCAATAATCCTACTTAACCACGTTTTAGTCTTTAATATTAGCAACCATTATTGCTTCTTCTTCTTCCTCAAAGCTCCAAACCCTACTCCCAAACCTCCATTTTTAGCTCAGAATGCAAGAAGACTGTCATCACTGTGTGTACATATCTATGTATCAATACATGGATATGAGCTAAATTCTTTCTGTTTGCTTTATAGAATGGTTTTAGACGAATGTCATTAAGCTATGAATGAAGGCGTAGTTTGTTTCTTTTGGAGCCGTATAGTGTAGTTGAAGGATGGTCCCAATGTAAAGAAAAGAAGAAGGGTAATTTTCAAGAGCTATTTGCTTATTTAATATGCTGTCAAACACATGAACATTGAATTTAGCCAACTTTAGATCACCTTCTTGTTATCTCAACTAAGTTTTCAGGACTGAAAGAGATTGACAGAGAAAAGGATTTTTTTAGTATTCTTCTTTTGAGATAAACAGATTTGCAGTCTGGTTTTGCAGATTTGTATGGTCCTAAAATGGTAAAACTGGAAGTTTTTTTCTGGGATCTTCTTTATTCGTTCATCGTGTCAGATGGATCTGATTCTTTGTCTTATTATTACAGAAGCCAAACAGTGATGATTCCGATATGATACTTGCAAGAAAACAGGATTTTCCGGCGAAAACGGAGGAGGATTCTAATGAAAAACTCCCAACAAAAATCCCATCTTGTTCATCATCATCTTCACGACAGTGGTTAAATTACAAAAACCCAAGAATCGTACGTGCTTCTCGTACCTTTGGAGGTAAAGATCGTCACAGTAAAGTATGTACTGTTCATGGGCTACGAGATCGCCGTATACGTCTCTCAGTTCCGACGGCACTTCAGCTTTACAGTCTACAAGAACGTCTAGGTCTGAGTCAACCCAGTAAAGTCGTTGATTGGCTTCTCGACATTACTAAAAATGATATCGATAAACTCCCACCGTTACCCATAATTCCTACGGCGGCGTTTCACCATCCCTCCGCCGTGGAAATGTTGACCAATTTTCAAAATTCTGATGGAAATGGGGGGGGATTTGTAGGAGTGGGCCAAGATCTGATCCAATTCAGTAATAATTCTGCTGCATCTTTCCAAAACCCTTATTTTCATTGGGATCTACACCATAATTCATTGTCACATCCCCATTTTGGAGAAGATGATGATAATTCACCAGTTTTCCCATCTCATCTTTATTTCTGTGCTTCTTCGTCTTCTTCTCCATCTTCTTTTATCCATTCAGTTTTACCCACAACTCTTCATCGCATAAACCAGACTGCTCCTCCATATTCAGACAACAATAGCCCCACAAATTCTTGATTCTCCTTTCGGGGATCTTATTGGAGCAACAGAAAGAAGTACAAAGAGACGGTATTACCAAGTTGTCTATGTTGATAACTTTGCCTGGTTTGTTCTTCTTCTTGGTCATGATTTCTTCATCTTTTTCACATAAATGAAAGGAAATTTGTAGCTTCCGAACTGGTGAACGTTATAGAGTTGATAACCTTTATTCAAAAGAAGAACGATAGAATCAATATTTGATCTATCGACTCAACAACATAAAAAAGAACATAAAAACGATTTGGATGGTCTCGTAGCTTTGCTACGAGACCACCTATTTGAAAACAGAGAGTATCGAACTAAAGAGAAAATATGGCTAAAACTCTTTTCAATTAGAATGTGAAAACCCTAATTTAACATTTCAACTAATACAACATATTTATAAAAGATAAGTTAGGCTTGTGGCCCAACACTTGAATCTTCGGAGACCCAACTACAACATCAAATCTAACAAGAAATGTATTCAATCATAAACTCTTCTTTTAATAAAATAAAGTTAGTGTTAGTATCTTAATGGATATGTTTGCTTTTTCAATTGAAAATGTTGTGTGTGATGAGGCTCGATTCCAACAATAACCAAGAAAATACGACGAGCTTCATAACCCTAGCAGTCATCTTCTTCTTTATGATAATCATTATCAGGCAATTCATCACTATTTTGAGCTTGAGGTTGAGGTACTTCTAAGACATAATCTGGTTTCAGTTCTTCCTTCATTGGTTTCAGTGTTCCCTGAGATACAACAAGAAGAATTTTTAATTTCATGTAGAGACCAATCCTACTCTTTTCATTTTTCAAAAATTATATCTCTACTTATACAAATTTGTTTACTTTCAGGTAACATAATTCGGTATCCTTTCACTCCATTACAATACCCTAAAAATACTCTAATTTTTGTTTTATATCAAGTTTTGTTCTTTTTGCTTCCAAAATGTGCACATAACATATACATCCAAATACTCTAAGATGTTTAACTGAAAGTTTATGTTAATGTCATAGTTCATATGCCAAGCCAAGTCCCTCGTCTCTGTATTCGAATAAAACGAATGGCAGCATTCAACTGAACACTTAAAATCATCTACATTGATCATCACAATTAGTTAAAAATGAAATGAAAGGCATAGTACAAAGAATATGGTTGCTATTTTGAACTGAAATGAGTCACGTACCAAAACATAAATTAGAAACGAACTACATTCAAAATCTATAGCACTGAAGAATTTATCCTACCAAAACATGTTATAGAAACTGGGGCAGGGCAATACGGGAACAAGAATACTCATTCATCAATAACAATAATGCCACCAACAAACCAGTGATCAACACAAAGTCTAAGATTAAACAGAAAATACATGTAATTAACTCATTGACGAAGATGAGTTAATTTCCTAATCTCTCAAGATTAAGAAGCTAAGCTAAAATCACAACAGGAATAAGAAGAAAAACCTCATTTTCTCTTCTTAGAAGGAGGCCTGTCCTCATCCTCATCATCTTCTTCCTCATCGTCGTCATCATTTTCATCATCATCATCATCATCGTCATCGCCATCTTCATCGTCACTGCCTTCATTACCGTTGGCCTCAGGATCCTCTGTAGGATCACCTTCATCATCTGCACCTTCTTCACCACCTGAAAAGTCCTCATCACCAGCATCATCATCATCACCCTGGTCATCATCATCATCATCATCTTCGTCGTCATCCTCTGTTTCAGTCCCATCTTGGTTTTCAGGACCAGGCTTTTCTAACTGATGAAGTTCGTCAATTGGAAACCTGCTGAGATATTATCAGTATCTGTTAAAAAAAATGAATTTTTGTATGTAAAAAGTTTATGCTCAAGAAGCAGAATTACCTTCTATCAATGTAGTCCGGTAGTTCATCAATGTGATTCAACAGGGACTGTGCCTTTTGAAATTAAAAACAATGTTTAATGAATGAGTAAGCATTCTGAATGTGATGGTGGATGCTAAACGAATGGATCGTGCATGAGTGGAAAAAAGCAAACTCCCCACACACAAGAAGCCATAGTTTTTAAGCATAAGAGAATAAATGTAGCATGAAAAAAAATCTTAAGCATTTTCAAGCCAAAAGCAATATCCATGATGGAAGGGGACACCTTGAAAAAGGCTTTCCTTTAAGAAAAGAATACCGCAAATATACAGCGCAAACATTAAAAAAGATAATAACTTTTTCCGGATATTGACTTTCACTTGAAGTTTTTCCGGATATAAAGTCCAGAGAACTTTATATCATGATGTGTCTCTAAACAATCAAATATTACAGAACTACTTGAAAAGAGCTTTCAACTACAAAGGGGGATGGACAAGAAAAGATCTTGAATTTATTCAACTTACAAGTTAAAGTTCAATTTAGAACAAAAAAACGTCCGAGGTTGTATTAAAAAAAGCTTGAATTATCCAGATAAACACAATATTGAATTCATTCAGCAACAAATTCAACTCCTGCTGAACAAGGAACTCTAGGTTCAGCATTGACAAGGAAAAGTTCGCCAAAACTCTCCCATTGCAGACAAATAAGAAAAAATCCCTTTGTAAAAGCAAAAAATGAAAATCTCATGAAAAAAGCGTTCACAAAAAACAAAAAGCCGGAACTTTGAACCCAGAAAGGTAATAATCACCAGCACAAGAATGCAGATTAGTGCTCCTTCAGTAGCCGAAAAAGTATAAAAAACAGTAGCTTCCGCAATTCGGTAGAGCATTAACTGTTTCCTCGAATCAGCAACAACAGAGCTCAACTCAGCCACCTCCATTTGATTAAACGACAAATCGGCGACACACTTCTTGTCCGAATACCGAAACTTGAAGGCGATAATAGAATAATATATGGGGTTTTAATGTTCATCCACTCTAGGTCTAGGGTTTTTGTAGGCAGTAATCAAATTCAGAAAAACTAGCGGCGCAGATTAAAATTTCCATAACTTCGAGGTCTCATTTTCAATTTCCCAAAATAATTAAATATCGAAAATAGTAAACTCCCCTTAAATATATTAAATTATTATTAAAAATATTTTCAAATTTCTATTGTTTGTGAATTATTTAAATAAAAATATGCCGATAAATCCAGTACATAGTGTCATATTGATATCAATTTAATTGACCCGGATTAAATCATCTCAAAATAACATATACCTACCAAAGTTGGTATAATTTAATAAATTTGCTAGGTTGTAGGTGCGGGTACGTAAAATTTTACTAATTCAATTAAGTGTGCGTTGAAGATGCGTTAATTTAAATTAATTAAAATATATATTAAATTATCAAAATCACGATTAAAAATAAACATATAAATTTTAAGAACAAAAAATAAAAATAAAAACAAAAAACAAAAAAGATAAAACAAAAAAATTGAACGCACCCGATAGGATTCGTGCAACTCGCATCGGGTGCGTTGCAAGCACCCCTACGAATCCTATAACATAGTAAATTTGATTTCATTTCAAATCTCGATTTTTTTGGTAAAACTAATCATCATGCTTGATAATTAGTTTTGAAAATATTGAGAATCATTTTTACCAAAGCTATCAAATTATGAGACTACGAAATTAGTTTTAAAAATTGATCGCTCCGATGAACTAGATATATCTTCTATTGATATATATATCCTATTCAAATATTTTCTTTACAAAAACTATAAATAAATTTTTAAAATATATAATTAAATAATATAAAAAAATATAATAGAAACAAAAAATTTATACTTGATTTTTATAATTAAAGAACAAAATTTAAACATATTAGCAAAAACCAAAAGAAGAAATATTGAAATCATACATCATACTAATCTAGATAATATTTGCTCCAACATAGATTCTAGATCTAGAAAAAATCTATTATCAAACAAAAAAATGAACGAACAAAAATCGAATCAAATGTTCGTCTACCTTGTAAAAATCCACAACAAGAAGCAATTATAGGAAACAAAATCGCTATCTTGGTAGACAAAAACTCGCATTAATTATCTATAATTGGATAGCCGTGAGTTCACATGGAAAAACATAACTGAAGATGAAGTATGCAATTCATCTTTAACCTAATTTGAAATATGCAAGTTTTGTAACCGGTTTTTAATCGGTTCGAATCGGACCGGTAGTGTGACGGATTCCCGATCGAACCGGTCGATTCAACCCAGTTTTTAAAACCATAGTACGGATGCCAAATTAAACTTTGAGAGCCAAATTTGACAAAATATCGAGAGAAGAAATAGACAAATTTCTCAATAATACAACAAAATTAAAACATATTTCTTTTCACCAGATAAAAAGGCAGCAAGCCATGGTGTGGGAGTATCGTAGTGACAACATACACAGATAATAAAGACTACAACATACCTTCAGCAAACAGTACGCCCATAGCATATAGAGGCGATATACAGATTCTTGGACCATTTTTCCTGCACATTTTCGTAGTAAGAACGAAGCTCATACGATAAAGAAGACAAAGCTAAACTAGTATTACCTTGACGTGAGTACTGGGGAATGCGGATGTACGAAGTGTTTCTTGAGTTTCATCCATCATTTTACGACGAGGGATGCTGAGAATGAAGGCAGCTTGATCGGCAGTAGCGGCCATGGAGGTTATTCGGTATCCACTTTCCCAACGACGATGTACACCTTCACTTGGATATAGGAAATCGAGCTCAACTACCTGGTTATAATGTCCAGAAAAGCTTAGCAATGGTGATGGAAATGGCTAAATGAGACAGTATTGTTTACCTGCTCGGAGTATCCGGAGTTTCTAGACATGACAACACCCCAGCGAATGCCGGCAGTGGTCATCGACGTTACATGGAAACCTTCTTTCCACTTTTTGTTTATCCACTTGAAAGGAAAAGAATCACTAACTTTGTAAGATTGTTGAGTGTAAGGAGTTCCTATGTAAACAAAATGTGCCTCAAGAGGATAGAAAATTGGGAGAACATGTAAGGCATAAAAGATAAATTGTGACCTTTAGACATGACAACAAGCGAACTTCCATTAGAAGCACCGGCTATAGAACTTATGTAGTAGTTCTTATCCCATTGCTCCATAATCCAATCCTAATGGAACAAAAACTGATATGATTAAAAGTAGAGAGTGTAAAAGATTATAGAGGACTTCTAAAATTAACCAACCTTGTGAAGAAAAATAGTTGACAGTTCATACACCTGGGAAGTAAAGCCAGTTCCAGCATCCATTATTAGAGCCCAAAGATTTGCAGCTGAAGCCACACAGCTAATATGTAGACCATCTTCGTTGCCCTTCTCGACATGTTGACGAAGTCTTGAGTCAGCAACATTATAGTGGTATCTGAATGAAAACAAACACACAAAGTCATAATGTGCCACAGATTTTAAATAACATTTGATAAGCATAAAAGACAGAATACATTTTCAGAACTTTTACATCTGAAAGTATGCACGCTAATGGCTTTTTATCTAAACACACTTCAACAAAGATCAAATGCATAATAACCAAAACTAATACCTATCTACGTGACCAAAAACACAAAGCCAACATTATTTGCAGACACACTTCAAAATTCAAAGAAATTGAGCTGTCTTTCAACAGCATTGGTTTAATAACTTTGTGGGTGGACACGGATTCAACCCAACAGATTACGGGTCTATCTCATCAAACCGGTCAACCAGTTCGTCTGAGCCAAGGTGTTGGGAAATTTTTTTGACCCAAAAGATTAGAATTCTGGCCAAACCTATCAACGAGTTGATATTTTACAAAAAAATCCATTTTAACCCTAAAAACCAAAAAACGAAATTGACGCATATCAATCCATTGACTAATATAGGTTGACAAGTACAAATGGCATAAAAGACATTAACATGTAGAAAATAACCTCTGTTTCATGGGTCGCCGTGCATTATAGGCTGAAATCCACTGAGTAGCTGGACTACCCAACCTTACTTTTTTCTTTGGCTGCTCATCCTCTTCCAGATTAATGTGCAACCTTCCACGCTTTTGTCCAACCTGCTTTATTGAACACCAAAAAGGTTCACAAAAACCACTCTCAGGCAGACTTCAACAAAATAAAAAAAAATTAAATTTTCCTTGATATGGATTGCCTGAACAAGGTATGTTCAGCTCAATAAAATCCAGAATAGATTAACCTTTAAACTCACATGGTTAACATAGTCAAGAGATCTAATAAGTGAATCAATTTTTTCAAAAGGAGATCTCTTTTACACTACCTTAAGCGCTCCATCAATCCTAATTGGTCTCAGCGACGAGCACGGTTCAATCAGGCCCTCAAAATATGATATCAGTTTGGAGTAATTTGGTTCCTCATCGAACTTCATAATACTCACAGCCTCAAGAAAAAGTTTGAATGCTGGAGGACAAAAGCAGCACATCAACTCTGGAGAGGTCCCCATTTTCTTTTTGCATACTAGGAAACTTTTATTTTCCCCCTAAGAAAAAAAAAGAGAAGAGAAGTTAAAATACCATTGAGAAAATATACATAGTATTTCTCCTACTCAAAAAGAGATTTCATTAACCTGATAACCTTGCCAGGGGAGCCTTCCCTTTATGAGAAATATTAGCGTGTATGCTAGTGACTCAAGATCGTCCCTTCGACTTCCTGTACGGCCCAAATGGGCATGCACACTTGCATACCTTATGGTACCTCTGAAAAAGAGTAAGAATGAGTATACAGAAGCCTAGATAGCTCACATGAGTTTACCTGAATATGTCTGGTCTCTGATCATAATCAACATGCTGAGCGGATGACAAATCCTTCCACCTCGAAGCTGCATTTCATTAGTTTAAACAAGAGCGCTCACTATATTATCCGGTAAAAATTAGACATCAACCCGAGTATATATTTATCAATATTCGATGATGAGATCAAGAATCAAGTACCCAAGCCAAGATCAATAAGATACAGCTTTTTCTCATCGACAGTTCCAGGTTGGCCCAGCAAAAAGTTCTCAGGCTTCACATCTCCATGAACAAATCTGAATTAGCAGCAAAATGGTTAACAAGGATTGACAGCGCAATCAGGCAAAAACTTCAAAGGGAGTGAATTCATGATAACACAAAAGGGACAATTACATATGTCATACCCTTTCAGGTGGAGCTTTTCAAGAATTGAGATTGCTTCCACCGCAATGCAAGCTACCATATTTGGTGACATCCTGAAAGATTCTCCACAATCCAAACTTCAATTTGCATGCTATTGAATTTCTGATAATCATTCAAAAAACAAATTACAAAGACAGATATCTTACGATTGGCCCAACGAATTCCAAACATCCCAAAGACTAGGTCCAAGCATGTCCATAACCTGATATAATAGTAGTTAAAACTGTACAGCATTTACAACAATATGTGCAAGATAGTAAAACATACCAGAATGTAGAAATCCCCTTGCTGACCCTTGTAGTGAACTGATGGGATCCCATAGCATCCATTAAGGGTACTTTATAAAGGAATTCACATCATAAGAAGAACTTCACTGGATTACAAAAAATTTAAAAGCTAAAATGCTAAAACCTACCTGTACACCTGCCACTCGTATGGGGGGCCATAATTGCAACCTTTACTGTTTCTGTGTTCAAACTTCAAGGCTACCTGCATTGAATTAAGTTTTTTTGGATTACATTTGGTAGGAAAACCACTAATGCTGTGTGATTTGGCAAGGTTAAAAAGAAGGAAGTTCTAAATAAACACAGTTAGTTACCTCTATAGCATCTGGACCTGTTCTGTCTGTACCACCAGCAGCTCTTCGACCAACAAAAACTTGGCCAAATCCACCCTTGCCTAACTTTCTTTCAGTCTTGTAAACAGGAGAGTTACCAAATTGTACCTGGAAAAGATAGAACAGGTAAAATAACCAACCAAAGTAATATTAAATATCAATAAGCCCACTAGCAATTTCAACAAGGTAATATATACAAGAATTTAATAGCATGAAAAGAAAAAAATACCCTATCAGGAACTGGAGTTGTACTAGCTTCTTCTTCAACTCCCATAATTTTGTCAGCACTCCCACCATCCATGCCAACTTCTTTGTCTGCAACAACTTCTAGTTTTTTCAAAGTTGGGCCTCCAGCTCCTCCAGCAACAGCTTGAGGAAGAACCTCACAAGGAGTTTGTGGGTGCAAGTCGATCAATCTAATCCCCCTATCTCTACCAGCCACTGCTGGTCTAGATGGTGTAGCAGCAGAAGGCAATTTTCCTACAGCAGCTGCATTTCCTCTCCCTCTTCCTCTTCTTCTGGTTCTATTCTGAGCAGACGGAAGAAAATTTAGTTCTTCGTTTTCTGGCTGAGGGGAGGATTGAAGATCTCCAAGCCGTTTTGATCTCCTTGCTCCTCTACGCAATTCTGGCATCATCACCCATGCAACTCACCACCCTCTCGCTTTCCACCTCTTCAGAAACTTTGATTGAATAATGTGAAAAAGCATAGGCCTTTCTTTGTCCACACCTGAAACTAACAATGCGTCGTAAAAATTGTCATCTGTAGGAAGGAACCTCATCACATCTTAAAGAAACATGTAACATTCCAAAATACGCTCTAGAAATTCAAAAATTTGCTAAAATACGCACGGAGTCCCATTTTCTACGCCGTGAAATCACAATTTTTCAGCCCAAAATTAACGAACAAGTAAACCGATTACCATCTCTATATAAAACCCTATATATTTAAAATCTAATAAAAAACAGGAAAAGGGAATAGATTCGATTACAAAAACAAAGATGCATCTGTAATCAACCGAAAACCATTTTTCCACAAGAAAGTTGCCGATTATTCAAGATGGTAGCTCCAAAATAGTAATACCAAGAGGATCGGGGAAAGAAGAGGTAAAATATCAATTCGATTACCCGATCAAAAACAGATCTTCAGTCACAATACGTCGCCACCCACAAAATGAAAAGCAACCACAACTCCAGAAACAAGAACGATATAAAGAAAAGAAAATGAAGTTAAGGATACCGATTCCGATTGTAGCAACTAAATCGGTTGTCAAACTAGGCAAATCTACGGTTGTCCTCGGCTGCGCCTGCGCTCCTCGTTCTCTCCCTAATATCTTCTGCCGTTATAACTTCAGATTTTTTTTACTTCATGAAATTTAAATTAAACTTTTTAAAATTAGGTATATATATATATGAACTTACTAGATAGCCCTCACCGTTAACTGTAAAAAATGGTGAAGACGGAGAGAGCCAAGCCAATCTCAGGATATAAAGAGAGCGATGCACACCAAAAAACGCCACCGGAACTAACCACGATGAGTTGCTCCACCGCCTGTTTCCTCCCTCTAACTCCACCGCAGTCGTCGCTCCTCCACTACTCCAGTCATCTCAACCGTCGATCGTTTATTTTTCTATCCACCGCTCCAATTCCCCTCTCCAGTCCTCTCATCTCCGCTCCTCCTGCGGCAGATACAACTATAACAGACAGAGTCTTCCTAGACTTCAGCATCTGCCCTTCTTACTTTCTCAATCGCACGCTAGGCGAAAATGATCTCTCCCAATGTTCAGAATCCGAACCTCTGGGGCGTCTAGTTATCGGCCTGTACGGTAACATCGTTCCAATTACTGTATCCAATTTCAAATCAATGTGCAATGGATCCGCGGGTTCAACCTATAAAGGTACATTAGTGCACAAAATATTCCCTGGGCAATTCTTCCTGGCCGGCCGACAGGGACGCAGAGATAAGGGAGAGGTTAAACCACCTTCTCAACTGGTTCGAAATACTGAGAGTGTTGATTCAAAGGCATTCATTTTGGAGCATTCAAGGCCTGGTTTAGTGTCGCTTTGTCTCGCAGATAATGATGATGATGACGATGTGAAACTGAGAACTGATTATCATAATGTTGAATTCTTGATCACTACAGGCCCTGGACCTTGCCCCCAGCTTGACAGTAGGAATATCGTCTTCGGTTCTGTCCTTGAAGGTACTTGTATTTCTTCCAACTTCTTGTTCATCTTCATCCTGTTTCAATTTCAACAAACAATGGCATTAGATATAGCATCAAGATTGAATATTTAACCTGCTCGTTCTTCCTGTCGTTAAGCCTCAGTAGAAAGCCATAGATATAGCATCAAGATTGGATATTTAACCTGCTTATTCTTCCTGTGTCGTTAAGCCTCAGTAGAAAGCCATAGATAAAGAGCATCAAGAATGAATATTTAACCTGCTTATTCTTCCTGTCATTACAGGTATGGATATTGTGGCATCCATAGCCACGATTCCCACATACAAACCAGGAGAAAGAATACAGCAATACAATGACTTTGCTGCATTGCTGGGAGACGAAAGGGCGAAAACGGCTCGTGCAACATGGGACAGGCCATTAAAAACACTGTATATCAGTAATTGTGGAGAGATAAGAGTTGCTAATCCCACTCTCCCACCAAGCTTACCATGATTCATACACCAATTCAAAATAATGAGAACTCTGAGCTTCCCTTTTGCACACACATTTCATCATCTTTCCTTGTATAAAGAGGATGCATATTTCTTGTATTTGGATCTAAAAATCATATAAATAAGCTGATGAATAGCATTCTTAATCATGTTCAACAAGATAAACAATGCAAATTTAAATATTAAACTTGTGAATAAAGATCTAATAAGCCCACATTTTCAAGTTCAAGTAACAAGTCATAATCATGCGAATTCAAATATTAACCATGTGATTACAAGATCCCACAAATTGAAGTTTAAATCATAAAGATGAACCCTCACAAGTCATAATCATGCAAATTCAAATATTAAACATGCGAATACAAGATCTAATCACACGAATTCAAATCCTAAGCCCACAAATTAAGTTCAAATGATACAGATTTGAACTCACACTTACATCTTAATCCAATAACGGAGCAGATTTTTGTGGGAAGCTGATTAGTATTTATTTGGCAGAATACTTTGTCTCTATCTTTTTTGGAGGTGTAAGCCCTATCATGACAGATACACTGAAACCCCGGGCCTGACGGGGTAGGACAGATGTCAGCATGTAAGTGAACCACGTTGGGTCCCCTAAAATTCTACATTCTTCTGGTCTTCGTTTGATTTGCTTCACAAAATATCCATCTTTATTCCCCATCCCACTAGTATATCGCGGGTCCGCTTTCTACAATGATTCCAACTCCAACACGCCAACGAAGATGAATCTTTCATAAAATCACCGCTTTCTACCCCCAGAAATCCTACTAGAGAGAAATGAATCAAAACCATCTTGATCTTGAAGACTGGGAGCTTCTCCCAGATGAAAAATTCCTGCAGATCAAAGATCATGATGATGATCACCGAGGGGAAAAGAAGATCTATTCCACAATTTTAACGGCAGATTATTTCATCTGCCCATCTCCTAAATCATCCCCAGAATTTGTCGACACAACAAGGTATTCCAATACCAATTGTAACCTGCCTCATAGCGATAGTATCCCTGCAGTGATCCCTGAAGAGAAGAAGGAAGGAGGAGATGACCCTGTTTCTCAAGTATTCTTTAACAAGGCAATGGATACAGAGCATCTTGATCTCAAGGTGGAGTCACCAAGATCGAGAGGGATCATGCCTCAAATTGAACATGAAGCACCTTTTCATTTAGATATAATGGGTGATGATGATTTGGTTGAATCCAGAGAGAGCCATGAAGATGAAATTTTCAACATATGGAAGTGGAGCTTCTCTGGGATCGGAGCAATCTGTTCTTTTGGTATGGCTGCTGCGGCAGTTTGCATAGTTATCCTCAGCAAGAGAAACAAGCATCTCCCACGAGATCAAAAGCAGCTTCAGTTTCCCATCTACTCTTATGGCCAGGTTCCAACATCACAAAGACACTTCCTTTTCCATCTCAGAAGTAGAACCTGCACAGTTATTTATCATCAGTATTAAACTTATATACTTTTGCAGGGAAATAATAGAGCAATTCATCATGCAAGCACGGTGATGGCAGTAAGAGGAGGAGCCCATGTTACAAGAGCACGCATAATTTGTGGTGGTTACTACGAAGCCACAGTTTGAGAACAAGCCACAGTGAAACCTAAATGTAAGCATCTATTATATTATCTCAGAACTTGTTCCATATCGAACAGTCTCAAAAAAAGATTATATTATTTCAACAACTTACATACATTTTGGAAACGCATTCGGAATCAAGAGTTCCATTGATTATCAGGTAACATTTTCCAGTGCAAAATTGATTCCATACTGAATCCTCAAACAGTAAAAGAAATCCACAAAAGAACAAGCAATTTTCAGTCCAGGCTAGGAATGCAAATCCATGGAAGTACTCCATCCACATCCAAACCCAATTTATTCAATGGAGTTGGAAATCAAATCTAACTGATATCGATAATTCCAAAGGCGGAAAGAGCACCCAAAAATACTTAAACATGGTTAAGTGAAGCAAATGCAATGCTAAACATAAAGAAACGTAATGAAAGAATGAATACATACATACTTTCGGAGATCGTCTTGAGAATTACAGTGGTGATCGGATCCGTATCCCAGAGCATAAATCATTTTTGAAGCCTATTGATAATTTAGATAAAATTTACATTTTCCATTGGTTGCATAATAAAACTGAATTTCTATCCGGCGCGAAATACTCCGACGTCGTTACCGCCCTCGGAATTTCTATCGCGTACAAATCGCTGAAGTCAACAATCGACAAAGCCTCCAAAAATCTGGAGACTAGATTCTTCTCAAGAAATCATCAAAGACCAAAAGGATGAATCCAATCGAGATTTGTCTATGTTTAAATTCAAATCCGGTGCCCTTCAGATTGCTCAACAGGTAAGGCAGAAGAAAATATTTCTTTTGAACCGATAGGGTTGATGTAGAAGATGGATTGGTCGGGGCTTTTTTATACTTGCTGTGTCCAGAACTGAACTTTTCGCCTTTTCGCCATGCCTGACCCTAAAGCTAGCTGATTCAATCTGGTATTAATAGGAGCATTTGGCTTACATTGATTATTCTGGCTTATGAATCAAATATCCAAATTCCAAACAGAATGAATTCTCTACAAAAACACCAGAATTTCTCCAAACATAAAAGAAAGGCAAATGAAAGTGCAGCATCCCAAAACATCATATGATCATAATAGGCATAGAGAATCTCAATCTAGAAGCATTTTCGGTGCACAATCGACGGACCTGATTCGTCGTACTCAGCCTTGGATATCCACATCTGCAATCATGTACAAACACACATCAATATAAACAACTCTATGTTACAACTGAAGAAGCAAACTTACTTGCTGGAATGTACTGAGAGAAGCCAAGATAGAGCCACCGATCCATACACTATACTTCCTTTCGGGTGGAGCCACGACTTTAATCTTCATGCTGTTTGGTGCGAGTGCAGTAATCTCCTTGCTCATCCTATCTGCAATACCAGGGAACATTGTAGAGCCACCACTAAGAACAATGTTGCCATAAAGATCCTTTCTAATATCAACGTCACATTTCATGATAGAATTATAAGTTGTCTCGTGAATCCCAGCAGCTTCCATTCCGATCATAGATGGTTGGAAAAGAACTTCGGGACAACGGAATCGTTCAGCGCCAATAGTGATAATCTGTCCATCTGGTAATTCATAGTTTTTCTCAATAGCTGAGCTGGTCTTGGATGTTTCTAGCTCTTGTTCATAATCTAGAGCAATATAAGCAAGCTTCTCCTTTATGTCCCTCACGATTTCTCGTTCTGCAGATGTGCTGAATGAGTAGCCTCGTTCAGTCAATATCTTCATTAGGTGGTCTGTGAGATCACGCCCGGCCAAATCAAGACGAAGAATGGCATGCGGTAGTGCATATCCTTCATAAATCGGAACAGTGTGGCTAACACCATCGCCTGAATCAAGAACGATACCTGCGAAAAGATTCAATTTTTAGTCAATAATCAGCATAACATCAAAATGAGAACAATGCATATAAGACATAAAGGAGGAGAGTCACACCAGTTGTGCGACCACTGGCGTAAAGGGAGAGAACAGCCTGAATAGCAACATACATTGCAGGGGCATTAAATGTTTCAAACATTATCTGAGTCATTTTTTCACGGTTAGCCTTGGGATTAAGAGGTGCTTCAGTCAAAAGAATAGGATGCTCCTCTGGGGCTACACGAAGCTCATTGTAGAATGTGTGATGCCAAATTTTCTCCATGTCATCCCAGTTGCTAACGATCCCATGTTCGATCGGATACTTGAGGGTCAATATACCTCTCTTTGACTGAGCCTCATCACCAATATAAGCATCTTTTTGGCCCATTCCAACCATCACACCAGTGTGGCGTGGGCGCCCCACAATACTAGGGAAAACAGCCCTTGGGGCATCATCTCCTGCAAATCCAGCCTGCAGATAAATTACAAAAAAGGAAACAACTTAATAGATGAATATATGCTGGAAAAACACACACACATTCCCCGTATGATTAATACCTTGACCATCCCAGTTCCATTGTCACAAACAAGGGGTTGTATATCATCAGCTTCAGCCATCTCTAAATAAGATCAAAAGAAGAATCTTCAATTTTTGAAACAGAATAATCAGCAATGGATTAAATACTTCATGAACAACATAACAATACATCTCAGATAAGCCCTTATCAAGCAGAAAAATCGCAAAAAACACCACACCATGTTTTATTTACTGTAACAATCCCAACAATAACCACCTAAAACTAAAAGCTTCAATTATACAAGTCATATAAAATCGACAGATTTCCGGCAACAATCAGAAAGCAGAAACGCATATGAAGCTCTATTCACAAAAAAATAAAAACCCGTGATATGTAATGAAATTAGAGACATTATTCGCAGATCCATACGTGAAGATCCAATAAAGAAGAATAGTAAACAGATCTAACTCCAAAACCCAAACAAGAAAGAAATTTCGTTGACAGATCAAGAAAACGGATTCTACGAAGCAAACATAAATCTCAAGATCCGAATATAAGGATCGGAAGTGTAAATTCAGCAAGTCTTACAAAGTCAAGATATACCTTCGCGACCTAGTCTTAAAAATGGAAAGTTCTTTGAATTGCCTCTCACACTCAGACGACGAACACTCCTCTGGTGCCAAGTGCGGGAGAGAGCAAACAAAGTAAAATTAAGCTTAAATCAGCCCAAACTTTCATGTGCAGCGAAATTACAGCCGTTGATTCTTCTGATGAATCATTTCTACCCGTTCGTTTTTACTGTGAGTACAAATTTGCTCCCTGCAAGACTTACGTTGCTTTAAAAAATAAGATTTGTTTTGGGCTCATGCCCAATATAGCATTAAGTTTTGCTTTCCAACAGTTTCAAAATTAGGATCATAATTATACATAGCTCATCATCCACTTTCTTTGTACACATATTTTTAATATTAATATAAATATTCATTTCATTCATAAAGGATATTTATAATTTTCAAATTTTATTTTTTGTATATTTGTACAACAATGAAAAATTTGTACCACGATTGTAATGGATAATATATAGAATGGTATATAGATAAAACGCATATATCAATAAGTTCAACTTATACGCATCGATTTTAAATATATATCTTACATACTTATTTTAAAATTATATTATATTTTATTTTTATAATTTTTTTACAAAATTAATATTACCTTCAAGAGAGAGAATAGGAAAATTTTATTTTAAAATTTGTATAATAAAATGTTGTATGGGTGATTTGTATAAAAATATTAATTAATTTACCCTAATATATGTTCATTTTCTAAGATTATTTTAGATATTTTAAGAGTTTCAAGAATAAGATTTTCTTTTTCAAACTGTGTTAATTTGACAATTATTATTTTAGTGATGAGATTAGGAAAAGAGTGATTCTTTAATCACAATTTATGTTATATTTGATGGAGAAAATTGCATAAATAATCCCCTAATTTACGAGCTGTATAAAGGCTATGCCCTCCAACTTATGAAATTGCAGAAATGACCCCTCAAGTTATCAAAACCGTTTGTTTTTTACCTATGGTATTTAACATATGATTTTCCATTAAGTTTGTAAACATTTTTCGTTGACAGTATTCGTTCTCAATGTTCACAAATTATGCAAATAAGTATTTTATATGAAAAATTATACAAAATTAATACTTCAAGTTCGAGAAATGTGCATCAGGACGTAAAACAATAACAATGTCGTAGAGGGTCAATATTAAACGGTATTATTTATTTGAGGTGTCGTACATGCATTTACCTAAAGTTGGAGGGTCATATGCACATATTTTTATTAACTTGAGGTGTCATATTTATATGTTTTTGTTAACTTGAGATGTCATATTTGCAATTTCGTAACTTTGAGGGTATGACTTTTACACCACCCGAAGGTTAGAGGGTCACCGGTAAACGTCACCTATATTTGATGTTTATATTTACAAATTATATAATAAAGAAAAAGGTGAATAAAAGAGTAAAAGGGTGATATGGGAAAAGAAGAGGTTATTAATTGCAGTTTCAACGACTTCAATGAATGAAAAGTCCTTGCAATTCAAATAATTGTAAATTATCATTTCATTCATTTATTAGGTTGTTTAATTTAATGACAATAATACCCTTCAGATGCAGTGTACCCTAATCAACCCCAAAGGCTATCCCATCCCCATCCGTATAGTTTCTCAAACTCCCATCTCCATCATTAGTTTCAGTCCGTTGGGTTATTGGTTTTTCAAGCTTTTGTGATGGATGAAGAAAGCATTCAATATTTTCAAATCTAGTGAATCGTCAAACGGTAACTCTTCAACTCTATCTGATCTGCCTTTTTAAATCCATCAAACTTGTGTTTTTTTTATGTTTTTTATTATGGGTATGGTGAAAAAACCAATCTTTGTAGCTTTTTGTTCTGTTTTTCAATCGGAAATGTTCATGCAATAGTGGGAACTCTTCTGATTTTTGGATCTTTTACTGGTGGTTGCCTTGATTCGAAAGCTCTAAGCCTGTAACGCGGTTTCCTAATCTGATAATTATGCTTTGATCTTAGTTTCTTGTGTAGATTTATAGCTGATTGATCGCGTTTTTTGTGATGGGACTGTTAAAAAATGATGATTTTTACCAATATGGAGCAAAGATCGATCTTTTACAATCTTAATATGCAAATCTGTATTTGATTTCTGAGAGAGCTAATGTGCAAGTGTTGGATTTATCAAAAGTTTCAATTGAATGGGTATTTTGTGCAGAAAAACATCTTCTATTTAGTGCATTTTTACGAAATGAAAACGGGTAGAGGAAGAGGGAAGGGTAAGAAGCAATCTTCTATAGGTGTTCATGACGACATTCGAAGCGGAGATGACGAGAAACTACTAATGCGAAGAAGGGGAAGACCGCAAAAACCGATGACAGACGATGCGGAGGATGAAGAAGCTGAGAAAACTGAAGAAATGGAAGATGTTGGTAATAATACAGAGAATGTAAAGAAGAGAAAGAGGGCTTCATCATCATCATCTTCTTCTTTACATATAAAAGAAAATATGGATACAGTTGTTGAAGAGAATCCTGAAGTTGTTATAAAGAATGTTGGGTATAGATCAACTGGTAGCAGAAGAAAAAACAAGCCTCGACGAGCTGCTGAAGTTGGAGTTGAATGTAACTGAATTATGATGACATTTGAGGTTTTTGTGATTGGTGTATTGCGTTTTCATTGTCTTTTTGTTGTGTAAGTTGTTGATCTAACTCTTTATTTCCATTGGATCACACATTTGTTGTGCTTATCAACTTGAAACAACACACTTATTTCTAGGTGGCTAATTTACTTAGTTTAGAAATAGAGGTTAAGTGAGCGTCGAAGGGTTCAGTAATCGATCGGGGATATCAAATACACTTAGTTCATATGATTTTTTTGAGAGTGAGTTTTTTAGATAGCATTTTAACTTGTTAAAATGTAAAAAGTAGCATGAATTTTCGATTGATTTTGTTTTTGTCATTGATTAAATTTGTTTTACAAACATAGCATTGATTTGCAGTCTGTCATTGGCAGCTTTATTAGTAGCTCGGTTTCTATAATTTGCAGTCTGTCACTGGCAGCTTTATTAGTAGCTCGGTTTCTATAATTATAGAAACCGAGCTACTAATAAAGCTGCCAATGACAGACTGCAAATCAGTGCTATGTTTGTAAAACAAATTTAATTAATGACAAAAACAAAATCAATCGAAAATTCATGCTAGTTTTTAACAACATAACAAGTTACGATGTTATGTAACACAAAAAACTCATTTTTTTGGTGGGTTGGTAGACCGATCAGGGTATCTAGGGGTTAATATCAATCGGCATGGAAGATTGATTTGGAAAACCTCATATGATGAGGTGATATTGATGTGTTTTGTCGACTAATTAAGGATACCGATAAAATAATTGTGAAAAGTATGTTTGATAGAATATATCGACTATATATATGGAAAAATGTAGTGATATATATTTTGTTAGTTAAATATATAGAGATTTAGTCAAAGATATGAATGATAAAATGGTGTCTAAGGTCTTCGTAGTTTGATCATTTTGACAAATTTAATCCTCTAATTTTATTTTTGCATTTTCAGTCCTCGAATTTTGGACATTTGGCAAAATTGATCCTTATAGTTTGTGAAATTTGGCAATATCGGTTCTCAAAGTTTATATTTAGTCTCTCAAATTAAATCGAACAAAAACGGTCCTCTTAATTTACACATAGTTTTTGACATTTGGCAAAATTTGTCCTCGCAGTTTTAAAAAATTGGCAAAATTGATCATTCTAAACCCTAATGGACTTTAAAATCTTTGCAGTTAAATTGAATTGGGTTTTCGTTGTTCATCATTCTCCTCATCACACTTGGCCGTGGCGTCGTATGTTTTTTCATCGTGGGGAAGGATATACTAACTATTACCCAACTCTCAAGTCAACTAAAAAACTGTAGCAGCACACATTGTCGATATCAGTTTTGTGGCGCCTCCTTCCATCGACCTTCGTGTGACAGTCCTTCGTCGATCTTTTAATCAAGATTTCCAAAGTTTGGGGACTACTAACGGCTTCATGGACCAAATTTGTCAATGTTATCAAACTACGATGACCAAATATGTCATAAAAAATTGAAGGATTGCATTTGAACAAATTACAAACTTTGTTGATCAAATTTGTCACACATATATAATATTGAGGACCAAATTTTTCAAATATGAGAAATTAAGAGAATTAATTTTGTCATACATAAAGATTAGTGACCTAATTTACCACAATTGCTAAAATATGAAAATCAAAATTGCTAAAACTAGAAACTACGAGTACCAAATTTGCACATCGCCCAATATAAATAAAAACTATTGTAAAAAATTCAATAGATATTGAGTCCGGTGAACACACTCGCAATTAATGTAAGATATAACATATTATTTTCTATTATTATTGTAATATTGAGTTCACAATCGATATTTCTCGGTCACGTAGTTTTCCTAATTCAGGTTTACTACACTAAATCTTATGTCTTCTACTTTTCTTTATTTACATTTGATTCTTATTGTATTAAACTCGATTCAACCCCTGATAAATAGAATCGACTCAATTTGAATTTGAATTCGAATTCGAAGATGATTGAAGCCCATTTAAGCTTAGTGAAAGAAGGGAAGCAAGAGGGGCCTGTTGTTTTGTGTGTAAGCAGTGGATTGGAGGGGACAAAGTGATTATGCTGCTGCTGGTCCATCTTTAATTGACTCCATTTATGAAACGCACAAACTTTTAGGTTCATTTGAAAAGGAAGTAAAGTTTAAATAACAAACGAGGTACAAAGACATTGCTATTACTAAACCAACTCTTCATTTCACTTATTATGTCTCTCTAGTATAAAGTAAAAGTTGCATTAAACACCTCTAATTTCAATTATATTACACTTCACACCATTCTTCGAATTATCGTAGTGTCATTACGAATCAAAACATAAACTATATAGATTAAACGTGATCATACGGACCCACAAATTTTGAAATCGAGAACATGAAACAATTGTTTGTTACAATGATAACAAAATAACGTTATGATCTTCGTAACACTGAAAAAAAACGATAATCTAATCTAACCCAAGTTGAATTTTCTCTTAAAAACTTTATTTATTAAAATTTAAAAATATTGAAAACTGACTTCCGTACATACAATGAAATTTGATGATTGATTTTA
The DNA here is from genome assembly GCA_009725065.1 of Utricularia reniformis. Taxonomy (NCBI): domain Eukaryota; kingdom Viridiplantae; phylum Streptophyta; class Magnoliopsida; order Lamiales; family Lentibulariaceae; genus Utricularia; species Utricularia reniformis. Next base: position 294,560 of record RWGZ01001047.1, on the reverse strand, counting down.
CCAAATATTATAACTTTGAGTACCACAATTGCAAACTACATATATTGAGTTTGTTTGTTATAGTTTTTTAAAATTGCGGTGTGATGAGATGTGGTAAGGTGCGGTGAGATGTGGTGAGATGAGATATAATAATCGTGAATTTTTAAATATGTTTGGGAAAATTGTGATATTATGATCGCGATTTACGTAAAAATACTAATATACCCTTATGTATATAAAATAATAAATATAATTATATTATAATTAATAGAATTAAGGGTAAATTAATATTTTCCAAAATCACGATGAGACCATAACTAGTTTTAATATATGTTATGATATCGTGATTTTTTAACGATTATCACATCGCAATTAAGTTTATGTTTTGTGTAATATAAGAAAATCACGATCTGGACATCGTATCGCATCTCACCGCAATTTTAATTTGAGTAACAAACAAATTCATTATGATTTTATAACCACAATTTAATAAGATAAATGTCCCTCTCAACCTTTTTAATATAATATAAAAGTATATAGTTAAACATTAGAAGGCTAATTAGAATATTCACTTTTTAGAACTACAATGAATCTCGAAATTCAAATGTATTTTTGTTCTTAGGTCAAAATCGACCGTTTAATTACTAACCATAATATTCTTGTTGCCTTTCTAATTAACTACTAAATATAATTTAAATTTAATATATATTTGTAGGTACCAAAATTAGAAACAGTAAGAAAATAAATTTGATTTTTAGTCCTTAGTATTTATAATTGAAATAATTAAACCTCAACCGACGCCGGTCTATTTGGTCTTCATTAATCTAGCTTTGGGCGGACTCCTAGATGGAACGACAAGGTTCCGGCACGCGAGACGCGGTGGGTCCACGTGGTCAAAGGTAAAGGGTTAAAGAAGGAAAAGAGCTACGGTACGCATACGGAACAGCCCAACACCGGTCGCCATTGATACAGCGGAGCACCAGCAAGCAATTTACTGTTTTAGGTTGGTAAAGGCTAACCTCATTCTTGTCATCTTTCTCCCCCTTTCCCGTCCCCTACCCAATATTACTCTTGGAAGGCAATAGGGATCTTGAGAATTAATGTAAAGGGAGGTGCTTTCCTTGTTTCGTGCTCTAAGAATTGTGGGTTTACTTTATTTTTTATGTTTGATTTAGAAATAAACAAAAACCCTTCTCTTCTTTTGTGGGTCTTGTTCTTTTTCTCTCTCACTTGCTCCTTTTTTTTCTCCCTGTTTTCATAGTTCTAGTTGTAGTGACTTGTTCCATTCGTTGTGAGTGCAGTGAAACCGCAAGGTATTCATTGATATTTGTTGGAGAAAAAACTGAGTGGGTGAAGGTCAAGTTGGCTATTTTCTTTTCTAATTTACCTGCATCGCTTGATTCCTTTCTGTTTGCATTCAAAGATCTCAATTTTGTTTTCTAGAATTGGGTATAGAAGCTACATTTTGTAAGATGGAGTGGTTCGCCATTCATGTAAAGTAAATAATTGATGTGAATGGGGTTTAGATTATTTTTTTTGGTTTTTTCTTCATGCCCATCTCTTCAAACTTGTCGGTTAGTAAATTTTTTGTGTATTAGTTTGCTCATGACATCTTTCTCTTTTCCTTCTTGCAATTTATGTATTCAGATCCAAAGCTGTTAATTTGTCATCTGGGCGTCAAGATTGTCGGTCACTGTAACGATCTAGATTCTTCTTTTTCCCTTCGTTTATATCAAAACTTAATAACGTTGTTAACCCACTATTTCTCTTGCTTTTTTCTGAAGTTTCTGGATTGTTCTGTGCTAATTCATCAGGATCTTTATTGTGAGTAAATGTTTTTTGTATTGTTGTTGTGTTTTGGGTATCGTTAAAAAGATGATCTTTTTGTGGTTTGCATATTATTACAGAGAATTAGAAGATGCAGAGGCCACCACAAGAAGATTTTTCATTGAAGGAAACTAACCCCCGTCTCGGCGGTGGGAAGGTGACCGGAGATAAACTTACGAGCACTTATGATCTAGTTGAACAAATGCAATACCTTTATGTTCGGATCGTAAAGGCGAAAGATTTACCTGGAAAGGATGCTTCTGGAAGCCTTGATCCGTATGTTGAAGTAAGGCTAGGAAACTACAAAGGCACGACGCCGCATTTTGAAAAGAAAACGAACCCTGAATGGAACCAAGTTTTTGCGTTCTCGAAGGAGCGGATTCAGGCTTCGATTCTTGATGTTACAGTGAAGGATAAAGATATGATTAAGGATGATTTTGTAGGTCGTGTTCTTTTCGATTTGAATGAGATCCCGAAAAGGGTACCTCCGGACAGTCCTTTAGCTCCTCAGTGGTATCGTTTGGAGGATAGAAAAAACGACAAAGCGAAAGGAGAGCTTATGCTTGCTGTATGGATGGGAACACAAGCTGATGAGGCGTTTTCCGAGGCATGGCATTCTGATGCTGCTGCTGTAAGTGGAATTGATGGTGTTGCAAGTATAAGATCAAAGGTTTATTTATCACCAAAGTTATGGTATTTGAGAGTGAATGTGATCGAAGCTCAGGATTTGATACCGAATGATAAAAGTCGATTTCCCGAAGTTTATGTGAAGGCGATACTTGGAAATCAAGCATTGAGAACAAGGGTTTCGATGAGCAAAACAATAAATCCAATGTGGAATGAGGATTTGATGTTCGTGGCTGCCGAACCGTTCGAGGATCCTCTTATTCTGAGTGTCGAAGATCGTATTGCACCAAACAAGGATGATGTACTAGGAATGTGTGTTATTCCACTTCAGTACGTAGACAGGAGATTGGATCATAAACCTATAAATTCGAGATGGTTTAATCTCGAGAAACATGTTATAGTTGAAGGTGAGAAGAAGAAGGAAGTCCGATTTGCGAGCAAAATTCATATGAGAATTTGTTTGGAAGGAGGGTATCATGTTCTAGATGAGTCAACTCATTACAGTAGTGATCTCAAACCTACAGCAAAAGTGTTATGGAAATCGGTTATTGGGGTTTTGGAGCTTGGGATTCTGAATGCTCATGGTCTTTCTCCGATGAAATCGAAAGATGGACGAGCAGCAACCGATGCTTACTGTGTTGCAAAGTACGGGCAGAAATGGGTACGAACTAGAACAATCATTGATAGTTTTGCTCCAAAATGGAATGAACAATACACATGGGAAGTTTATGATCCTTGCACTGTTGTCACGATCGGTGTATTCGACAATTGTCATTTACATGGTGGAGATAATAAGCCTGGGAGGGATTCGAGAATCGGGAAGGTAAGGATTCGTCTTTCGACTTTGGAAACCGACCGAGTTTACACACATTCATATCCTCTTCTAGTGTTGCATCCTTCAGGAGTTAAGAAAATGGGTGAAATTCACTTAGCCGTTCGTTTCACTTGCTCCTCGTTAGTGAATATGATGCATATGTACTCGCAGCCCTTGTTACCGAAAATGCATTACATTCATCCTTTAACTATCAGTCAGCTGGACAGTTTAAGGCATCAGGCAACTCAAATAGTTTCACTGAGACTAAGCCGTGCTGAGCCGCCTTTGAGAAAAGAGGTTGTTGAGTATATGCTTGATGTAAGCTCTCATATGTGGAGTATGAGACGAAGCAAAGCAAACTTTTTCAGGATTATGGGTGTTTTCGGGGGAGTGATCGCAGTCGGGAAATGGTTTGATCAGATATGCAATTGGAAGAATCCCATAACTACGGTTCTCATACACATCTTGTTCATCATACTGGTTTTGTATCCTGAACTGATCTTACCCACAATCTTCTTATACTTGTTCTTGATTGGAGTTTGGTATTATAGATGGAGACCAAGACATCCACCTCATATGGATACTCGTCTTTCTTGTGCTGAAAATGCTCATCCCGATGAGCTTGACGAAGAATTCGACACCTTCCCGACTTCTCGTCCTGCAGAAATCATTCGAATGAGGTACGATCGATTAAGAAGCATTGCAGGCCGGATTCAGACAGTGGTGGGTGACTTAGCTACACAAGGAGAAAGATTTCAGTCTCTTCTTAGCTGGAGAGATCCAAGAGCCACATCTCTGTTTGTTGTGTTCTGTCTGGTTGCAGCTATAGTTCTGTATGTTACACCTTTTCAAGTGGTTGCTCTTATTACAGGATTCTATGCCTTGAGACACCCCAGATTCAGACACAAGCTACCATCTGTGCCACTCAATTTCTTCAGAAGATTGCCTGCTAGAACTGACTGTATGCTCTAAGAAAATGCAATTCTCGTGTTTGCTCATGGAAATGTAATCTCTCGAAGCTGCTTGTTTCAGAGACCTTATATTTTATCTGTTCTTTAAGTTTTATCTTGATGATGAACGCTTATAATATGTTTCACCTTAAGAGAAACAGCATCCTTCTTTACTCTTTGCAGTGTCTTTGAGTGATGTCGTTTTTGTTACTGCAGAGTACCTACGCAAGGAGGAGAAGCCAAGCTTAAAGCCACCTATATCCAAATTGCACTTTTTTCAGTATACTTAAGAGCAATATGACAAGAACCAAGTCGCCATGGGAAGCAGCTAAGCTAAACAGAAACGAACTGAACCCTAATATAATGGAGTTTTTGCGTAATCAGATTCAAAATAACAAAAGAATATCTGGAAGTTGTCAAGAAAAGCTACTGATTAAGAAGATAGGAGATCAATCAAACCTTTCTTGGCCAGCGGTATCCCAAATTTGCGCCTTGACGGTCTTTTGTTTGGAATTCAACCCCAATCGTGGCCTTAGATTCCGAACTGAAGTCGTTTCATGCAAACCTAGAAAGCAATTGGAATTTTCCTAATGCAGAATCTCTAATTTTAAACACGTAATGCGACTCCCAGATCTTCCCCTCCGATCAGAATCTCGTAAATCAAAAAAACTCCGCGCAAAATCCTTCCAGTACGAGCAGTTTAACCAAATCTATACACGGCAAAATCACCAGTGACCCAGATAATCGTCAAATAAAGCAGAGATCACCAGCAATGATGAAATCCGTAAAAAACGAAACAGAAATTAGGGTTCGCTGGAAAACGAGAATCTTGTATTCAGATTGATTCTTTGGTTCTCAGAAGAATATGAGCACGGCAAGTGCGGGAAGCAGTTAACCGTTTTCAAAGTTGAATTACTATATTATCCTTATAACCTTTGGAAATTCCATTACAATGAACTAAATCTTGCGCCTCAAAGCAACTTGACGGCGTCAAGATTATCAGATATAAATCGCATTCTCGGCCGTTCATCGGGGTTGTCTTCCGTGCAACTCAAGGCGATACGAAATGCTGCAACAATTTGTTTCTTTGCATCAATCTCACATAGAAGATCAGGATCTATAATCTCAGCTAGCCTCCTTTCTTCACGAAAAACCTCCCTTACAACTCCTCCCAAACCATTTTCCGGTAACCGACCGGTGAGAAGCTCCAACAAAACAACTCCAAAAGAGTAAACATCGTATTTCTGAGTCGACTTGCCATTTCCATCTCGTTCTTCTGGTGCAATGTACATCAATGTGCTTTTGCTTCTGGTTTGCTTCCTGTTGGTTGATTTCCATGCTCCTTGCATCAGACGGGGCAAGCCGAACCCAGAAATATACGGCTTTAAGCCATCGTCGAGGAGGATTTTGGATGATGTTAGGCTTCCATGAGTGTACCTTCTGCTACTGCATTCATGGATGTGCATTAGCCCCTTTGCGGTTTCTTGAGCAATTCTCAGTCTTGATGCCCATGTCAATGAAGAAGATGTTCGTCCTGTTCAAGAAGAAATAAATAAGTTCAGAAACATCATCTTCACCGTTCAAAATGAGCTTGAGATCTTCACCGTGAAGAGAATTGTGCAAACTGCCGTTTGCTATAAATTCAGAAACGAGGAATTTCTCATCTCTGGAAAAGTAATACGCTTTGAGCTTCACGAGATTGGGATGTTGAACTCTGGCTATTGATTCTACCTCAGCTTCGAAGTCCTTGAATCTCCAACCCCCATCGCCGCCGTCGGGCTCACTCAACCGCTGCACCGCTACGGAGATGTCTTTTCCTCCGACAACAACCTTGTACACAATTCCATTCTTACTCTTCCCCAAAACGTATGCGGATGCCCTTAACAAATCCTCTAACCCTAGACCAAATTCTTCGTCCAAAACTACAAATCTGCCTTTTTTCTGTTCGATTTCTTCTGGTGAAGGGCTTTCGCAGCCGCTTTTGTTATCTCCTGTCTTTCTTCTTCTGGCTATCGCCCATGTTGAGACGGAAACCAAACCTACCAACAAGGAAGCGCCGAAAATCGCAGCGATTAGCACTATCACATTTACCATTCCTTTGTTTTGTATAATCTGATTATAGGAAATCGGATTTTCAGGATTGCTTGAGATTCTTGGATTCTGAGCTTCTGCAGGAGCTGTACATGGCGTGCTTAAAGGAAACCCACAAAGATAAGGATTTCCAGAAAACGCCGTTGGACCCTGGCTTAAAAGCGATCCAAATTCAGGTATCTTTCCTGTTAGATTATTATGACTGAGGTCAATGCAAAGCATCACCGGTAAATCGCCGAGACTAGACTGTATCTCGCCGGAAAATGCATTATATGAAAGATTCAATGTCCCTCTCAAGTGGGTTAAGTTGCTAAAGCCCTCTGGTAGAGAGCCATTGAAACTGTTTGAAGAAATGTCGAGATGAGAAAGGTATTGAAGAGTGATGATTTCACGAGGCAGAGGCCCCCAGAAAGAGTTGCTTGAAAGATCAATAGAAGTGAGAAATGAAAGAGCACCTATTTCCGATGGAATGTAGCCTGTGAGATTCTTACCGGAAAGTGAGACTGCGGTAACTTCTCCGTTCAAGGGATCACATGTTATTCCAGACCAGTTACATGGAGTTGAATCTGTTTCAGACCAAGAAAATAGAGCTTGATTCGGGTCTTTAGAAATAGCTGTTTTCAGAGCTAGGAGCGAAAGCCCATCTTCGTTCACTGAAGAACTGAACCAGAAACAGAAACTGCATAAGCAAACAAGCCTAAGCACAGCATCAAAGGCTGCGGATTTCATCTTCTACTTTCCAGCCAAAGATTTAATCTTTCTAAGCAAAGTTAGATCAAAAGAAATCTTGACTGGATTTTGACCAAACCAGAAAGACAGAATTTGAATCGGATCCTCAGTTGGGTTCTCGAGGTAGCGAGGTAGAATTTATCATTGGCTTATGTTTTTGTTAGTGTTCACAACTTTACATCGCAATAAATGAAACTGTCATTTGTTCGGTTCATTGGGGTGACAAACTAGAAATGCTCAGGCCTGTTTTACATTCAAAAGCATTTAAGCTTCTGTCAGAAAGCAATACAGATTTTATTATTTTTTAAAAGCCAACTTCACATGCTATGTGTCCCTCTTTTGCAGAGAATCAATTTTTTAAAGGTATGTGGTTTTGGAGTTTTTACCAATCTGTTCAAGATTCAAAAAATGAGCCTAAAGGACAGGACAGGACAGGACGGACAGGCAAGAGAAAAGAGTAACAGCAGTAAAATCAGAAGTTGAATGGACCATTCATCATAGTGAAGAGATTCTGTCTCTTGAATGAAGAAAGGAGAAGAGTGGTCCATGAAATTAGAGAGATTCAGCAGTAAGAGTGGGAGACAGCAAGACAATCTTTCAACTCTGAAACGGAACCTGTGTGAATATGATGAAACTAAGTGAACCAGGAGGAGTGCAGTGGCCTTCTTCACTGTTCTTTTCTACCACTATGATGAAGATGGATCAATTTAACTAAATAAAAGCTCTTTGTTCTGACTGGGTAGCTACCGACATTGCATCAGTGCTTTATTGGCGGCGTGCACAGTATTGGGTAGTGGAAGATTGGCTGGAGCATTAATGTTCTTTTGATTACAGAAATGAAATAAAGAAGTCTCTTTTATTTTATCCTTTAGCTTTCGTACCCATGGCTGCCCAGAAAATAAAACAATCCCCTCAGGTGATGATTGATCATAGTGAAAAATATTGGTATGGCTTGGCTCCCTATTCTCTGGCTTATTTTCTCAATCTCGTTGGTTTAAACTTCTATCAGGTACTTTTTTGAATCCTTTGAATTTTTCATTGAGGTGATTTTGGGGCTGCACTGCTTTACTTTACTTTCCTCTGTGTCGAACGTATGATAGTTTAGTGCCGATCGGCACTATGCTGAATAGTACCGATCGGCATCTTGCTTACTATAGTGACGATCGGCACTATAGTGTTGATCTTGCAGATCGACATATTTTCTACTTGATGACAATCGACACTTCCTTGTACTAGTGTCGGTCGACATGTTTTATGTTTTCTTAGGGTTTAGATTTGCGTTATAAATAGATGCTGTAAGGGGTCTTGTGCTGACATAAGTTTTTCAAGAAAACTATTCCATTGTCTTCTCCGATTTCAACATGGTATCGGAGCTCTGGTGAAATGAGCGGTCTGATTCCGATGCCGGGAGAAGATTTTCCCCCATTGACGTCTGGACCTTTGGGGCAGTTGACTCCAGGCGAAGTAAGGGACAGAGGCGGTGGCGCTCGCACTCCTCAGACACCCTCACTGTCTTCCGCTGCGGTGAGCGCTCCGCCGTTGGGCAATAACCCGTATATAGGACATAATGTCCAGAGTGTAGGGCACTATCGACCGTATTTTGGTGGGGTGCACAACCCGAACTTCGTGCCTAATACCCCTGGAAACATGTTGGGTACAGAGATAGTCCCTGCACCCTTTGATGTTAACGGAGTCCCATATACGGACACATAGGCGTGGGGGTTAGCACCCTCGGACAACTCCGGATTGATTATTTATGCAGTGGTTCTAAAAGGTGATAACTACGGTGAATGGCACACGCCATGAAAATGGCGTTGAGAACTAAAAGGAAATTGGGCTTCGTAGACAGAATTATTGCAGAACCGCACCCAGGAGTTGGGTTGAGCGAAGACTTGATAACTATTAACTCTCTAATTGTACAGTGGATTTTGAATACAATGGAGCCTCAAATTCGGTCTACAGTGTCTTTCATAGACTCGGCAAAACTGTTTTGGGAAGAATTGTACCAACGATATTCAATGGGAAATGGACCTAGAATTCATGAATTGAAAGGAGAACTTGCCTCTTGCCGTCAGAGAGAAGATAGTGTAGTTGAATACTTTGGTAAATTGCGTAAGTTGTGGTGTGAATTGTCTACTTACAAGGACGGGTTTATTTGTTGCTGTAGACAGTCTACATGTGAATCTGCGAAAAAATTTCTACGTAGACAAGAAGATGAAAGAGTACACCAGTTCTTACTTGGGCTGGATGATGGAGTATATAGCACAACTCGTTCAAATATTCTCAGCGCTGAAACTCTGCCTTCACTCAATCAGGCGTACTCCAAAATCATACTAGAAGAACGACACAAAACTTTGATCAAAGGAAAAGAGGAACGGCGTGAAATAGTTGGCTTCACTACTCATACAGATGTAACAGAAAAACCACCAAGGGCTGTGTGTGTGGCATGCGAAATGACTGGACATACAATTGAGTCTTGCTTCCCTGTTAATGGATATCCTGAATGGTGGGGCGATCGAGCTAGAATTCCAATCAAAAATTCTGCTGCCGTATTGGCATACCTTGGGTCGAAGGGTCGTGGAAACGGTCGTGAAAAAGGAAGAGGTCGAGGACGTGGTCGACACTCTGCCGGTCGACAGACGGTCGTTGCTGGTAAGGTGCCGACAGCCAATGCAACAACAACTGTCGATCAGACAGCCAATTCCCAGCTTGGTTTCTCTGACGAGCAGTGGACTTTTCTAAAAAACATCATCGCCTGTGCACCCACTTCCACCAAGTCACATCTCTCCTCGGGTATGTTTCTTAAAGGGATTATAGACTCTGGTGCCAATCGTCATATGACAGGTGACCTGAGTTTGTTGTATGACGTTCGACCGATCGAACCACGCCATGTAACATTACCCGATAACAGGAAATCTGTAGCTTTACAGGATGGGAAAGCTCGTGTTTCGGCTGATTTGACTATCTGTGATGTTCTTTACATTTCAGATTTCGCACATAATCTTATGTCTGTCAGCCAGTTGCTCGTTGATCATTCCATGTTGGTGATCTTTACTCCTGAACTTTGTCTGTTGCAGGACCTAACTTCGAAGACCCCGATTGGGGTGGGCCATCAGAGTAACGGAGTTTATGGACTGCACTCACTGAAGGACGTTCGGGCGAATGTGGCTACACAAGCTAAGGAGGATGGATGGTTGTGGCACTGTCGATTGGGACACCCATCAAAGTCTGTTGTCTTGCATCCTTCTCGAAATTTGTCTTTTTCTCCAGATCATAATTGCACTGCTTGTTTTGAAGCCAAACAAACCCGAGACTTTTTTCCTCCCAGTTTGAGTGTTAGTAATTCTTGTTTTGACTTAGTGCATTGTGATCTTTGGGGATCCTATCGTTCTCCATCTACTTGTGGTGGATTTTATTTTTTAACTATTGTTGATGATTATTCTAGGGGGATCTGACTTTATTTATTGTCTGATAAAACCCAGGTTACATCCACTGTTGTCGATTTCTTCGCCCTGATTCAAAACCAATTTGATCTTACCATTAAGTGTTTTCGCACTGATAATGGTACCGAATTCTTGACCCTTACATCGTTCTTTTGTTCCAAAGGGGTGACTCATCAAACTACCGTTCCTTACATCCCACAACAAAATGGCCGGGTAGAGCGTAAACATCGACATATTCTAAACATAGCTCGAGCCCTACGTTTTCATGCTTCTTTACCTGTTAGTTTTTGGGGGGAGTGCGTCCAGACCGCAGTATATCTCATAAATCGGATCCCTTCCCCAGTGCTTGGGAATCGCAGTCCCTATGAGGTTCTTCACAACCGACCTCCCCCGCTCTTACATCTCCGCGTCTTCGGATGCTTAGCCTTTGCATATAAATTACCTAAACCCACTGATAAATTTGCATCCAGAAGTCGCAGGTGCGTCTTCCTTGGCTACCCCGCTAATCAAAAAGGATGGCGCATGTATGATCTTGAGTCAAAGACTTTCTTTGTCTCAAGAGATGTTACTTTCTGTGAGACTGTTTTTTCCTTTGGGACTTCTCATTTGGCTCCTTGTCGACCTGTCACCTTGTCTCCTGATGGATCTGTCGATCATGTTGCTTCCCCTCTTGGGACGATCGACCTGACCACTTCGATGTTTGATCCTCCCTCGTCGTCTGATTCTTCCCCTATAACGATTCCGCCAAGCGAACCGTTAGCGGTCGATCCTTCTCCCTCGAGTGACCCGTTAACAGTCGATCCCTCCTCATCGTCACTTGATCTTCACTTTGCTTCAAATCCCTCTCCCGCGCCGATCGACACTAAACATATCCCCGCTCATGTTCCCACCGATCGAGCAACTGCACCTCTGGGTAAAGGTCATCGACGTAAGTGTCGATCGGTCCTTCTGCGAGACTATATCTGTTCGACAGTGCAGGTACATGACATAAACTCTGTGATCTCTGATCGTCCTACCTCATGCAGGGTCTCGAGTAAGTGCTTATATCCAATTTCTGATTATATTACTCACAGTCGATTTTCTCGGACACATAACACTTTTGCTAGTGCCGTGACTCAGTCTCCTCCGGAACCACAATCTTTCACGGAGGCTTTGAAATCTAAGGAATGGAGAGCTGCGATGAAGAGTGAGTTGGGTGCGTTGGAGTCCAATCAAACCTGGACTTTTACAGACCTGCCGAAAGGAAAACGCCCCCTAGGAAGCAAGTGGGTTTACAAAATCAAACACAAAGCTGATGGCTCCATAGAACGATACAAAGCTCGGTTGGTTATTCTGGGAAACACTCAAATTGAGGGGATCGACTATGAAGATACATTTGCTCCGGTGGCGAAGGCCACTACCGTACGCACCTTGTTGAGTGTTGCGGTTGCCAAAAACTGGTGCATTCACCAGATGGACGTCAATAATGCATTTCTTCATGGCGATTTGACTGAAGAAATATATATGAAGATTCCTCAAGGTTATACCGGAGCTCCCGACGGGAAAGTATGTCGATTGCGAAAGTCTTTGTATGGTTTGAAGCAAGCCCCTCGATGTTGGTTTGCCAAGTTAACTACCGTTCTCAAAGACTTCGGTTTTCAACAATCNTTTTCTCCCGATCATAATTGCACTGCTTGTTTTGAAGCCAAACAAACCCGAGACTTTTTTCCTCCCAGTTTGAGTGTTAGTAATTCTTGTTTTGACTTAGTACATTGTGATCTTTGGGGACCCTATCGTTCTCCATCTACTTGTGGTGGATTTTATTTTTTAACTATTGTTGATGATTATTCTAGGGGGATCTGGCTTTATTTATTGTCTGATAAAACCCAGGTTACATCCACTGTTGTCGATTTCTTCGCCCTGATTCAAAACCAATTTGATCGTACCATTAAGTGTTTTCGCACTGATAATGGTGCCGAATTCTTGACCCTTGCATCGTTCTTTTGTTCCAAAGGGGTGACTCATCAAACTACCGTTCCTTACACCCCACAACAAAATGGCCGGGTAGAGCGTAAACATCGACATATTCTAAACGTAGCTCGAGCCCTACGTTTTCATGCTTTATTTACCTGTTAGTTTTTGTGGGGAGTGCGTCCAGACCGCAGTATATCTCATAAATCGGATCCCTTCCCCAGTGCTCGGGAATCGCAGTCCCTATGAGGTTCTTCACAACCGACCTCCCTCGTTCTTACATCTCCGTGTCTTCGGATGCTTAGCCTTTGCATATAAATTACCTAAACCCACTGATAAATTTGCATCCAGAAGTCGCAGGTGCGTCTTCCTTGGCTACCCCGCTAATCAAAAAGGATGGCGCATGTATGATCTTGAGTCTAAGACTTTCTTTGTCTCAAGAGATGTTACTTTCTGTGAGACTGTTTTTCCCTTTGGGACTTCTCATTTGGCTCCTTGTCGACCTGTCACCTTGTCTCCTGATGGATTTGTCGATCATGTTGCTTCCCCTCTTGGGACGATCGACCTGACCACTTCGATGTTTGATCCTCCCTCGTCGTCTGATTCTTCCCCTATAACGATTCCGCCAAGCGAACCGTTAGCGGTCGATCCCTCTCCCTCGAGTGACCCGTTAACCGTCGATCCCTCCTCATCGTCACTTGATCTTCACTTTGCTTCAAATCCCTCTCCCGCTGTCATTGACAGTGCTGTTTCACAGCCGGTCGACCCTTCACCCGCGCCGATCGACACTAAACATATCCCCGCTCATGTTCCCATCGATCGAGCAACTGCACCTCTGGGTAAAGGTCATCGACGTAAGTGTTGATTGGTCCTTCTGCGAGACTATATCTGTTCGACAGTGCAGGTACAAGACATAAACTCTGTGATCTCTGATCGTCCTTCCTCATGCAGGGTCTCGGGTAAGTGCTTATATCCAATTTCTGATTATATTACTCACAGTCGATTTTCTCGGACACATAACACTTTTGCTAGTGCCGTGACTCAGTCTCCTCCGGAACCACAATCTTTCACGGAGGCTTTGAAATCTAAGGAATGGAGAGCTGCGATGAAGAGTGAGTTAGGTGCGTTGGAGTCCAATCAAACCTGGACTTTTGCAGACCTGCCGAAAGGAAAACGCCCCCTAGGAAGCAAGTGGGTTTACAAAATCAAACACAAAGCTGATGGCTCCATAGAACGATACAAAGCTCGGTTGGTTATTTTGGGTAACACTCAAATTGAGGGGATCGACTATGAAGATACATTTGCTCCGGTGGCGAAGGCCACTACCGTACGCACCTTGTTGAGTGTTGCAGTTGCCAAAAACTGGTGCATTCACCAGATGGACGTCAATAATGCATTTCTTCATGGCGATTTGACTGAAGAAATATATATGAAGATTCCTCAAGGTTATACCGGAGCTCCCGACGGGAAAGTATGTCGATTGCGAAAATCTTTATATGGTTTGAAGCAAGCCCCTCGATGTTGGTTTGCCAAGTTAACTACCGTTCTCAAAGACTTCGGTTTTCAACAATCAACGGCCGACTATTCCCTTTTCATTTACTCTACTCCCGAGACTCAACTGCCCATCCTGATTTATGTCGATGATATTATTATTGCTGGTAACACACCGATCGTTGTTGAGGAATACAAACGCAAACTTGGCAATCTGTTTCGAATGAAAGACTTGGGACCGCTAAAATATTTTTTGGGAATTGAGGTAGCTAGAGGACCAGACGGTCTGTATCTCTGCCAACGTAAATATACCTTGGAAATTATCTCTGAAGTCGGACTTTTGGGATGCAAACCATCCAAAGTACCCACGGAACAAAATCATAAATTACTCTCAGCTGCAGGGGAGTTTCTAGTCGACCCCATGTCATACCGCCGTTTGGTTGGAAAATTGATATATTTGTTGTTCACTCGTCTTGAATTGTGTTACCCCGTACATGTTCTATCTCAATTTATGCAGCAACCTCGATGCGAACACTGGGACGCTGTCTTGCGGGTCGTGCGGTATTTAAAAGGCAGTCTAGCGCGAGGTATATTGTTGCGATCCACTTGCGATCTCCAAGTCTATGGATTTTGTGATGCCGATTGGGCCATGTGCCCAGAAACCCGGAAATCCTTGACTGGCTACCTCATATTTCTGGGATCTTCGCCGATCGTTTGGAAAACCAAGAAACAGGTCACCTTATCTCTTTCGTCAACCGAGGCGGAGTATCGTGCTATGTGTGCCGCCTGTCAAGAGTTTAAGTGGCTCCGTAGTTTATTGACGGATCTGGGAGTTTGCCAGACCGACAAAGCTGTGACTCTCTTTTGTGATAACCAATCGGCCATTCAGATTGCCGCTAATCCGGTGTTTCATGAGCGTACTAAACACATTGAAGTGGATTGTCATTTTGTTCGCAATCAAGTTTTGGCTGGAGATCTCAAGACACGACATGTGAAAAGTGAAAACCAGCTGTCCGACATGATTACTAAAGCCCTTACTGCTGATCGTCTTCAATATCTGTTGAACAAGTCGGGTATACAAGAAATGTACTTACCGACTTGAGGGGGGGTGTCGAACGTATGATAGTTTAGTGCCGATCGGCACTATGCTGAATAGTACCGATCGGCATCTTGCTGACCATAGTGACGATCGGCACTATGGTGTTGATCTTGCAGATCGATATATTTTCTACTTGATGACGATCGACACTTCCTTGTACTAGTGTCGGTCGACATGCTTTGTGTTTTCTTAGAGTTTAGATTTGCGTTATAAATAGATGCTGTAAGGGGCCTTACGCCGACATAAGTTTTTCAAGAAAACTATTCCATTGTCTTCTCCGATTTTAACACTCTGTGTTTTGGATTGAGAAGAAAGCTTTATACGGTGCACTGATTGAGTACATGAAATGCTTTTAAAAATCGGAAATTACTACGAACCCGGTCGAACCATTTTTCCGTACAAACGGTTCGGTTTGACCCGGGTAATTGGATCAATATTTTGTTATTGTACATTGACCCCAAAAATATGTTAATATTTCATCAACCTGCCATTTTTTCAGAGGAAGTGGCTACTGTGACTCAAAGGGGGAGGGATTATGCTCTTGCCAAGGCCAAGTCTTTATCTTTACGTTCAAAGAAACAGGGTTTGGCGAGGAAGGAGGGCATTTTCTTTGGCTCCGAATACTTGGAGCAGCCCTTTTCCGCCGCAATGTAGCGTTCATGATGATGCATTGCAGGAAACGTCGTCCGAGGGCATTGAGATGAAATTCATGGAGTATAATGCTATGTTGTCGTGCAAGTCTTTGAGAAGGGGTCAAATTGCGCAAGCGCATATGATTAAAACCCGTTATCTTCCGTCACAGTTCCTCTGGCACAGACTGATTTCGTTTTATGTGAATTGTGAAGCTATGGATGATGCGAGAATGGTGTTCGACGAAATGCCTGATAGAAATGTTGTATCTTGGACGACTGTGATTTCTGGGTATTCTAGAAGCGGGTTTTGCTGTGAAGCGCTCCTTATTTTTATCCAGATGCTAAGATCAGGTATTCTTCTGGAAAAAATGTTGCTCATTCTCGTTTAACTGCTGTAACTTGAAACTTCACAGGCGTTGATCCTAACGAGTATACTTTTGCTACGGTTCTTGCATCTTGCGTGGATGCTTCAGTTTTCGAGATTGGAATCCAAATTCATGGACTTGTAGTGAAAACTCCTTTCAAAGACAATATGTACGTTGGTTGCTCGCTCCTTGACTTGTATGCTAAAGCTGTCAAAATACATGAAGCCCGAGTAGTGTTCGATGATTTGCCTCTGAAAGATATTGTCTGCTATACCTCTATCATTTCAGGGTATGCTCAATCAGGACACGATAAAGAGGCACTTGAGCTGTTCCGGGCATTACACTCGAAAGGAATAACTTCGAATTATGTTACTTATACAAGTGTTTTAACTGCATTATCCGGGCTAGCTGAATATGAATACGGAAGGCAAGTTCACGGTCATGCTCTTCGTTTCATACATTTTCACGTAGTCCTTGAGAATTCCTTAATCGATATGTACTCAAAGTGTGGAAACCTTACGTATGCGAGGAATATTTTCGACTCTATGCCTGAAAGAACTGTTGTATCTTGGAATACAATGCTTGCTGGTTACAGTAAACATGGAGATGGAAAAGAGTTAGTCGAATTGTACAACGAGATGAAGCTCGATGTCAATGGAGCTGATCCGGATAGTGCTACTCTGTTAACTGTATTATCAGGTTGTAGCCATGGAGGTATTGAGAAACTAGGTATTCATCTTTTTTATGAGATGACTGTTAAGTATAAACTTCAACTTGGAGTTGAGCATTATGGTTGCGTTGTTGATTTATTGAGTCGTGGTGGTGAACTAGAGAAAGCTTTACATTTCATTGAAGAGATGCCTGTTGAACCAAATGCTGCTATATGGAGTTCTCTTTTGGGGGCTTGTACAGTTCATCGGAATACTTTTGTTGGTAAAGTTGCAGGTGATAAGGTTTTGGAGATGGAGCCTGATGTTGCAGGGCATTACATTATTCTTTGTAATTTGTATTCTTCAGATGGGAAATGGGAAGAGGTGAGGAAAGTGAGACAGATGATGAAGGAAAGAGGTGTAATGAAGAAACCAGCAAGGAGTTGGGTTCAATTCGAGAGAACTTCTCATTCAAATGCTGATTTTTAGCATTGATTCTGTTTCAATTTGAAATTGAGAGAAGATGCATTGAATCTAACAAAGACAGTTACAGAACAAAACCTATTACTGGAAAGCTATGCTAAACAGCGAAAGATGAATCCGTACCGATAATGGAAGGACGGCATTACTTTCCGGTGTTCATCATCAGAGTGATGTTATCGCCTTTGAGGAGAATCCGGCCAAGCTGCTTCCTGCTGTTTTTCTTGATACTGACTTCTTCAGCGTCGTCTAAAACCAGGTTCATGTACTCGTCGAATCCGATTATTCTGCCCTCGATTCTCATATCTTTCTGTTCGAAAAGCCAGATCTGAATCCTAGCCTTGCTCTGGAGGAACCTGAAGATCAGGTTGATCGGCTGGGTCATAATACGTTGGACCTTCGTGCTCGCCATTGCTACTGCTTCGTCCGTCCGCCTGTCTTCGCGATTAACACCCCTCTCGCTATGAATTAAGAGCTATCCAGCAAAACCCTAAAAGAAAGGTAGGGTTCTGCTTTTAATTGGGCCGTTTTTTATTGGGCCTATTCAAGAAACTTCTATTGGAGCCCAATATAAACTGTTAGAAAGAGCGTCAGTCCCTTCAACCTCAACACCGTTGGAGCCTGAGCATTTCAAGGGTTTCTCCTTAACTCCTTTGATGATTTCTTGGGAATCAGCTGAAAACTTATTTCTGCAAATACTGCGAAGCTTCCGTATCTATGTCGGCTCCTCACGAGCATATCAGGTTGAAGAATGTAGCTCTTTGACGTTGGATGGTGATCGGTTCCTTAGGATTTATGTTCATTGCGGCTTCTCTGCAACGCAAACACTTTTGTTCACTTAATCAACAGGTTTTCATCCGAGGCGGTTGAAGACGATGGATTCGGTATGAGATTTATCTCCCTGGACTTGCAGAGATGTGCAGTTAGGTTTGAATTTTGGCCGGTATATGCTACTCTAGCATATGAAGAAGATATAATTTGATTAATTTCTTCCTGAAAATGCACAGGAAGATTGAAGCCAGCAAGGCGTTACTCTGTTATTTTATAATCTAACTCTCTCCTTTACCTCTATGTTCATAGCATGAAATAATAACATTTCATGTTCGATGTGTAAAATGCATAGCCTTCATTTTACAAAATGAATGATAATAAAGAAGCCATAGTTGCAATTACAGTAACCTATGTTGCTGTTAGCATCCTGTGGTTATGGACATGCTTCAAAATATGTTCATCATCACCTTAGATATCTTCAGTTGTCTGAAGACGGTGACAGGTCGTCGATCCAATCTGCGTAGATTCTATTCACCTTCTTTCTCAACTTCCACCTTAGCATTCTCTCTTCTTTTTGAGGACTCCCAACTACCAGACTAACCGGAAATGGAGTTGATGTTCTCGGAACAGACAATCTGTTCATAGCCTGGTCTGGTTCGTAAAGTGTGTTTGACAACCTTAGTTCTGCCAAAACATCAGAGGTAGTAAGGAAACAAGATCACCATCAAAAGGGAACAAGCATTCAATCATGAATATACCGGAATGTCCGTGAGCAAAACTGCAACGGTCTCCGTAAGGACAAATTCCCATCTCCCATTTGCTGCAAATCTTTGTCTTCCAAAAGAGAGCTTGTTCAGAATTACCAGTATTGGAACACTTGGTATCAACTGTAACTCCAATGCTGATTGCCGAACTTTCTCGTTGATCAACTGCATCAGCCCTAGGCATGTTAACCGTAGGAGGCCTTTCATGAACAAAACTGCATTTATCGCCATACGGACATTCTTCACCATTAAAATACTTCTTACAAATCTTCATCCTCTGAAGATTTCTCTGATCATCACCCAAATTACCAATTCCTACTTCCCTTTCTTTTTCCCTCACAAGATCTTGCCAGTTTGGTGGTGGATGTCGTAAATCGCCGTTTCCATGAGCAAATGTGCAATTCTCCCCATTCCTACAATTCCCATCTCTGAATTGAGCACAGATTCTAGTCTTATAGAATATGTGGCTTGTTCCTTTCCCCCCTGGAACATTCTGTGGATTCAGTCTTGTATTGTTTTGTGCTGAAGGAAGAAAAATTGTTGGATTTTCGGAAGCTCGATATTTCTTCAATGGTGGCTGATTATCGAATTGCTGAATCGAATTTGGCTGCTGTTGAAACGGTACCACAAATGGCTGCAAATAACTTCCTTCATCACCGCCCAAAAATGGTGGTGATAAAAATGGTTGTTGTCCTCGCTGCGGCAGTTGAGGATCGGTATAACTCATCGACCCTCCTGATGAAAAATAAAAACACCTGTTTAGAGATCGCTGGGGCAAAAATGTTATTCAAGCCACAAAAATCACAAATTTCAATCCAAATCACATTGAATTAGTGAAATTACAATATGCATATGGCTTCCGATGAATACTCATCTTAAGACCTCGTATAACACAGAATGAAAACGGAAAAAATTACAGAAAGCAACGATAACAAGAATCTGGATTTTAACATACAAAATTCACTGATAAAAAATCGAAAAAAAACCGAAAAATCTAGACAACACGAATTTATGAAATCTACGGAGATGCTGATAAGAAATCGAAGAATTACATACCTGAAAAATCGAAAAAATACTACCGCCCGAGATTCAATGAAACAGAGACGCCGCCTGGAACCCTAAATCAAGAAACGAAATTTTGGGTTGAAATTTGGAAATCGTAAAACCTTCTGACGGCTAAAACCTCAGCATGGAATCTTATTTATTAACATTTAATCGCAGTATTTGACTCATAAATAATTATTTTTTATTAGATGCTAATTACATAATTACCCTTTAACTGTATTGGACCAGTTACTTATGGCCTAAATATAAAGGGCTATAGAGCCCAAATGTAAAGGGCCTATAAAGCCCGAATATGCAATATAATATATTACTGAAAATTTACTGTGTAACAGCCAACAGGTGAGGTGATCCCAATTCCCATGTATGGAGTGAACCTTCTCCAGGCGACAAATGCTCCCTTCTTATCAGCAAAGAAGGTCACTGTATTCAGGAATCTGGAGTCTTGCACAGACATTTCGGAGCTCAAGCAGTACCATGCCCAAATTATCAAGCTTGGTCTTTCATTCGACAATGATGCAATGGGTCGAATCGTTAAATTCTGTGCATTGTCTGCTCACTGCGATTTCAATTATGCTAACAGGTTGCTCGATTCATTGCCTCATCCAGATTCTTTTGTGTACAACACAGTTTTCAGGGGCTATGTGGAAGCGTTAATGTATGAGGAATGCATTTTTTTGTACGTTCGCATGCTTGGAAATTGTGTGTCGCCAAATAAGTTCACTTTTCCTCCAGTAATTCGAGCTTGTGGTGATTTGGGAGAAGCGAAACAGGTGCACGCTCATGTTATTAAATTTGGGTTTGGACAGGATTCATTTTGTCAGAATAATTTGATGTATTTGTACGTGATCTTTGGTTGTTTAGAGGATGCTCGTAGGGTGTTCGATAAATTAACCAAGAAAGATGATGTTTCTTGGACTACGCTTATATGTGGTTTGGCACAAAGGGGACACGTTAATGATGCTATTTGTCTATTTGAATCAATGCCTTATAAAAGTTCAGCAGCATGGAATGCTGCAATATGTGCTTGCGTGCAAAACAATAGATTTCATGAAGCGTTTAGTTTATTTGACAGGATGAAAAAGGGAAATGTAGCTATGGATAATTTTGTTGCAGCAAGTATGCTGTCCGCGTCTACAAGTCTTTGTGCTTTAGAGCAAGGAGAATGGATTCACGAGCACATAAAGAGAAATCGGATTAAAATGGATTCCAAATTGTCCACAGCACTCATTAACATGTATTGCAAATGCGGAAGGTTGGACAAGGCATTAGAGGTTTTCGATGAATTACCGTATAAAAGCGTTTCATCATGGAATTGCATGATTGGAGGATTTGCAATGCATGGCAAAGGCAAGGCTGCCATTGATCTTCTCAAGAGGATGGAATCTTATTCAGGTTTAAAACCAGATTATGTCACTTTTGTGAATATTCTTACTGCATGTGCTCACTCTGGTTTAGTTGAAGAAGGGAAGCATTATTTTTCTTACATGACAACAGTTTATGGGATCAAACCAGGAACCGAGCATTACGGATGTTTGGTCGATTTACTCGGGAGAGCTGGATTACTGAATCAAGCAAGAAAAGTCATAGCCGAAATGCCAAACAAAGCTGATGTAGGTGTTCTTGGTGCACTCCTTGGAGCTTCTAAAATACATGGCAATATCGAAATAGCTGAAGAAATCGGGTGGCATATCATTGAACAAGACCCAAATAACAGTGGTCGGTATATCTTGTTAGCTAATCTCTACGCAAAAGCGGGTAAATGGGATGAAGTTGCCAACATTAGGAAGTTGATGAACGATAGAGGTGTGAAGAAAACACCCGGTTTATCTTCAATCGAACTAAATGGCACGATAAGTGAGTTCATTGCTGGTGGAAGAACTCACCCAGAGGTACATGAAATTTATGCGAAAGTCGAAGAAATGCTATCCCGGATCAGAGATTCGGGGTACATCCCTGAGTCGGATGAGTTGTTACATGAAGAGGAAACGGAGAATCAATTGCGGTATCATAGTGAGAAGCTTGCTATTGCTTATGGATTATTGAAAACAAAAGCAGGTGAAACTATACGTGTGACGAAGAATTTGAGGGTATGCAGAGATTGCCATGAGGCAAGTAAGATGATTTCAGGTGTATATGATCGGGAGATAGTACTCAGAGACAGAAATAGATTCCACCATTTTAGCAATGGAGCTTGTTCATGTAACGATTTCTGGTAATATTCTTTTCATTCCCTATATTTGGTTTCTATATGTTTAGTGCACCTGCTTCCTAAAGAGTACGGGTGGGTACCTGCCCACCCAACCCACTAGATCCATCCTCCAAATATTAGTGTATGAGTTAAATCAAATATTTGACGTGTATGAGTCAATGAAATATTAGTTTATGTTTTTAGTTTAGTGTTTACGTTGTGTCAACCCATTGATGGATAAAGGAAAATTTTCAACTCATTGGATCAATCCATAGAAAACATATAAATTTAATGGATGTGGAGAATGTTAGTGTAGTTTAGTTTATAAAAGAAATGAATCACATTGAAAATGTTGTGTCAGTTCAATTACTTATGATATCATTATTTCATAAGAGAAATTGATCACATTGAAAATGTTGGGTCAAACTAATTACTTATAATATTATTTTCTTTATAAACTATAACATTATATTTCTACTAACGACGTGGATAGTATTTCAACAAAGAGAACTTCATAAAGACTTGTCAAATTTTCCGACAATCCATAGGCTTGATAGAATACCTTGTTCGATTTTCCGTCGTAATCAAAGACGTAAAATTGATCGATTTACAAAAAGCTCCCACATCATGACCTTCATAGCTACTTTCTTCATGATTCATAAGGATCTCCACCCATGTTTTTATTTTTATTTTTAATATTATTATCCCTACAATAATTGAAAAAATATTTATAATTTATAATTTTTTTATTTTTTTTGTATATGTATAATATTCTAAAATGTAATATTCCATCAATGTTTTAAAATGAATATTGTATCGATTTAACTTGTATTAACGAGATAATCGGTATACTAATCAATATACTTTAATATTATTGATAATATCAACAACTATTGATCTTTCGATCAATTAAAGTATTATCAAATAAAATCAATAGATCGATCGATTTAAAATTTATACATTTCATAATTATTTTAAACTTACATTATTTTTAAAGATCGATATATAATGGATAATATCGTATAAATATAAAATAAATAATAATCATAATTAAGCTTGGAAACGAATGTGGTTGGTATTAAAAATCCGTGGCTTAAAATATAATAAGATTAAGCTAAAAGTCTTCTTTAGTTTAGTCCCCACACTAACTAGTTTCTCTTTGGCTTCTTCTCTTTGTGTTGTCTGTGTATCAAAATCTATGATCATGGCTATTCCACTTGTGTACCAAGCCAGAGCAATCGGCAACTGGCTTCTGTTACTTGTTTTTCTCATCATCTTCTTATTTATAATCTTCTTCAATCATAACTCAGACTCTGTTAATCTCACTGAGATTTCCTTCTCTGATATAAAGCGCCGCCGCAGGAACGAGACCTTGTTCGTCGGAGATTCAGATTCTTGGGTCGGAGTTATGGATTGAATACACAGAAGCTCTCTGAATATTACACCGACACCTAAAGTTATTCTTTTTTACAATTCCGTTGTGTTTTTTTATGTAAATTATTGAAATATTTTATCTTATATAATATTAAAGTATTCAACATATTTAAAATATAAAAAAATATGAGATTTTGACCATTGGTAGTTGAGACGATTTGAATTCAGTCATCCTAGTTTACGGTTCTTCCCCGCCCTTGTTTAATCTGTGGGGAAATCTGTTTTCGTCTTCGAATCGGATGCGAAAACCTCGTGAATTTCAACTTCTTCGACGCAAACCCTCGGTTTCGTGTTGGTGTTGTGGGAATTTCTCGAATCGGGTGTTGAGGTATTCGGGTTTGATTTTGTTACTCGATTTGATTTTGGGATTTGCCTTTGTTGTTGTTCATTGCCGCGAGGCGTCGTACTTATTTTTTGGGTTTTTAGTTGATTGCGGTTTATAATTTTCCGTTGTTTGCGTCTTGATTATGCTGTTCTTCTCTGTTTATGTTTCTGCTTATGTAATTATTGTTATTATTGCTTCTTCCTGACCCATTTGGTTATCGTTTTGGATGGTTGTTGTTCCCAATTTAAAGCGTTGTGATTTAGGGATCAGGTTTGCGCGTGTTTTGACAAATGAGGCCCCTTTGAAGTACCGATCTCTTGTGTTTTGGTTACATTTTTAATCAGATTGCTGATCTTTATACTGCAGATTGAATACAGTGACCATTATTCTTACTGGAAAATGACTATACCTATGAATAGCTACAAAGATTCTGTTGAATTTGCCCTTATTGCTTTGAGAAATGAGACTGATTAGGTTTAGAAAGAGGTGGAATGTCATCACATAATAGATTGATTGGCTTCCTCCCCTTAATTCTGTTCTTTCATACTCCCCTTAATCTATGCTCCCCTGTTAAGACTCTATTTAATTTAGGTTTATAAAAATGAGAAATGTCATCACATTTTGATCAAGTCTTTTAAATATGTAATTTCCTCCCCTTAATCCCTTCCTTCACGCTCCATCGTTATAATTTCGGTCAGATTTTATAATTTCAACCGATTCATCAAGAGAGGGTGCTGAGTGTGCCTTTTCAACGAGGCATGTTATGCAGATGTTCTTATTTCTTTACATATTTTTCATCTGTCTTCACGCTTATGGATTTTTCCTCTGAATATGAGCTGCCACATGGATTTTTCTTTACATGTTATTTCGCGTTCACATTTTTATCTTCTAATAATTGATTTAGTTTTGTTCATTTGGAGAACAAAGACTGTGCAGGAACGAGTTCCTTTGGATTATGAAGCCATTGTCCTTGAGGATCAAGATTTTTGCGAACCGAACAACATGAGCTCTGTGGCAACTGCATTATCAGAGCTTAGGGCACTCTTCAATGCAGCTATTGGTTCTGCTGGGCCAGATGCACCCCCAAATGGAAAAGGCCCTGAATGACTTGCAAAGATTGGATCCGGATTTAAGAGGTTTCTTACTGAGGGTACTGGTCTTTATTGGGGTATTTTTCTGATGATGTAAGGATTGTATGGCTGGATTTATATTGGTCGCTATAAAGGATTAGGATTGTATGGGTATGGGGGCTCTAAAAGTCAAGAGTTTTCAATATGCAATTCCAGGCTTCTTCCATCCACATCATCAGGTGATTTCATTTAAAAACTCTCTCATTTGAAATGCTGTGTATTAATTAACTAAATAACGTTTATTACTCAGGTACAAGAGATATTTTGGAAGCATACACACAAAGTTAGTGCAAGAGAAAACTTGATTATTGGCTTTGAGAAGGTAAATCACTATTTATTGTTTGTTGTAATGCAATGCAAGTTCGGAGTTGCATTTTAATTCTTAATTGGTGGGTGTATATGATATGCCCCATAGCGCAAGTGTATATGTTTAGGGTGGGTAGGAAAATCATATTTTTAAAATTTCGTGTTTTTATATATTTTGGACATTCGTACCCATGTCTATTAGTCATACATATTATCTATCAGTCATACATATTAATGTTTTCGATTATATTTTATTAATTTTTTATTTTTAAATTCTATGTGTGATTGACGTGTCTTAATGAATATTTTAGGATTATCGTATCTCCGTTCTCGTTTTTAAGTATCCACGTATTACGTATCCAGCCTAGTTTATCACTGGAGAGAAGCAGGTTTTCCCCATTTTTTTGTGTTTCAGAATCGCCTGACACAGAAGCTGCCAAGGAATGGAAGAAGCAAATGAAACTTTTGTTATCAAAGTTGAATGATGCATAAATTTTCAGAATGGAATTCTGTGTACGCGGACAAGGTTGGTTGGCTGTTCTTACAAGAGTAGAGGCTAACTAAGGTTATGGTATTTAAGCGGATTGCAACTGAGAACACCATTGACGAGCTTTCTTCCAAAATGGCTTCCTTCTCCAGTTTGTTCAAATCTTTATGCTTGCCAAAATCCCTTCAACTTGCCTCTCCATGCCTCCGAACATATATATAAATGAGTATAGGAAGGCAAAAAAACTCAACCCGATGGATATTCTATCGTGAGGATTGGATTTTTGATGGGTATAGCGAAGACAATGGTTTAAAAATGATAAACCCGTCGTTAGGAGGGATGGATGTGGATTTCTATCCAAACTCATACTAATTCTACCCGTCAAACTTAATGTAATGTTTAAAGTTTTTATATATAATATTTTTTTAAAATATTTTATATGTCAATATGTTTGTATTTATGATATGTAATTATGATTAAATTTATTATATTTATAAATTATAATAATAAGAATTTATCTTATCAATTTTATAAAATTATATTTATTTGAATGAATGCTGTTGTGGTTCGAAAACTGGGGGTGTCAACAGTCGATCGGTTCGTTCCAAGACGAACTCGGTTATTATTTGTTTATATGTGGAGAACGTTAATGATTCAAAGGTAAAGGGGGCGAAAAGTTTTTAGAGTGGAAAACCTCGGAAGCGAGGAAAAAAACCACTTGACTAAGGGTTAAAAGAAGTGCCATTAGCCTGTTCAATAAACGAATTCATGATGATACAATGCATGTTTGTTCGATAGACCACAAAGAGAGGGAAGATAATCGAAAATAAATCGAGAGAAATCCGTGAAGCTCAAGCTCTCCTAAGAAAACCGGAAAGAAGTCATTTTCTCATTCTCTAAGTGTCTTTTTTATACTCCCACTGTACTGTGTACAGTAGGGTGTCGTTTTGTGCTTGTCCTTTGCTACTAGATCGGCTAACGTTAGGCGGAACAGCCGTCGGAAACGGCTTCACAGAGTTGCACGGCGCTGGACCTTTCGGCGCTGCCAGCCGGCTACTCTTTGGCCTCTAGTGGCTTACACCCATTGTCGAACCACGCTACTGACAAGTTTGTCGCGAGTTGTCGTCGCATGTGATGAACAAGGATGGCCCGAAGTAGCGCCTGCAAGGAGTGGACCGATCGGTCTGGGCATATGTGGGAAGCTGGGCCCCACCGCTCGGGACCGATCGCCAGATGCGATCGATCGGGCCAAATGATATAAATGGGCCCTTTACTAATCGCGGGCTGGATCTGGGCCTCTAAGTTCAGCTTGCGTTGTTTGGGCTGTCATGGCCAAAGCTGGTCCTGACCCTGTTCGGGGTATCGGGTTCCGATGATCTCATCAAATGCATTTTGGTGTTATCATAATATTTTCGTTTATTTTGTAACCATGTATAATGTAAAGTTACGTCTAAAATTTAGAAATTATATATTTTACATATGTTTATAAATGAACATCGACTATAAAATGATGTTTTTTCGTCCAATTTTTGGTAATCGATTTCGAAAGATTAAAGTGTTATTTATGTAATTTTTAATATATAAATATGTTATTTACACTATTTTAAAATTTAGATATATTTTTAAACTTTATTTGATCAATTAACTTTACAAATTCTAAGGTTAAATGATTAAATAAAAACGATATTCATGTTTAAAACATTAACAAATATTAAAATTAAATAAAAATTATTTTTAATCTTTTGGATTAAATATATCATTATAAATATTAGAAAAATATTTATAAACTTTTTGAGTTTTGAGATGTTTGACTATAACAATTTTTGTATTATTTTTATCATTTTCAAAGTTTGATATTTTTTTACATTATTTTAAAATTTTGATATGTTTATAAATTTCAGACATAAATAAAACAATATATTTTATCATATTTATTATTTATTATTTTAAATATTTATAAAAAGATAATAAAAATATTATCGAAAAAAGTGAAAAAAATTATTTATATTTTTTATTATTTGAAGTTTCACGTGGATTAGATTATTCACCGTAGGGCGGGTATTCGTAAGAGTAGAACACATATTTAAATATTCAAATTCAATATGGATTTGAAGCAAACATAAATTTGAAAAGTTAATGGGGTAACAAATCTTACCCATTAACATCCAAGAGTGATACGGCAATTGCAGCTTCAGAATGGTAACAAGCACATAGTCTATTCCTCTCAACCACTATCCAGCTTTATTCTTACATGAAAAGAAAATGGTAAGTAAAAGTTAATAAATTATGACACAAAAAAACATCAGTTTTCATTGGTTGGGGCTGATGATTGAGTTTGTTTGATTTCCCGTTTAATTGTGATCAAGTGTTCAAATAGTAAAACTTATAGAAATAAAAATAAAATTATAATATTATGATTTCATTATTGTTACTAAAATTAGTTGTTAAACATAACATAATTATGTTTATTAGTTTACATATAAAATTATATTTATATTATTACATAATTATCGTTACAAATTTAACAATTTTCGATTAATGAATTACTTAAAATAATCCATACTTGTTCTTTAAAAACAGGCGACAGCTCGATGTCTCCTAATTTCAGACATTTATTGTCGGAACACAGCCAAATCAGAATGTTGCCTTATTGCCGACAACATATTCTCGATGTCTCCATATTTCCGACACTGATTGTGGAATTTTGAGTGAATTTTTTACATAACAATGTCAGGTCAAATAAATGTAAAAAATAACATTAATTTTTGATTGATTTTTTTTTGTCATTAATTAAATTTGTTTTACAAACATAGCACTGATTTGCAGTCTGTGATTGAGTTTCTATAATTATAGAAACCGAGCTATCATTTTTTTTATATCGAAAAGGCATTAAAAACAATAATTAAAAAAAAAATTGTTGCCTGATTTTTATAATTATAGAAACCGACCTACTAACAAAACTGCAACAAAAACTGCAAATCAGTGCTATATTCAAAATAATAATTTCGTTCAGTGATATCATTATTTTTTAAAATAAAATAATGATATTTGTTAACATTTTAACATATTGCACTGTTATGTAAGACAAAAAACTCGTGGAATTTTCTCTTCTACACGATTTAAAATTTCAAAATTCACATTCGCCTTCCCAAAAAAATTGAATTATTGTTAAAAATTGCAAAACACCCGATATTAATGTCTCTATAAAACACGACAGCCAATCATGCTGTGTCCCCACTACCGACAAGAATTCGTTTATCGTCCAAAACAGCCGACAAACAACCAATTGATCGCATCGTGTCCGTAAACAGCCGACACCTGTAATAGACATAAGAAACTTGTGCAATATATAAATCTAATAACTTGGTTCTTAATGACCCGACCCGGTTACTTTTTTCCAATCATCGTACATTTTTTAAATAATAGGATAAACTATTATGATATTATAATTTATTTAAAAATATTAATATATTCTTATTTATAAAAATAATAATAAATATAATCTTTCTATAATTATTAAATATAAAGATAAATTAATTATTTTTCAAATCATAATAATACCATAACTAATTTAAATGAATTCATGATTTTTGAATGACAAACCTACCCCAATTTTACTTTAATTTTGATAAAAAAACCACGATTTAAAAATCCAACGGTTATTTTAATCTTGGAACTAAACAAACCGATGTTACATGTGAGAATAAGCATCAACATATTACACTATTTTATATGCAGCAAGCAAATGTTGATACTTACGAATGCTCGTTCTTGAGACTTGCTTTCAGTATTCCCGGAAGCGGAGGCGATGCAGCGGCCAACCCCATTGAAGGTTCCTCGGGAGGGAAAAATCGTATTTGATCACCGGACGACAACGACGAATTGTATCCATTCTGCGCAACATCACTTTCCGATCTCTCACAGAACTTCATTTCCTTTAGAACGTAGCAATCATCATGAAGCTCAAAGGGAGTGCTGCAAAATGGGGATTCAACAAAATCTAATGGATTCAACCAAATCTGAATTTCAAAAATCACGTTTTCGAGTTCACCTGTTGAAATCAAAATGAACAAGTTGCATGTCTTCAGAGATCTCTACCTCTACAGTGGCATGAGGTCGAGTCTATAAATACATAAAACAACTCATTTTAGAAGAAAAAATTGAATGTTTTCGTCGTTTTCACATCCCGAATTTGAAAAAATTTCATCAACAACTCTAAACTCTTACCCGAACCAATATAAACGGCAATGCAACTCCACCGGTTGGTGCATTTCCGGATCCGTATAGAAGTTCATTTCGTGCTACCAAGTTTTGTAGGCCAATGTACTGCATTTACGTAGTGATTCTAAACTTGAAGAAAAAGAAACATTATTGAGAAATATTTACTTGTTCCTCAAGCTCTTCCAAATATGCAGTCTTCTTTTCGATTCGGTTTCTAAGTCCACAACATTCATTCTATGGTAATAACAAAGACAGCTAAAAGAACATATTCTTTGCATAAAAGGGAAAGGGAGAGGCAGAGATGTATAACCTTTAACTCATCAATGTCGTTTAGACTGGTTCGCGGGAGACCTTTCCACTGTATTTCCTTCTTATCCTTTGAGATTATATCCATAGCCATCAAGACATTAAGTGCATCGTAAACCCTTCGTCGTATGTTTTTCTCATCGTATTGTTGCTGTGGGATCGGAAAACCGGGTAAAAAACTATAGCAATTCAAGATGCCTAAGAATACATAATCACAACTACGATTAACCTGATCAGGAGCAAGACTGTTACTAGGATCAGAAAACTCAGTGACAAGTTCATCAGCCACCTAAAAGGATAACATTTATGAAAAAAATACATGAATTGAAAGTATACTTGTTGAGAATACGTTCTTTTTCGATCTGCACGGGCTAACCTCATTATATGTCGTCCTCCCTTTGCTTTCAACTTTCTCGCACACTATAAAAAATAAAAACACTTGATCAAAATGCAAAATGTACATGAATATAATCCCTTGCCTAATACAATACCTGAGCTTTAATACAAGAACACAATTGGGTATTATTTCATTTACAATGTGACTAAGAAAAAAATAGCCACTAATAAAGATAAACATGCTTTTCTAATTCATCAAGGTGCCTATATCTGTAACAAAGCAGCAAGGATAAAAAACCTTTCATGCTAAACTGACGAAGACCTCGACCGGTTTTGTCACTTCCATGTGCACGTTGTCCTCTCTTCTTCCTCCTGCTGCAACTCAAATGGATACAAATACTTTAGACAAAAAAATTCCGAGATAAGTTAGTTAAACGCAATTGATTTATACAAAAAATCAAAAGACTATGTTATAAACCCCTTAAGCTATAATTTTTAAGTATATTGATCACATGGATCTCAAGTTACCAGCATCCATTGATTTGTAGAAGGAAATATCTAGCGAATCTACCATAATTTTAACGTATATAGAGCATGAGATTGGAGCTTTAAAAACAATAAGTAGACTGAAAATGCTCACGCAGTTGTCCCTTGTGATCCTACATCATCTCCTTGGATATTATGATCGCTCAACTGCTGAAATGTGCCGTCACTGGCTGCATTTGTCATCGCCACTTCACTCCGGCAGGACGGTGATCCAATACTTCCGCTGGTAGACATAGATTGACCAGATACAGTTGTTCCCCATGACCTTGAAATCCCATTAACACCACCAACTTTAGAGATTCTCGATGAGAGGTTCTTATCCCCTTCTTCGTGTTTACTGGTTTCATTATGATTCACCATCACCCCCAAAAATTCAGCGCAGTCACTCACAAAATAAGAGCTTTTGAGAGAAATAGTGAAAAGTAAACTAAATTTCTGACAATTCAAGATAAAACTACAGCAGAATCAGCTCCGGATTTCAGAAGATCACAACAACGTAACACCAAAAAACAAGCTAAACTTTCAGAAACACTCGAAGAACAATCAAATTGACGAAAACCCAAACTCAGTAACGGAATCTTTCCAGAGGTAACCCACTTCACAGGATCTACAATTGAATCAAATTATGCAATACACGCACAAACGAGAAGAAGCACAGGACTATCCAAATACGAGATCTAAAAGAATTCTCGATTTTATCAGATCAGTGAAGCAAGCAAAGTATCAGATGCACTGTGGGAGGATTTTTCAAGGGTTTTCACGAGTAATTTACACGACATCCGGGACTCAATTGTAATAATCCTCATTTTAACTTACGTTTATTCCATTTCTCCCTATTAACTTTACATAATTTACATTTTGGCCTCTCAATACCGCATTTATTACATCAAACCACCTATAAACCAGGTTAATTCGTATTTCACCCCTAAAGTATCAGTTATTATCGAAAAAAGCTTATGTTATTAATATTTTTGACAAGAAAGAATTATATGGTCATCAAGAAGGCTTTCCCAGAGCTCTGGGACTGCTTCCATGGAGAAGCTTCACAAAACCTAAGAAACTGAGCTTCCCATCTAAATGCCTTATCCAATCCTGAAGCACCACGTGTACTGGAACACTAGGACTTAGTCCCAGCTCCTGCAACTCATAACAACAAACCAAATGGCCTGTAAATAAAACTTCACAAGATCTATTTCGATACGACTACGAATACGGGAGCTATCGAAACACAGTTACTCTCATTGTATTGGTGTATAAAGAGGGAGGTTTACCGAAGCGAGTTCTTCGATCATGATAGGCCGGTTACCGTCCTTCTCAAAGAATTCGTATGCTTGGCGAGCATGTCGCTCCCAGCTTTGGGTTCCTTCGAGTTGATGCACACTTATTGCTGCAGCGCAGAATTCGTCGAAATCCATTTTTTTGTAATGAAGAGAACTTACCTATAAAGCAAGTTCATGCATAATGTTATTGTGGCTAAGCTTGTAGCTTCAAAAAGCCTTACCAGATTGACATAATCTAGAACATGTGAGTATTTCATCGCTTCGGTCGAGTGCTTTACCGTAGCCTGTTACAAAGATGTGATAAAAAATACGAGAATGTGAGTTTTGAACGGAGAAAACTTACCGATCTGAAGTTCTGAAGGGATAAAAGTCCACTTCTATTTGAACCTAACAAAGTAAACTGTTCCTTAAGATAATCTAGCTGTGGTTTAGCCAATGTTTTTGCTACAGCCTGTTGCATGAAACTGCACGATCAATTTCGTCGTGTTCGATAATGTGAACTAAGAGGTTCTGCCGGAAAACATACCGCTAAAGCCGATTTTCTCAAAGAAGAATAAGAACATACATAAGCCTTTACATTCTTGTAAATGATCATATCTAGAGGGATCTTCACTTTATGATGCTGAGCTAGCCACGGATGACCTGCACAAAACATGAACTCGATCGAGCATTACATAATCGAAAGAGTTCCGTATTTTAGCTAAAAAAATACTTACACAGAGCCTGAGCTGCGGTTTGTCTCTTCCGGTAATCCTTGTTCAGTAATCGTTTTACGAAGTCGATGGCATCGAGAGACAACTCCGGCCACGGAGACTCGTTAAAATTCAGGTCTGCTTTCAAAACAGCTCTAAAGATTCCTGATTCTGTCCTTGACCAAAAGGGTCTGCTCCCACAAAGAAGAATATAAGCAATCACACCAATGCTCCACATATCGGCCTCTGTTCCGTAAGATCTATGCAAAACTTCTGGTGCAACGTAATAAGCACTACCTACGATATCATTCAACCTTTCGTCTGCCGAAAACGGTGATACATAAACGTAAAGTTTAAAAACAAGGGGTAAAAAACCAGCAAGAAATTGAACCTGGCTTAACATAATCGGACAGCCCAAAATCAATGATTTTCAATGGAGAATGCTCATCTTGTGAAGTAAACAGAAAATTCTGAGATCAAATCGTAAAATACTTCAATTCGTAATCAGTGACATAACCGGAAACGTAAGCTGTTCTACCTCGGGTTTTAGATCCCTGTGAACAACACCTTGGAGATGACAATACGCAACCACGCTTAAAATCTGCACCATGACGATTTTCGCATCTTCTTCGGAATATTGTCCTCCTCTGAAGAACGGGAACTGAAGATTTATATGAACAACCTACAACTTGTTAGTTAAAAGTCATAATATACCTAGAAAGTATATGATCAAGAAGCTCTCCACCCCTGCATAACCTGAATAAAGAAAAGTTGATGTCGAATTTAAGGAAAAACGTATGGTTTTCAAATTCGACTTACTCCATTACTACATAGACACATTTATCGTCCTCGTATGCCTCGTAGAATTCAACTAAATTCTTATGCCCTGTTAGAGAACGTAAAATCTTAACTTCTCTTCTCACATCCTCTATGGCTATGGCTGTAGTCATCTTCATCATGCATTGAGAAAAACACTATGAATTTTTTCTTCAGACAAATAATACAGCATCCCAGTATAAACTTCCTCTTAAATGCAATAAAAAACCATGCACCTTTGATTTGGGGATGATTTTGATGGCCACATCTTGCCCTTTCAAGCTTCCTTTCTTCGCTTGACCTAAACAAGTATAACCAAAATGTCCTCTCCCAACTTCTTCTCCAATCTCATAATGGCTGGTGATGTTCTTATTGTAACCAAAGCATTTATCCAGACCAATAATTTCGCACTCACTCCCTTCAGGAATAGTGGATTCATTGAGTTTTAATGATCCACGTCTTCCAGCGAGAAACGCTTTGATATGCTTAGCCGGTGATGGAGGCGGAAATGGGAGCTTATTAAATCGCCGAGGAGTAGAAGCAACGGTGCTAGAACTCGCTGGGGAATTTTTGAAAAAACTACGTAACGGACTAGGGCTGTAAAATGGAAATTTGGGTGTCTTTCCCGGTGTCAAATTGACGTTAGGGTCAGCGCAGATTACTGGGTTTTCCGAATGTTTTTGCGGTGGATCATTGGGTTTTCCGAAACAGAGTCCCATAGGAATCAAGAAACTAAATAATACAAAAACCTTGAATCGGAAACGTGATCAAGATTCAAATCATACCAGGTTGCCGTCAAGAACAGCTTTTGATCCTCACTCACTTACTTACCCAGTACATTAAATCAAAAAAGCTGCACATGAAAAAGGATAGCTTTTCTCCTCAACGCCAATGGGAGAAGAACGAATGATTTTCAGCCACATGCACTGAAAAAAGACGAACAAGTAACAGAATCAGCGGAAGAACTGGGTTGATATAGAAAAACAGGGATACAAACTCAAACAAGAAAAAGAATAAAGGAATAAGATTGAAGAACAAAGCAAGAAAAGAGCGTGGATATGAATAAAAGGAAAGTAACCCCAACCCAACTGCCTTTTTCTACGCTACTTTTACAATCTTTATTCTATTCTTCTCCATCATCCCTATTTTATTTCTCGGAATAAGGTTTCTGTTCTGTAATTTGAATCAGTCAGTCAGTCATTTATGACGACGAAGGTTTCGGATTTTGATGTTTCTATTCCAGCCTGTCCTTTCTTCATTCACCTTCACAAAATATTTTCCATTTCTCTGTAATTTTCATCCAAAATCATTTCTTCTCCAAAGTTACCTCCTTTCCTTATTTTTTATTAGTTTTTTTATTTGAAATTCAATATAATTAATAATTTATATTTTAATATTAATTTTTAAAAATGTAAATGGAAAAACGTCACAATCATATGTAGTAATACTGAATAATGAGTTTGTTTGGTAACCCGATTAAAACAGCGGTCATGTGCGGTGAGATATTGAAATCGTGATTTTTTTAATGCGCACAAAACATAAGGTTAATTACGATGTAATAATTGTTAAAAAATCACGATATCATCACAGCTGTTAAAACCAGCTGTAGCATCATCGTGATTTTGGAAAAGACTCATTTACCCTTACTTCTATTAATTATAATATAATTATATTTATTATTTTATATATATAAGGGTATATTAGTATTTTTACATAAATCACGATAATAATATCGCAATTTTACCAAACATACTTAAAAATTCACGATCATCATATCTCACCACATCTCACCACACCTCAGCACACCGTAATTTTAAAAAAGTTGAACCAAACAAACCTAATATTAATGCAATTAACGCTCTTGTTGACTACTTGGCTTTTTTAATTTATTGTGGTCCAGCTAATTGTATCATTAAATAATTAGTAGGCTAGTGACAGTAAACTAAACCCTATTTGTAGTTAAGTGACTAAATTACAATTAATTGAGTATTATTCAGTTTGATTACATATTTCAACAACTATATGTCATGCGTGAGTTGTACAAAACAAAAATTATATTACAATAATTGTGATTAAGATCCCTATATGTACTATTTAGGGTAATTAAGAAATATAAATAATTTGCATATATACATTATAAATTCATGCTTGTATTTGTATTTGTTTGTTTGAGTTAAATATGAATAATATTCAAATAAAAATTTGAATTTGTGAACAAAATATAAATATATATAGTATAAAACAATAAGATTATAATTTTTTGAATATGAAATAATTAGGTAGTAGTTGGATTGGACTAAAGTTTTTGGATAAAGAATATGAATTTTAGGCTTGTTTTGTGTTGTGGTTCAAAAACCGGGGGTGTCAACAGTCGTCCGGTTCGTTGCAAGACGAACTCGGTTGTAATTTATTTAATGTGTGGAAGAAGATTATAAATCGAGTATAGAAGAGACAAGACAATTTTAGAGTGAAAAAACCTCAAAAGCTAAGGAAAAATCATTTGACTAAGAGTTTGAAATGCCCTTAGTCGATTCAATAAATAAGATGTAGATTACAAATATCATGTTTGTTCTTTAGACAACAAGGGGAAGAAAGCTTATCGAAAATAAATCGATAGATGACCAAGTAAGAAGCTAGCCAGGAGAATCAAAAGATGATCATCTTCTTTGCTTCCCAAGTGTTCTTTTTATACGCCTACTGTGTTGCGTGAACAATAATGTGTCGTTTTATGCTTGTCTTCTGCGGTTAGGTCGGCTCATGTCAGGCGGGACAGACGCCGTGCATGACTTCATAGGGCTGTACGATGCTAGGCCTTTCGGCGCTACTAGCCGGCTATCTCCAGACTAAAGGAGGCTCATATAATTCCGCCGGACCTATCTCTGACATGATTGTCAGAGACTGTTGTCGCACGTTGAGGAATGTGGATTGCCCGAAGCATGGTCTGTGAGATGTGGACCGATCGGTCCTGGTGAGAGGGAGAAAGCATGACTCCATCGATCGGGACCGATCATTGAGAGCGGGCGGTCGGGCCCGACTGGCCAGGTTGGGCCGTCCATTCACGTGAGCTGTATCTGGACCTCCAAGTTCGGCTTGTCATTTGGGCTGTCCCAGCTAAACTTGGCCCTGATCAGGTTCGGGTACCGGGTTCCGAGGGTCTCATCATTCTGCATTATTTTTGTTTCAGTTTTTTCATTATATGAAATAGAAATTAAAGAAATTGCAGAACAACATAAAAACAAATAAAATATCAACTTCTCAATTTTATAACCACAAATAAAAAACAACATAAATCTTATTTTTAATTTCAACTTCTACTTCTGGTTTTTAAAATGAATAAAATATCATTATTTGTCTTTTTTATACAATTTTTGACATTTGAAGTTCGAAGTCAGATTTTACGCAATGTATGAAAGATTTATCATAAATCCCAATGTTTTCATACCGGGTGATATACCGTCAAATACCGGGGTTTCACCGGTATTTTTTTTGGTACCGTCGAGTACCGGGTATTAGGGTCGATTTCCGGATTTTTTCAGGTTCGATCCTAACAAACTAAATAAAAATTATTTTTTAAAAAATAAAATCTGATGCAGGCCGATATACAGGAGGTATATCGATCATGTCGCTCTAGGCTGGTACGAAATTTTGGACCATAATGAAAACATTGATAAATCCAACATTTGCATCATATATACAACACTACATTTTTGTATAAGTGGAATCAATCATGACGCAATTGTTTGCATGTAAGTATATAGAAATATAATGGTTTACACGAAAATAGAAAATATTTTATTTCAATGTATGTTTATTGAGAAATTAGGGTTTAGACTATGCAGAGATGTGTCATTATCGGATAATCTATTTCAATCTACGTTGAATATCATATTTTGTGGCAATCATGTAAAATTTCGATTAATAATTTATTATTTATTAAATCTAAAGGTAGAAAAGTAAGTTGATTAACATATAAATTATCATTTTATTTATACAATAGAGCACTCATATATTTTTATTCATTATTTGTGCATTCTAAAAATATTACAGAACATTTCATAATTTATATTTGTATTTATGTTTGTGTTTCTATTTCTCTTTCTACATAAATTACTTTCTATAGTTTCTGCAGAACACACCCTTAGTATTTTTTGTATTATTTATGCATAACACGAATGAAGAGATGCGAATATGAAACGCATTGATCAAAACCCAAGCAAACATAATTACAACACAAAAATATTAACATAATTTTAAAAATATAAACAATATTCAAACATTTTTTTTTCTTTTTGAATTATAATATAGAGACGAACATAAAAACGGTCACACAAGTCGAATAACAATCCTATATGTGATGATCTATTATAGCCAATCAAGTCAAAACCGGATCAAACAGATCGGTTCGACCATTTCAATTGCAAACCAGCGACGAATCCGCCGATTCAACAAAATTGTGGAAAAACCGATTGGACACTAAAAACATAATTAAACCAATAAAAAACTAGTTTGGCTACTTAAAACCAATGTTTTCATATCGATCCGGCATATCGGCGGTATACCGGTATATTTTTAAATTTTTCCGGGTCGACCATGAAAATCCGGGTTTCGACAAAGAAACCTGGAACCGGTTGAAATACCGGCGCCGCATGGTATGAAAACATGGGATAAACACAAGGGATGTTCACTATTCGGTATTTACCAAAACGAATACCGAATTATTTTCATTACCGAATTTTGAAAATTAGTTCGGTATTAGGTTTTAATTTTTTTACAATTTAGGTATTTGATTAAGATTAGGTAATTTACCGAATATCAAATTCAATTTATTAATTAATTTTTTCCAAATATAAAATATTTAATTCTTAGTCGGAATTAGAATTATTCATATATGAAAAGGGAGGTCTCGACCTATGTTCTAAAACCGGACCGAAAATACGAACCGGTCATCCATTCTGTTCGGTCAAAACCGGTTTGACTTGTTTTTGTTATTTTAATGTTTTTAAATTATTTAATTTATGTATATTGTAATTATATCCAATAAATAGAAATATCCAAAATAAAAATTCCAAAAGAGTATGATTATCATGTTGTAATACCAAAAAGTAATAATTTACTAATCGTCAAAATCGTTGCTCTCCAAAATCATATCTTCAAATTCTATTGCAAAATATTCAAAATTCATTGGTGTGTATTTTTCATCTGCTACTCAAAAAATTATAAGAAGTTGTTTATGTAAATAATTTAGAATAATAATATGAGTATCTTGTTCAAAATTGCCCTCATCTTTATAATTTATTTAAGGTAATATGATATTCAAATCTTCATAACATAATCTCTCAAAATCTTACAGATCCAAATATGGATCTTCGTGTTAGGATTTTTAAGCATAAAAAATGATTAACACTAAACCATACCGATTGTTGTATCAATTATTTCCCACATCCATGTAAAAGTATTTAATTTAACTTAAATACACAAATGTCACAATGTCTTATATTTAATTTTTTTTAAAAAAATGGAAAATATAGAATTAATTATTTGTGTCTTTTTTTAGCATATATTATTAATTTATTTTAAATTAATATTTTTATTTTAAATTGCATTACACTTGAAATAAGATTTTTGTATTTTTTTAAAAATACAATGATTAAAAAATAACTAGAATTGATGGACCCTACATAATTATACAATAAGATCATGGCTTCCTCTCTCTTATGCAAACTTGTCTACTTTTCCTGAACCGGACCGGTTTTGGGCCCGAGTATCCAAAACAGTCCGGTTTTGGAACATAGGTCTCGGTTAATTGAGAATTAAACCAAATTTTCTTCATAAACAGAATCGATCTCGATTTTATGTCTTCATTCATCAATGGTCGGGGTAAATTATTCGACCCTTTTCAATTCATTTTATTTAGTAACTTCGCTATTTATTGCATGTTGTTTTGAAAACCACATTTTCTCGTGAAATTATGTCTTTTATTGTTTAATGGATATATTTTTTGCCCAAATATGGTTAATTAAATGTGTTTTAAGTTAGAACACATTTTTACTCTAAAAAATTTCATATTCTAATAGGGAATTTCGGTAAATATCGAACCGTACCAAAATAATTCGGTTCAGTATNCAGCGCAGATTACTGGGTTTTCCGAATGTTTTTGCGGTGGATCATTGGGTTTTCCGAAACAGAGTCCCATAGGAATCAAGAAACAAAATAATACAAAAACCGTGAATCGGAAACGTGATCAAGATTCAAATCATACCAGGTTGCCGTCAAGAACAGCTTTTGATCCTCACTCACTTACTTACCCAGTACATTAAATCAAAAAAGCTGCACATGAAAAAGGAGAACTTTTCTAATCAACGCCAATGGGAGAAGAACGAATGATTTTCAGCCACATGCACTGAAAAAAGACCAACAAGTAACAGAATCAGCGGAAGAACTGGGTTGATATAGAAAAACAGGGATACAAACTCAAACAAGAAAAAGAAAAAAGGAATAAGATTGAAGAACAAAGCAAGAAAAGAGCATGGATATGAATAAAAGGAAAGTAACCCCAACCCAACTGCCTTTTTCTACGCTACTTTTACAATCTTTATTCTATTCTTCTCCATCATCCCTATTTTATTTCTCGGAATAAGGTTTCTGTTCTGTAATTTGAATCAGTCAGTCAGTCATTTATGACGACGAAGGTTTCTATTCCAGCCTGTCCTTTCTTCATTCACCTTCACAAAATATTTTCCATTTCTCTCTAATTTTCATCCAAAATCATTTCTTCTCCAAAGTTACCTCCTTTCCTTATTTTTTATTAGTTTTTTTATTTGAAATTCAACGTAATTAATAATTTATATTTTAAGGGCGATGCGCAAATATAGTCCCCATTGTTTAGGGATAATGGCAAATTGAGTCCCATCATTTTAAAATTTTGGCAATTTTGAACCCCAAAGTTTTAGAATGGCAAAACAGGTCCTCAACTTTTGTATGGTTTGGCAAAACTAGTCCCCATTGTTTATCAAAATTGGCAATATTAATCCTCAAACTCTTCAATTTCGGCAATGTTAGTCCACAAACAAAAACAATGGCGTATTTGATCCTCATAATTCCAGAGTTTTGGCAAAAAAAGTCCCTAACGGTGTTAGAAGTTCTCAACGTTTTGAAATATGACAATTACGGTCGTTAAATAATTTTGCAACGGTGTTCCTCAACGTTTTGAAAAACGTAAACCCTAACGGCCGTTAAATAATTTAGGGATCAATTTCGCCAAATTCCCCAAATTTGGGGACTAGTTTTGCCACCAAACGTAAATAATGAGGACTTGTTTTGTATTTTTTAAACTTTAGGGACTAATTATGAAGTTTGGGGATTGAATTTGCCAAATTTTACAAACTATAGAGATGAATATTGTCAATTAATTGAAGTTTGAGGACTCTATACGCAAAAAAATAATTTAGGGATCAAATTTGCCAAAATCAACAAAATTTATGGATCAAAACCGCCATTTTCCGATATTTTAATATTAATTTTAAAAAATGTAAATGGAAAAAACGTCACAATCATATGTAGTAATACTGAATAATATTAGTGCAATTAACGCTCTTGTTGACTACTTGGCTTTTTTTTAAATTTATTGTGGTCCAGCTAATTGTATCATTAAATAATTAGTAGGCTAGTGACAGTAAACTAAACCCTATTTGTAGTTAAGTGACTAAATTACAATTAATTGAGTATTATTCAGTTTGATTACATATTTCAACAACTATCTGTCATGCGTGAGTTGTACAAAACTAAAATTATATTACAATAATTGTGATTAAGATCCCTATATGTACTATTTAGGGTAATTAAGAAATATAAATAATTTGCATATATACATTATAAATTCATGCTTGTATTTGTATTTGTTTGTTTGAGCTAAATATGAATAATATTCAAACAACCAAACCCACTCAAATAAAAATTTGAATTTGTGAACAAAATATAAATATATATAGTATAAAACAATAAGATTAGAATTTTTTGAATATGAAATAATTAGGTAGTAATTGGATTGGGCTAAAGTTTTTGGATAAAGAATATGAATTTTAGGCTTGTTCTGTGTTGTTGTTCAAAAACCGGGAGTGTCAACAGTGGTCCGGTTCGTTGTAAGACGAACTCGGTTGTAATTTATTTAATGTGTGGAAGACGATTATAAATCGAATATAGAAGAGATAAGACAATTTTAGAGTGAAAAAACCTCAAAAGCTAAAGAAAAACCACTTGACTAAGAGCTAAAAATACCCTTAGTCGATTCAATAAACAAGATGTTGATTACAAATACCATGTTTGTTCTTTAGACAACAAGGGGAAGAAAGTTTATCGAAAATAAATTGATAGATGACCAAGTAAGAAGATAGCCAGGAGAATCAAAAGAGGATCATCTTCTTTGCTTCTCAAGTGTTCTTTTTATAGGTCTACTGTGTTGCATGAACAGTAAGGTATCGTTTTGTGCTTGTCTTCTGCGGCTAGGTCGGCTCGTGTCAAGCGGGACAGCCGCCGAGCATGACTTCATAGGGCAGTATGATGCTAGGCCTTTCGGCGCTACTAGTCGGCTATCTCCAAACTAAAGGAGGCTCATATAATTCCGCCGGACCTATCTCTGACATGATTGTCAGAGATTGTTGTCGCACGTTGAGGAATGTGGATTGCCCGAAGCATGGCCTGTGAGATGTGGACCGATCGGTCCTGGTGAGGGGGAGAAAGCATGACTCCATCGATCGGGACCGATCGTTGAGAGCGGGCAGTCGGGCCCGACTGGCCAGGCTGGGCCGTCCATTCACGTGAGTTGTATCTGGACCTCCAAGTTCGGCTTGTCATTTGGGCTGTCCGGCTAAACTTGGCCCTGATCAAGTTCAGGTACCGGGTTCCGAGGGTCTCATCATTCCGCATTATTTTTGTTTCAGTTTTTTCATTATAGGAAATATAAATTATGGAAGTTGCAGAACATATCTTATTTCTCATTCTACTTTTGTATAAATAAAATTTCAACTTCTCAATTTTATAACCACAAATAAAAAACAACATAAATCTTATTTTTAATTTCAACTTCTACTTCTTGTTTTTAAAATGAATAAAATATCCTTATTTATCTTTTTATACAATTTTTGACATTTGAAGTTCGAAGTCAGATTTTACGCAATGTATGAAAGATTTATCATAAATCCCAATCTTTTCATACCGGGTGATATACCGTCAAATACCGAGGTTTCACCAGTATTTTTTTTTGTACCGTCGAGTACCGGGTATTAGGGTCGATTTCCGGATTTTTTCAGGTTCGATCCTAACAAACTAAATAAAAATTATTTTTTAAAAAATAAAATCTGATACCGGCCGATATACAGGAGGTATATCGATCATATCGTTCTAGGCCGGTACGAAATTTTGGACTATAATGAAAACATTGATAAATCCAACATTTGCATCATATATACAACACTACATTTTTGTATAAGTGGAATCAATCATGACGCAATTGTTTGCATGTAAGTTTATAGAAATATAATGGTTTAGACGAAAATAGAAAAGATTTTATTTCAATGTATGTTTATTGAGTAATTAGGGTTTAGACGATGCAGAGATGTGTCATTATCGGATAATCTATTTCAATCTATGTTGAATATCATATTTTGTGGCAATCAGATAAAGTTTCGATTAATAATTTATTATTCACTAAATCTAAGGGTAGAAAAGTAATTTGATTAACATATAAATTATCATTCTATTTATACAATAGAACACTCATATATTTTTATTCATTATTTGTGCATTCTAAAAATATTACAGAACATTTCATAATTTATATTTGTATTTCTGTTTGTGTTTCTATTTCTCTTTCTACATAAATTACTTTATATAATTTGTGCAAAACACACCTTTAGTATTTTTTGTATTATTTATGCATAACACGAATGAAGAGATGCGAATATGAAAACATAATGGATCAAAACAGAAGCAAACATAATTACAACACAAAAATATTAACATAATTTTAAAAATATAAGCAATATTCAAACATTTTTTTCTTTTTGAATTATAATATAGAGACGAACATAAAAACGGTCACACAAATCGAATAACAATCCTATATGTGATGATCCATTATAGCCAATCAAGTCAAAACCGGATCAAATAGGCCGGTTTGACCATTTCAATTGCAAACCAGCGACGAATTGGCCGGTTCAACAAAATTGTGGAAAAACCGATTGGACACTAAAAACATAATTAAACCACTAAAAAACTAGTTTGGCTACTTAAAACCAATGTTTTCATATCGATCCGGCATATCGGCGGGATACCGGTATATTTTTAATTTTTCCAGGTCGACCAGGAAAAATCCGGGTTTCGACAAAGAAACCCGGAACCGGTT
This sequence comes from Utricularia reniformis, assembly GCA_009725065.1. NCBI lineage: Eukaryota > Viridiplantae > Streptophyta > Magnoliopsida > Lamiales > Lentibulariaceae > Utricularia > Utricularia reniformis. The sequence goes on along the minus strand of RWGZ01001047.1, from coordinate 250,367 downwards.
GAAATACCGGCGCCGCATGGTATGAAAACATGGGATAAACACAAGGGATGTTCACTATTCGGTATTTACCAAACCGAATACCGAATTATTTTCATTACCGAATTTTGAAAATTAGTTCGGTATTAGGTTTTAATTTTTTTACAATTTCGGTATTTGATTAATATTAGGTAATTTACCAAATACCAAATTCAATTTATTAATTAATTTTTTCCAAATATAAAATATTTAGTTCTTAGTCGGAATTAGAATTATTCATATATGAAAAGGGAGGTCTCGACCTATGTTCTAAAACCGAACCGAAAATACGAACCGGTCATCCATTCTGTTCGGTCAAAACCGGTTGAGAACCGGTTTGACTCATTTTTGTTATTTTAATGTTTTTAAATTATTTAATTTATGTATATTGTAATTATATCCAATAAATAGAAATATCCAAAATAAAAATTCCAAAAGAGTATGATTATCATGTTGTAATATCAAAAAGTAATAATTTACTAATAGTCAAAATCTTTGCTCTTCAAAATCATATATTCAAATTCTATTACAAATTATTCAAAATTCATTGGTGTGTATTTTTCATCTGCTACTCAAAAAATTATAAGAAGTTGTTTATGTAAATAATTTAGAATAATAATATGAGTATCTTCTTCAAAGTTGCCCTCATCTTTATAATTTATTTAAGGTAATATGATATTCAAATATTCATAACATAATCTCTCAAAATCTTACAGATCCAAATATGGATCTTCGTGTTAGGACTTTTAAGTATAAAAAATGATTAACCCTAAACCATACCGATTGTTGTATCAATTATTTCTCACATCCATACAAAAGTATTCAATTTAATATAAATACACAAATGTCACAATGTCTTCTATTTAATGTAAAAAAAGAAGAATATGGGAAATATAAAAGTAATTATTTGTGTCTTTTTTAGCATATATTATTAAATATTTTTATTAATTTATTTTAAATTAATATTTCTTCCTTAAACTACATTACACTTTAAATAAGACTTTTGTATTTTTTAAAAAATACAATGATTAAAAAATAAATAGAATTGAAGGACCCTACATAATTATACAATGATATCATGGCTTCTTCTCTCTTATGCAAACTTGTCTACTTTTCCTGAACCGGACCGATTTTGGACCCGGGTATCCAAAACAGTCCGGTTTTGGAACATAGGTCTCGGTTAATTGAGAATTAAACCAAATTTTCTTCATAAACAGAATCGATCTCGATTTTATGTCTTCATTCATCAATGGTCGGGGTAAATTATTCGACCCTTTTCAATTCATTTTATTTAGTAACTTCGCTATTTATTGCATGTTGTTTTGAAAACCACATTTTCTCGTGAAATTATGTCTTTTATTGTTTAATGGATATATTTTTTGCCCAAATATGGTTAATTAAATGTGTTTTAAGTTAGAACACATTTTTACTCTAAAAAATTTCATATTCTAATAGGGAATTTCGGTAAATATCGAACCGTACCAAAATAATTCGGTTCAGTATTAAGTAGTGAATTTATTGAGTTAATCGATATTCAGTTTTTCAATTCCGATTCGATTCGGTAAATACCAAACGAACAACCCTAGTTAAAACCGATTGAATCCATTAAAATTTTTGTTTTTGATTTAAAAATTAAAAATATATAATTTGTATTATATTTATATTCTATGCAATTACGATTCAAAAAATGATTAAATATTTGAACCTTAAACCTATGACTTAAGCGATTTCTATATCCTTTTGATGAATTAGTTGAAAGAAAGTCTTAATTATTTTACATACTCAAATCAATTTTCAATGTATAAGTTCAGTTACTGGTCGCTCATTCACACTTGAAAGGAATCAAGAATTGCTTCCAGTACCTTTTCAGATGACTGCCACTGCTTATCGTTAGCGCTAGCAACGAACAGAACAACCGTGTTTCCTTTCGCCGTCGCCTTTGCCAGGTTATGCGATCCAGTAAGCGCATACGGCGTCTCAAGAACATACTTATAATACTGCATATAAAAACCCAAACGCCATTGTTAACAAGCAAGCAAGTTTGTGGTTATATTATGTATGAATATTCTTACTGTTTGATCACCGAGTTTCTCAATGGAAGTTTTGAGAAGCTCATCAGGATCGAATGTGTTTCCGGTGACGAAAGGGCCTAGGGAAGCGATGAGTTTCTCAGGGGTACCAATGTCTTCAATAGTTGCATTAGGTTTGTTTGTGAGGCGGATCAATGGAGAAGCAATTACTTGAATTTTACCTTGTTTTTCATCTTCGAATTTGACTTCTACCCATGGCTCAGCACACTTTGGTTGGCAGTAGTTTCCTGATAGAATGTTGGCTATTCTCAATTGCTTCCATGTTGGAGGTAACATGAACTTGTAGGGCTGTACATTTCCTGCAACAAACTAATTTCAACATTCTGATAAGCACATTGGGAACAAAATCAATAACGATTCACTTCTCGGACTCAATCGCCTCTCCAATTAATCTTGATTCAGTACCAAATTCAAACTAAGAGAATTGGAAAATGAATTAGCGATTTACCGGCGCGAAGAGCTGGTGTATCTTTGGTAGAAGCTGTGAAGAGAACAAAAGAAGGATCAATTGGCGATTGCGGTAAGTAGGAGCCGACCTCAACCTCCCTAGCCGACGATTGTAACGGAACAAACAGAGGAATGAGAATTCCAGAGGATCCATTCAAGAATTCTCTTCTAGAAGTAGCAAAACTCAGATTCTGGATCTTGGAAGATTGATTAAGGCTGGAGAACGGAGTAACAAATGGAACTCTCGAGAAAGAACACGTTGCCGCCATTGTTGTTTGAGACGAGGCGAAAAATGAAAAAGGTCCGGTCCGGCTCTGCAACTTCTTATCCTTTTGGATCAGGCAAAAAAAGTATAAAATAAATAAATAAATATACGATTTTGAGACCTTTAAATAATTAATTTATTTTAAATTTAATTAAATTGTAAAACTAAATATATACATTATTTCATTATAATATAAATTACAAAAAGAATAATAATTCACTCAATTCAAAATCGAATTCTACTAAAAAGGTTTTGTCTAATGTTTTTAATTAAAAAGAATACAAAAAATAGGAAAATATGTTTTTCCAAATCCCAAAGTGATTTTATTGGAATTCTATCATTTATATAAATTTATTATATACTTTATTAGGACGGACATGTCACGTGCCACGTGTTAAAATGCATCTCCCCGCTATTTATATGCGAAAGCTCTGTAAATAGAAAACTCCGGGTTCATCTCCGAGAGAATGATTTCCGTTCCTTACGACGATTTGCAGGAGGTTAATCAACTGCGGCCCATCCGCTCGCTAATCTCCGATCAATTTCTTTACGATGTCTTCACCACTAAGTCACCGGCATACTCATTCGCCAAGGAAAACCGCGGCGTATTGGCTTCAGACATCGTCGATTCTTTCTTAACTCACAAGCAAGACACTGATCCCATGGATTCCCGCGGTTATAACAAGGAATTGATGTCATATATTCCCCATTTACTCCGGATTCCGCCTAGCGGAAGAGTCGCGAAGCGCAAGTCGCGAACATCGAAACGAGCGGTTACTACGTTTATCGTCTCAAATCCGAGTAATTTTAGGAATATTGTGCAGCAGGTCACCGGATTGAAGCAGCTGATTCCGATCGAAACGCCTCAATTTATGACGGCTGTTGGAGGATCACTCGGTGTAGACTCATCGACGTTCTTTCTGGATAACTCAGTTTTCTCTCCGGTTTCACCGGCGGACCATGCGGCGACGATGAAGTCCTTTGACTCTTTTGCTATCTTTCCCACTCTCGAGTCATGGGAAGGCGTTTAATGTTCAAGATATCATTTCAATTTGTATTATTAATTTTTTAATCATATTCCATATTAATTTGGGATAAATAATAACTATAATAAGATTTTTAACTTATTCATCGTATTTAAAATATAAATATAATATATATATATTTTTAAAATAAAAATTTATTAATCAAAATATAGAAATCTCATATATTAAAAATTATATTACGTATTAAATTTGAGTAATATAGAACATTTATGTAAAACAATATACATATTTTAAATTATGACAAAGTATTATAAATTAAATAATATGATATTTAATGTGTTAAGAATTATAATTAAACATTTCTAAATAATAATTAGTAATTAAAAAATATATAGTTTTTTCAGAAAACATTATAAGGTTAAATAGTTGATTTTTCGAGATTCAAAATTTAAGTTTTAATGAAAATTAAATACATGATAATGTAAAAAATATCAAATATATAATTTTGAAGAAATATTTGAATTAACCATAAAAATGTGTTTTATGATATAAAAGTTGACCAAAAAATAAAGAAAATAATATTTAGATATGTCCAAGGTTATCTCTTTCGACGTATCGTGCTACATGGGACACGGATGCAGCATGCCCCATTTGCATCAAGACATTGCACCATATAGCAAATAGATGAAAAACAATAAATTAAATCCATAATCCTCCAAAAATAATTCTAATGGGAATTTTTTTATAAATTAAGTTAAAAGAAATTAAAGAACAAAAATAATAATACATTTTTTTTGACAATATAATAAAAATTTAAATCGTTATTATTTTGATACAATTTAAATAATATAATAATCCTTAATGTTCTGAGTTTTGCAGTAAAATGTTTGGACAATAAACGGGAATGCCCATTTCATGTTGGGCGTGCTTCAGAGTTCAGTCAATGAAAGTAAGTATTGGTCTACAAGTAAACCTGACAGGTCACGTTACCATGTTCGTTCAAAAAATATTATTTTATTTTCCAAAATTAGAGATAATTTAGTATAGTCACATCTCATATAGATGATATATAATTAATATTGTTATTATCCATTTTTATGGGTACCAACAGTCGTGCGATTCGTTCAACAAACGAACTCGGTTCTGATTTGTTTTAGATGTGGAAGACGATTAAAAGCTGGAAATAAGTAAGTGCACGGCGATGTATAGTGGAAACCCCGAGAATTGGGGTGAAAATCACTCGACTAAGAGCAGATTATGCTCTTAGCCTGTGTACTAATCAAATAACTCATAGTTAATACATCAAAGGCTAAAGAAAATGACAAGGAAAAAAAAGCGGTAAGAATTCCGGCAGGGTAACGGCATGTTCTTCCGCATCCAAAGGGTTCTCTTATTTCGGTCGTCTTGCCCTGTATTTATAGAGTTCATAGCGTGTGTAAATCACATTCTGTAACTGCTTCTGACAAGTTTGTTAGAAGTTGTTATCGCGGGATGTAGAATGAGATTAGGACCGAGACGTGGTCTGCGTGATCGGGCCCGAAACGTGGTAAACGTGAGTTGTAACCGTTCTGTAACCGCTCAGACTGAACCCAGGTGCCAACTAACAGAAAACACTTTATTTCGTTAAGGTTAGCTTCGGTCCTCTAGTTGAACATCGGGCCGCTCTTCCTTAGGGGTGTAAATGGGATGTAGGAATTCATTTTCGCTATTTGAATTGGCCCAACCGTTACTGGGCCTTATCCATCACAAGGTACCCGATCATAGAATTTTCATCAAATATATATTGTGGTTTTTGATGTTTTTCGAAAAATTTCTGAAAACATTACTAGAATATGTATTAGGTCGTGAAATTATTTGATAGGTCAATTATGTTAAACGTTGATAAATCCAACTAGTCGATATGCTAATCTCTAAAGTATGTGATTTCTTCATTTTATAAAATATCATGAACAATTGCATGCTAATTGCAATTGAACGACACACAAATTTGATTATCATAATTATGTTCCCCAAAATTTGTGAGGCGGCAAACCGTCCTTTATTTGTAAGTTTGACAAAATTAGTATTCAAAATATAGTTTCTATAACATAATAGATCCCATAAGTTTTCAATTTGAGAAAATGACGTTTTTTGTCCTCGTAGTTTGATCATTTTGATAAATTTAATCCTCCAAGTTTATTTTGGTATTTTCAGTGCTCGAATTTTGGACATTTGGCAAAATCGGTCCTCCTATATTGGAACATTTGGCAAAATCGGTTCTCAAATTTTATATTTAGTTCTCCAAATGAAATCGAACAAACTAGTCTATGTAGTTTGATCGTAGTGGTAAAATTAGTCTCCGTATTATATAAAAATGAAAAATTACAAATTACAAACTTCAGGGGACCAAATTTGCCATAAACATAAAACTTTGAGAACCTAATTTGTCAAATGTGGCAAAGTATGAGGATTAATTTTGCCACAAATAAAGTTAAGGGACTTAATCTGCCACAATTATCAAAATAAAAGAACTAAAATTACTAAAATATGAAATTACGAGGACCAAATTTGTGCGTCGCCCTTTTCAATTTGGTAGAGATCCCAGAGCAAAATCAAATTTTGGAGATTAATTTGACACTTTAAGAATATGATTTGTCAAATATTGTAAAATTGAAAAATTAAATTTATTATTATAATATATTTAAAAATTTGGAGACTAAAAATATCATTTTATCAATTTCAATTGATGATGTGCTAATAATGTGCTAATATTCTTGTAAATAATGTGCTAATATTCTTGTAAATTGATGATCATGAATTTACTCCTTGATCCCTTCAAGTCAAGCATGCATCGAGTGGGGTTTAAATCGGCAATATACGAAAGAGACAAACATCTCCATGTGAAATAAATTGATAGACATCTCACCGTTAATTTACCAACGGGTCATTATATCCGACGGCCAATGCAGAATGTTAAATTGCCGGTTCCAGAGGACGAGCAGAATTACGTAACCACGAGCATTATCCATGGGCCCCCGTGTCGGCTAGGCCCACGACAATATCTTGTCCTTAAATATGATACCAGTCAATTTATCTAGACTTTATGTCTTAGTCATTTTTTAATTATAATATATTCATATTAATTTATAATAATTATAAATATAACATTCAAATCATTCATATTTATATTACCTTAAATAATTTTCTATGTTATTTTGTTTTTATTCGTTCCAATATCGTTTAAAAATTATATTAATAAATTATATGGCTAAACCTAACGATAGTGGATCTTCCGTAGTAAATTATATAATTATAAAATTTTGAGTTATTTTTTTTAAAATTTATAAGTTAATGTGAATGATTATAACAAATGTACTTTATTTAGTTCAGATGTATTATAATCTTGAAATAATAGTCATTAATATAATAATCCCAATGTATGATTTAATGAGAGATATGTAGATGGACAAAAACGTAAATATACTTATGTCAATGTATTGGATTTGTTTGGTTTAGCTTTTAAAATTGCGGTGTGGTGAGATGTGGTGAGATATGATAATCGTGAATTTTTAAGTATGTTTGGTAAAATTACAGTATTATGATTGTGATTTATCTAAAAATATTAATATACCCTTATATATATAATAACAATAAATATAATTATATTATAATTAATAGAAGTAAAGGTAAATGAGTTTTTTCCAAAATAACGATGAAGATACAGCTGGTTTTAACAGTTGTGATGATATCGTAATTTTTTAACGATTATCACATCGCAATTAACTTGTGTTTTGCGTACATTAAAAAAATCACGATTGGATCATCTCACCTCAGTTCTAATAGTTGTAAACAAATCCATTATTTTTTAAACATGAATATTTTGTTAAAAACGTCAGACACATACGGCATACGCCCTACATGGTAGACCACGTGTCCTGTGACAATAAAGCTCGGGGTACCACGTGGAGTACAAGTGGTATGCAGTTCTGCAACACGCTTGAAAACAATATACTAACGAATGGCGGGCGGCTAAAATTTGCGAGCCTCAGAAGGCAATAAATGGTGGCTACGTGGCTGAGCTGTACAAGATTCCATATAGATAACGACTCCCGTAAGGAAAGGGAAGTTTTCAGAGGAGTAGACATGAGTGGGTAATGAATTTTTTATGGTAAATCTGTTGATAGTCATTTTCACAATAATCCCACCAACCCTTCAATCTTTGTTCATTCCTCTCTTTAGCGGCTGACCGAGAAAGGATGGAGAAGAGTGCCCCTTTGATTCAGAAATTTGATTACTGTGAGAATTGTGAGGCTTGTAAAATTGAGAGGTTTAAGCAATCTCATAATGGGGTTCCTTACAAGCTTCTATTTTACGTCTGGATTGTTACTCTTTCTGCCGGTATCGCTCCTTTCGCCTTTATTGAATTTGATAATTAGGTGTTGAATGAATCTCGTTTTATTTTCTCGCTCTTTATGTTCCAGATGCTTTGTAAAAGTGCTTTTCTTTTACTGTAAAGTTGGTTTTGTTGCAATATTCTCTATATGACTCGAAATCTCAATAGAATGTGGAAAGTGGAATACTTATTTGAATAATTGCAGTATCATTATCGTCCCCATTTATCTGCTAATTGTATTCTTCTTGTTTCTTTGGCAGCATTACCAATCTCTTCTCTATTTCCTTTCCTTTATTTCATGGTAACTACACTTTTCCCTCTTGCAATAAAGGGAATCTTTCATGTTTATTTGTTCTTACCTTTTATTAATCTTGCTTTTTTCTTTCACTACGAAATGCATCGACCTTGCAGTGTTTAGTATGAATCCAGTTGCTTTCATTAAATACTTATTTCTAACTGTTGCAGATTCGAGACTTTAATATTGCAAAAAGGGAGGAAGATATAAGTTACTACGCTGGATATGTGGGTTAGACTCTTCACAACACTTGATTTATTGTAAACTAGCCAAGTACCAAATTGTATACGTTTAATATATCGATTATTCCTTAAAGGGTCGGCTTTCATGCTTGGAAGAGCACTGACTTCTCTACTATGGGGTGTTGTGGCTGATAAGTATGGTCGGAAACCTGTTATGCTAATTAGCACACTCTCTGTGTAGGTTACTGAAAACATGGTTATTCTTAGTCCTTGTTGTTGTTCTATGGCAATAACATTCTTGACATTTTACATATCCAGGGTTATTTTGAACACTCATTTCGGTCTTAGTTCGAACTTCTGGATAGCTGTTTTTTCAAGGTTTCTCCTTGGAAGTTTGTGTGGAGTGCTTGGACCAATGAGGGTCCGTCTCAAACTACAAAAACTCGATTCTCTTGCTGAATCCATGTTTATTTCCAGTTTGTGCACTGCAACTAACTGGTTATTTCACTTTACAGGCATATGTTTCCGAAATTTGTCGTAAAGAACACCAAGGATTGGGAATGTCAGCTGTGAGGCCTTCCATACTTTTATTTTTCTCCTTCTAACTATTTCACAGATTTGTTTGATATTCTTATCTGAATTTGAACTTAGATGAGCACATCTTGGGGCATAGGCTTGGTCATTGGGCCTGCTGTCGGTGGTTTTTTCGCACAGGTACCACATTCTTCTTCCTCTCTCACGTTTCTTTTTTTCGATGGCGTGAACTGCTACGGTTTTCTTATGTCTTGCTTGAATACTTCATTTGATGTTGTTCATTTATCCTTATGTGGAAAAATGTTAGCCAGCGGAGAAGTATCCTCACATGTTTCCAAAAGGATCTTTATTCGAGAGGTATTAAGACGATGTACAATTCAACTTCTTTAACTACACGGGACACTCTAATTCGTAGGAGTAATGTCATTGTAGGTTTCCCTATTTTTTACCATGTCTTGTGATATCATTATTTGCATTAGCAGCATTCATCGTATCCTTCTTGCTTCCGGTACGTACATATGCTTCCTATCGTTAAACCCTTTATATAAGAAGATGCTCTTATTTCTCTTTGAATGTTAACTATTACGTAGGAAACTCTTCACATGCATCGTAAAGAGAATGCGGTGCAAGATTTAAGAAAAGCTGAGCCGGAGGGAAACGGAAATGTTTCGATTCAGCTTTATATACCAGAAGATTCAGATCTCAAAGATTCCACCCCTCAGAAAAGCTTATTAAAGAACTGGTTATTGATATATGCTATTATGGTGTATTGTGTATTCCAGCTTCACGATATGGCCTACGTAGAGGTATTTTCGGTTAAATTTTTAGCGTCGGGTTAATTTTTAGGAGTATGCTCGGATATAACGTATATGAGGGAGGAGAACATATCGTAAAAGACTTTAACAAGTCATTTAGTATGATCCACGTTCTCTCTTATAAACTAGTCCACACAGCATTTAAGACAACAATTCATTATTTCAGCATTTTCATTCCTGCTTTCGAACGATTCATAGCATCGAACTACCTTACGACAATGTCATTTTTCAGATATTCTCTTTGTGGGCCGTCAGTCCTCGGAAACTCGGGGGATTGAGCTATACCACTGCCGATGTTGGTGAGGTTCTTGCCATCACAGGTACGCTTATGCTATTCGAACATGTAGTTTTTAACGTAATATAACAACAAAATACGTCCAAATTATGATCCCTCTTATCCAGGACTTGGATTGCTGATCTTTCAACTATTTGTGTACCCCCGACTCGAGAGAAAAGTAGGACCAATCAACGTTTCTCGCATCGGCGCAGTACGTTTTCTGCTATCCCACCGTATGTTGAAATATCAAATGTCCCACATTGGATTTGTGATGAAATTTTGAATGGTTTATAAGAGTGAAGGGATACCGTATGTGCACACTCTCGTTATATTTTATCCAGCCTTCCGAACTGAGTTTTTTTCTACAGGTAATCACAATTCCCTTGTTGTCATGCTATCCGTTCATTGCCAAATTATACGGTACAGCTCTTGTGTTGATCCTCAACAGCGCTTCAATCTTCAAGAATGTCCTCTCAGTAAGTTTTTCTTCGTCTCGCATTTCATCATAAACTTCATATGATCTGATATACCTCTTCTTTAGATTTCTATAACAACAGGGCTTTTAGTTATTCAAAATCGAGCCGTGGTAAGTTCTCCGTTTTTGTTCGTCTTTAAACGGAGAAAAGCATAGAAAATGAAAAGGACTCATTGTTGTTACAGTCACAAGATCAAAGAGGCGCTGCAAATGGTATATCAATGACTGCTATGTCCCTTTTCAAGGCAGCTGGTCCTGCATCTGGTGGTGCACTGTAAGTCGAACCGAACCGAATCGAACTTTGACAGCTTTCGTCTTGTTCAATGATCGGTTTTTCGTCGTTTTTTTTGCAGGCTTTCCTGGGCTGAAGGAAGACAAATTGCTGGATTCTTACCAGGTACAAGGAAAAGTATATTACGGGGATTTCTTTATGTTTTTGTAACTCCATGACCGAAATTTGGAGAGGTTTTTACAGGCGTTCATATGGTATTTTTCACTTTGAATGTGGTTGAGTTTTTGGGGCTGCTGATGACGTTTCTGCCCATTCTCACCCTCCCTGGAGATGGATCGGGTTTGTCTTGATTCTCTTGAAAGTGTTAAAGGGTAGTTTTGTCATTTTACAATTTAGGATTCATCAATTTCCATTTCATTTTTTGTTTTAAAAAACAATTTAGAAATGCATCAAGCTGATTCTAGTTTGTATTTTCGTATCGCATTAATAAATATTTTTAAAAATATAATGTATTGAAATGTTGAATATAATTAAATAATTAAAAGTTGAATAATAGTTAATATTATTATTTAATTTTATAGAATAATAATTCCTATGAGACATCGTTTTCTTGTTGGGATAATGTCATGTTTTAAATTGGCATATTTTAATAGTTCTAGTGATAACTATTAAAATATTGTCCAACATCGGTTGTAGAATTTGAATTATTATAATTATATAATGAGTAATTAATTTGACTTAATCTTTTATTCACTGTTCTTATAGATTGATATATACGAATACTCTCCGAACTCATTAAATTATGAATTTCTATATGGTATTAACTTATCTAACACAACACTTTTCGAGTTCATTCAATTCTGAATTTCTATAATAACATAAAGTTGTCAAAATACAATAGCACTTGCGCTAAATGTAAGATTGTTGTTTTTTAGCGATGATCATTTTTCAGCATCGCTATACAAAACAATCATTAGGTTATTTTTTTATTATTCTCGTATATATCATAATTCAAGCATCTTTTCCATCATCCTCTAGCATAATCACATACTCCCGCTAAGCACGTAGTGCAGTTTGTTCGTCTACAACTATTGCAATGTCGTGGATTGTTCATAACGTTGATGCATTTCCCGTGGCAACACCTCGATAATGCACCACATCGAAATCCACATCTCCCGCAATTAAGATCATCCGAGTTTATATCCACACATTTTTTTCCGCACCTCTGTCCAAATCGACATGGTCGATGTGGCCTCGAGCTTCGCCTCACCAAAAACCGTGGTGGTTCCGATGCATTTGACGATGTAGCCATTGTCATTCTTCGAGCTACTTCGTCTTGTCGGTACGGGAAGATGGTTTGAATTGTATGGTTCTGTAGTTGTTGCCACAACTTACCGTCAACTTTTGACGTGACGATGAATGCTGTTATGGCAGCTCCGGATATGACGATGAAGATTAGAGATTTCATCAAATTCGTCATTTTCATTTTTGTTTGATAATAAAAGTGAGACGTTGAAGAGTTTATATAGAAGGAAAAGTTGGCAGGAGAAAGAATATTGTAAATAATAAACTATATGATTATTAAAATTTATTTAATTATTATAATGTTTGGCGTGCTGGCTATGGTTTTAAATTTTAATAGTCACGTGCGTCACATGAGATACGATCAGTGTAAAATCTTAAATTAGATTCTGAATTTAAATACTTAATTTAGTGCCGTCTTTCTCAATTTTCCAATTTGGAGAATCAATTTTAAATAACAAATTTTTTCTTACAATAATTAAGTAATTAATAATTATCATGATTACAATTATACACTTTTCATTAACTAAAAAATATAAAATATATGATGTAATGGATTAAATTACATTGTCTCTACTAATTCCTAATAATTTTTATAATCATTGATGAGACATTCGGAACCCGGTACCCCGAACCTGGTTAGACCCAAGCTTAGTCAAGTCAATCCAAGTGACATAAGTTGAATTTGGAGGTTCAGATCCAGCTTTCGTGAATGGACGGCCCGGCGAAGACAGACGGGCTCGAAGACCCGTTCTTATTGATCGGGACCGATCGATAAAGTCATGCGTTCGCTTCCTCATCAGGACCGATCGGTCCAGATCGCACATAATATGCTTCGGGCCATCCACATTTCTCAACATGTGACAACAATCTCTGACAATCCTGTCGGAAGCGTGCATGACAGAGTCGTACGCGCCTTCTTTTGGTCTGGAGACAGCCGACTAGTAGCACCGAAAAGCATGGCGCCGCGCAGCAGTATAGAGCCACACCCGGCGGCTGTCCCTCCCGACACGAGCCGACCTAGCCGCATAGAACAAGCGCAAAACGCCACCCTACTGTTCATACAGCAAGAGAGACGTATAAAAGAGACACTTAGGAAATGGAAAATGATCTCTTTTTATTCGGTTTCCTGGTGGTTTTCCTTAAACTTTCCCTTCTCTTGTTATCTCAAAAGCAAACATGACATTTGTAATGAACAACTTGATTATTGGATCGACTAAAAACATTTCTAACTCTTAGTCAAGTGATTTTTTTCACTCATTTTAGGAGTTTTCCACTCTAAAATTGCATTGTCATTTTCAATTTGATTCATAATCGTTTTCCCCCTACAAAATAAATTAAAACCGAATTCGTCTTGCAATGAACCGGACGACTGTTGATACCCCGGTTTTCAGACCGCAACAATAATGATGAATACAAATAAATTTGTAAAAACTTATATTTTAGTTTGAAATTGGTAGACTTTGAATTTTATATTGTTTAGTTGGCCACTTGTGGGTTTACACGTATGCTTTAAATTAAAGTCTTTGCTATAATATATAAGTTGACATGGTCAATAAAAGACAGATATAATACAAATATTATTATTAGATACAGTGGTCAAAATCATAGGGTTTTATTAAAAAAATTGAAAGATCTTGGAAACTAAATATAAAATATTCTTAAAATAATTAATTATAGTTAAGATCGAATGTATTATATATAATATGTAAAAACATTAGGTGTAATTTATTTATAAAGATCAATTTTGACAATAACACTAAATTGAAATACATAACTTTAATATTTTAGAAAAAGTTGAAATTTATCCAGTTTTGTTATATCTTAGTACTTCAAGGTCTCATATGTAAATTATGGAAATGCTGAGGGGCTAAAACTAAAACCCGTATAGGCAGAAGCGGGTCGCCCGCCCATCAAATATATAGTGATTAACAATGAAATAAATATTTTATGGTCTTTTACCCTTAGAATCATTTATAATGGGTTTGTTTGGTACTCAAATTAAAACTGCGGTGATGTGCGGTACGATGTTCAGATCGTGATTTTCTTATGTTACACAAAACATAATCATAATTGCGATGTGATAATCGTTAAAAAATCACGATATCATCACAGCTATTAAAACTAGCCGTGGCCTCATCGCGATTTTGGAAAAGACTAATTTACCCTTAATTCTATTAATTATAATATAATTATAATTATTATTATATATATATAAGGGTATATTAGTATTTTTACATAAATCGCGATCATAATATCACAATTTTACCAAACATATTTAAAAATTCACGATTATAATATCTCACCACACCTCACCACACCTCACCGCACCTCACCACATCTCACCACACCGCAATTTTAAAAAGATATACCAAACAAACCCAATATATTTGCCCCAATTAAGATATGACGTTGAAATATGACAATAATAACACATAAAAAAATGTGGTTTGGATTGATTTATAAGAAATATTATGAATAATATTAATTGATTTATTTAAATCTTTTAGAGTGTAGTGTCTCATCCCTAAATGTTATCGCTAACATCAGCAATCTATGAAAATTAACTCGGTTCTAGAAATTTAAGATAATATCAGAGAATATTCGAAAAATCACTAATGATCTTGCCGATGTTAGTCCGACTTAATAAAATTGATCGGTTGATAATCTATCGATTTGAATTATCAAATCAAACTTGTTAGATGATTAAATTTGAGGAGACGTGTTGAAATATGATAATTATCTCATATTGGAAATTAGATGTTTCTTGGATTGATTTATAAGAGAAATTAAAATATGATAATATGCAGAAAGTTTTAATATTCAAAAGATGCCAAGTTACAAAACTTCCCTCTCTTTTTAGCAGTGTTTTCAAATCTAGCACAATTCGTTTGGGTTGGACGGTTGGCCCGTCACCCGGCCCATTGGACGGATGGGTTGATGGATCGGAAATTTTTTTTTAAAATAATAAAAAATAATATTTTTTTATAATTTTATTTTTAAAAATATTTTTTAATAAAAATACAAAATTTAATAATATTTTCAACACAAATTCGATAACAATTTGATAACGGTTCGATAACTCGTTAAAATTTCATGTTGACGGACTGAATCTTATTTAAGAAGAATGCTTTCTAGACATTAAAGTGTTTGGGTCTTATGGGGCCCATTACTAGAAATAAACGATAACTAAACATTTGGCTTGGGCTAAGGCCCAGCGTCGTGAGGCTCACGATCCAGCAGGTCCCTATCTCCGATTCAAGAGCGTGACAGTCTGAAACCTTGGAAGGTTTGGGGAAAATGGTGAAGAGAAAATTAGGGATGACGAAGGTGGAGAAGAGAAGAATCTGGAATCAGAAAACGATTTTTCCTTTACTCTTGGCTACCCTTTCCTCAAAGCCTCGTAATGAAGTGGCTCTCGTCAAAAAATGCTTGAAATTGTTGTTTCTTCACCTTCCACAAATCCGCTTCACTCCTCTCATTTCCCTACTTCCTTCGCTTCTCAATTCCAAGTAATCAATTTCAATTTTCTTCTCTTATTCTGCATTCATAAGTTGTGACTCTATTTTATCTTAATAGCTGTAGCAAAATTGTTTGTCGAAGTTTGGAGTTTATAGGGGCAGCATCGCTTGAATCTTATGAGATGAATGAAGGGATTGCTATGGATGATCATATAATAAAGGGAATACTCTTCCACATTGGAAGCAGAGAAAGGGAAACTGGAATTGCTGCTTGCAATTCATTGTTGGATATATCTACGACCTCCGTTGGGCATCGGAGGCTTGTCGAATTCAATGCAATTCCGTATCTTATGTAAGTATCTTGTTGTTATTTTTTGAAACCATAGGGGGTCTGATCGAAATTATAACTGAAGTGTGCACGGATATAACTTTTAAAAGAGGAGATTATATTGTAAAAGATTGAACAAGTCATTTAATATGGTACTCCTTCCTTCTTATAAATCAATCCAAATTTTGTTGAAACAGTGGCTATTGTCCCACATCGGAAAATGAATTGGTTTATAAGAGGGAATATGGACCATAGTAAATGATTTGTTCAAGTCTTTTACAGTGTGGTATTCTCTCTCTTTTACGTTGTATCCCTACGTAAATTGACTTGACTCTATAAATTTAACAAATTTCATCACAAATCCAATGTGGGATAATTTGATATTTTCAACATGATTTGAGTGACAAAAAGATGCTCAAATAGATTTCATATAATGTTGTAATAACATCTTACAGTCAATACTTCATTCAGGGATATGAATCAGCATTCTTGATAATCCAGGATGAGCATCTGGTTTTGCTTCTTGAAGGTGCTATTACTCTTATCAACTCTTGTTCATTTGAGGAACTCGACCGGATTCCAAATACCTTGTCGAAAGAGTTATTATTTTGTCTGAAGCAAATCTGGGAACATGCGCATAAGCAGAGGTTAGAAGGTTCACTTGCTGGAACTGATCAAGGTGATGCTTCCTGCATGAATAAAATCAAAGTAAGTTGTCTTGCTCAAAGTATTTTCAGGCTATCTGTAAATGATGATCAGCAGTTACATAATATAGATTCGGAAAGTGTTGAAAAAAGTATTTTTGGACTGGGAGAAGTTAGTCTTGATATGTTCTTGTCAAAGAATTGGGAGATATCTCCAGTTCTAATCAGGAACAGATCTATTGCTTCTACGATGCAGAATAGTATTTTCAGCCAATTTATTCGGTGTCTCGGTGTGACGGGGAGAAGTATTAGCTTTATATCTTCCATGCTTGAAACCTTTATTTCTTGTCCTTCATTTACTTCTTGTGAGCTTGATATTCTTGATGTCATCAAGGAAATAAAGAGCCATCTTGGTTTTCCTTTGATATACGATGAAGATATTCGTGTTGTGAGAACACAAGTAACAGAGTTGCATTACTTTCAGGAGCAATCAGGCTCTGGTTGTTCTTCAGCTCCTCATGTTTTCACTAAGACTGAAATTTCAGAGTGTCCAAAAGCACTGAAGGAAGGGTATACGGTTGCTATTCGAGGAATGGAATTTCGGAATCACGGTATTGCTGATGTGGCTGATGCGTTAGCATCTCTCTTTGGACAGCCTTCAGCAGGTGTTAACATGTATTTAACTCCATCTGATTCCCAAGGATTGGTTCGGCATAGTGATGATCACTGTGTTTTCGTATGCCAACTTATTGGATCCAAAATATGGACATTGTTTCCGCAGGCAGAGTCTCAGTTGCCTCACTTATACGAATCTCCAAATGGATCATATAATGCAGAGAGCAAAACTTGTAATACTGATAGCGTCAGACAACTCTGTCTGGAAGAAGGCGATATATTATACATTCCAAGAGGCTGCCCTCATGAGGCTAAAGCATGTACAAATGATAGTATCGATGTTGGATCTGGATTCTCCTTGCATTTAACACTGGCCGTTGAAGTCGAGCCTCCGTTTGAGTATGCACTTTGACTTTAAGCTTCCTTACATTTGAAATCTGTTTTCTGAGTCATGAATCGCTTATCTTGCTCAGGTGGGAAGGTTTCGTGCACATTGCCTTGTTCTTTTGGGATACTAAACAGAGAGAAACACTGTCGAAATCCACGGATTCGTCTCTATGGACCTTCTATTCCATATCCATGAAGCTACTACACATTGCAATAATATTAATCGCCAACCGCGATTCTTCCTTTCGCAAAGCCTGCTTGATCGGTGCGAAACCACTAGATCGGATCATCAACAACCAGACTGCGATTTTCAGAGAGTTGATCAGAAAACTAGAAAGTGATTCAATGTTCTTGAATGTCTCTGAGCATTTTAAAGCTGCTATTCAGAAAAATGAAGACCCTCTTGAGCACCTTGGGTGGATGAAACACTTGACCAATGATGGATCATGGTTTTCGGCTCTTTTATCGAACAAGTACATGGTTGATGTAATGGTCGAGGACATGGAGAGGGTCGAAGCATCTTATGAGAGATTTAAGACCAGTTTTTGCCGTGAAGTGGAGTTTGAGGGTTCATCAGAGTACTATAATCTGTTGCTTGAGAAGTACAGGAAGGTGAGGAAGCAGTATGCTGATGGTATGCTTTCTCTGCATTCTGCACTTCATTTCAAGGATAGGAAACCTTGACCAGCCATGGTTTATGATGATCAAGGTTGCAACACTGATCTCTAGAATGTAGATCTCACAATGATGATAATCAAGTTACTATGGGGTCGCGTTTTGGCTCGGATTGAGAAGATGAAGGGCAGTCGAGAGCGATCGAAGTCTCTTGAAGATAGCTTCGAACAACACTCTACCTTAACCATGGTTAATTCATCTACCTCTTCCTGTTAAACAAGAAACAAACAGAAACACTTGAAAGATTTGGTTCCATCGTATTATCGAACAAAAATTCACATTCGCGCAAGCCGATCGCAATGAATAAACAAAATTAGTGAGATCTCCGACGAACCTGAAGTACTCGCCTCGGCCGGCCGTGGAAAGAAGACTCTAATACGCAGAATACGAGAATTACAGTACCTGCGCCGCCATCGCCATCGCCATCGCCGATGCTGGGCTTTAATTCTATATCTGTAGGTAATTTTGTAATATTTTATTAATATCATAAATAATATAATAAAAAGCAGCGGTTGCCGGTTGCTTTGCAATTTCAAAATAGGGTTTCTAATTATTACCTTACCGAAGAAGTGCTACTAGTCGCGCGGCGAAACCCTAAGCCGATGAAGAAGAGATCTCGAGAGCCGAAACCCCTGCATCCTATTCTAGCATCTGCGGCAGGGCCGGCGTTGATTAAATACTTGGCCTCATGTAATCCCAGGGTCAGATCTCAATCCTTGCAGCTGATTCAATCTTGGTTGGTTGCGGAGCCGGAGCTTCTCTCGGAGCCTGACATCGGAAAGCTTTGGAAGGGTCTTTTTTACTGCCTATGGCACTCGGACAAGACGCAAAATCAGGTAGCGCTGATAAATCGGTTGACTTCGTTGTTTTTGTCGCTTCAGCCACCATTGTCGTTGGAGTTTTTTCGTGGTTTTTTGGTAACGCTTAGGAGGGAGTGGCCTGGGATTGATAGGTTGAGGCTGGATAAATTTTACTTGTTTATACGCCGTTTTTTTAGGGTATTGTTTGAGATGTTCAAGTCGAGAGGTTGGGGTGTTGATCTTGTGGATGAATATCTTGGTGTTTTAGATAAGAATGGGTTCATGGCAGATGATAAACTTAGGGGGAATGGGGTGAACTACCATGTCGTATCCGTGTTTTTGGAAGAGTTGAAGAGTGTTGGATTTCCTTTGAAAAGAGAGGTGATTCATGCAATCTTTAAGCCCTTCTTCTCTGCAATTTTGAAGTCTGAAGATAAGGTTTTGGTGAGCAAGATGAAGAGTTGTCTTTTTGATGAGTTGTTGAAGATGGGAAGGGACTTGCTGACTAAAAAGAAGACTGGAGTGAGTTGTGATGCAAAAGATGGGGATGCGTTGTTGGGGATTGTTGCTTTAACGATGGGGCTTTCAGAAAAGTTGTACGAGGTTGGTTCAGGGATTGAATGCATTCAGGGAAACAGAAAGGTGGTTTTGGGCTTGCATGAGGAGTTTCAGAAATTGGAAACAGAGTCATGTGGCATCGAAATCTCTATCTCTGAATACAACACAACTGATGCTCCCGGTGATATTGATGAGGTGCCTCAATTGATACCTATAGAATGTCATGATTCTAAGGCTAATGGGGGAATACAGACAGAAACGGACGAAGCATGTGATAACAATCATTATTATGATGGGTGCAATAAGAAGCGTAAGAAGGCAAGGAAAGATGTTAAAGGACAAGACAAGAAGAAGAAAGGTATTAGAAAACGTGAGGAGGCTGTTTCAGAAACTTCCTCATTACCCAAAAAAAATGGCGATTTAGTTTCAAGTGGTGTGGATGCTGCGTCTGATGGCATAGCTTTGAATGAAACCATCATTCTGAATCTTCAGAAGCAATTCGAGAAAGTTGTTTCTGATTCAGATTTCAAGAGTGATGAGAATTCAGGTTCCACTAACACTCATTTATCTTCCATGAAACGCGGCAAGCGGAGGAGAGTAGACACTGCAAACAAGAATGAGAGTGGTGATCAAGAAACATTACAGATCAAACAAGACAGAGTCAATGAATCTGAAAAGAGTGTTGAAAAGAGCGTAAAGAAGGTTCATTTTGGTATGAAGCACAACTTGGTTTGGAAACCACAGACTCCATTGCCTCCTGAGAACCTGAGATTGCCTCCATCAGTCACTCCTAGAGGCAGTGCCTTGAAAAAGGGTGTCCCTCCTGGTCCCATTCTGGAAATGCTGCCTACAAGGATGAAAAACAAGAAGAAAAAGAAAAAGAAAACAGCACAAGGTAGAGTGAGCAAGACCGTGACTATGTTGCAATAAAAAGATCTACTTTCGAGTGTTCTATGTAGTTTCTGCTGCAACAACAAAAGTTAATCAATCTTCCATTCAGTAAACTTTCGCCAATTATGGTATGTGACAGATAATTTCTGCCAATTTATTTGATATTCTGTACCTTTCTTCATATTTACCTTTAGCAGAACGAGTCTAGCGTCTAGTTTATATTTGCTTATTTGCAATTTATCTCATGAACATATTGCTACAGCGATCTTTAAGGCTTGCTTCTTCAATCCTGAGCACACCGTTTTGACTTGTGTTGTTGATACAGATGATTACAGAGAAGTCAGATAATGCGCTAATCTTCGTCCAATTCTTCGATCTTGGCTCTTCTCTCAGCTGCTTTCTTCCTCACAAAGATCCCCCATCTCATTGCAGCTTTGATCTTTAGCCAACCAGCAACGGCTTTACCTGATCGTGTTCGATCTTCATTGAAACCGAGGCTTGAGATACCAGAAGGAAAGCCATAACCATCATCAGCCATATGAAAAGAGGTGTGACTTCCCATACTGTAAAGCCTGAGCAAGTGCTGCATGTCTTCTTCACTCTCAAGAATTTCATGGCTTCGTATACGAATCTCCTCTTCCGATAAGAACTCATCTATGCCCTTGTCCCGATCAGACGACCAGTTTTCGAATGGATTAATATTAGTATGATGAATAGATGCATAATTCGTTAAATCGGGAGGCGCAAACTGGGATATTGTATCGTTACTTGTAAGACTATACTGGGAAGAATATCTTGCATCCAAGCTATCTTGATAACTTGAATCTGCATTACAAGATTCAATTTTTATGGATCAAATTCAGAGAAACATAAGGAGTGATTAACTTTACCTTCAAGAAACATGTTTTGCTTCAATGGGGCAGGCTTAGAAACTGACAAAGTGTTTCGAGTCGACGAAGTCGCAATTCTCGGTATGTTATTTTGCTTGAAATTCAGTAGTGCAACTTGATCCCAATTATCATATGCTTTGTTCATAAACGAATCCACATAAATCTAACAAAAAAACGACGAAATCGTGTCAACATAAGCCAGAGCTCAAAAACAAGTTCAGTTACCTTCTGGTTATCTGAAAGTGAATCTGTTGGATAATATTGCTCGTTAACGACGAGGCCACTCAGCTCATAAATATTGTTAAACACGATAGCAACCGAGCGAAGATCATTGGTGTAATACATATAAAGCTTTCCACTAAGCACACAAGTCTTAGCATGTTCAATTAAAGCATCCCACATTTTATTTGACATTCCACTTCCTAGAATCTGTAAATATCGAAAATTTACTAAACGAACATGAAAAAAATGCATAATACCGAAACTACGTACATTTCTTAGCTTCGGACAATCTCTAACCATTATCCGAAGAAAATCCTCGACTGTATATACCCTAACAGATGTGAGCTTTTTGTGGAATGATCCATCTTTACCAATTTTCTCCAATCTCCATACCTCATCATGAAGAGAAGGTGGCTAGTGTTTCTTGTACACTAAAAAACACATTTGTAAAAAACAGAGGAATCAAAAGAAACTGGTAATCGAAAACGACGTACATTCTCCTCGGTGATCTTTTACAGCAAAAGCTTCGGTTCTCGCTTCTCGAATACGTATGCTTTCACAATACCCTGATACAACTTTAAGGCCGAGTCTGAACTTACGGCTCCGTATCCAGCTTGAGTTATCTGTAAATATTAAATCACCAAGAGTTCCAACCCCTTCCTTGAGAGTGACCTGTAAATCTCCTGTTAAAAGAGGTCGCTTCCCATCACGTTCTTTCACAATGTGGCTCTTGAACTCTTCTTCGGTCCAGCCTTCATCGTCTTCGTTATTAAAATTACCTTCCAGTACGACAACATCTAACTTAAGATAAGATTCGGGCCCTGAGGTCACAACGATACCAGTACTAGAATCAATCAATACAACATGTATAGCAGCACATTGCTCTCCTTCCACTTTGCCTCCAGTATACAACGGAAGTGACACCCGGGATTTGAACATAAGCTGCAGATTTCTTCCATCGGGTCCTTCAATGCGCTTCGGCGATGCCCTGTAAATAAATGTCTCAGAAATACAGAAAATTAAAGTTTTTATACCTATTAAAAGCCACTATAAGAAGGATTCTTACCTTGCAGCGATTTTGGCTGGGGCTAGCTTAGCCAAAGCACGCTCAACTTCTTCACTGACCTATTAGAAATAAATCAATTATCACGATGAAGGTACAAGAAGAAGAGGTGGCTTAGATAAATACAAAGCAATTTGAAGCTACAAAAGGAAAGTTGCACAAATTCTCATGTAGATCATCTATTATTACCACTCTACGAAGAATCGGTTCCAATGATGAGCAAAGCTTTTGGAGGCTATCCACCTTAAGAGCTTCCACAATGACACTGCAAATATATTGGAAGAGGCAATAGGTAAATCTAAGTGTTTCGAGAAAATCTCCAGTTAAAGTAGACATACAAACTTTGACAATACAGTGAAAGAGGTAAGCAATTAACATCAATACACAAAGAGGGTGTTTTTGTTCCATATTAATAAGTTATTTTCTATAAGACTTCCGCACATACACATTTTTGTAATGTTTTTATTTCAAGACTATACCTGATAAACAAGAAGGACAAACCAAAGCAAAAAATCGAAGAAAAAACATTTATTTGTTTCTAACTATTTCATTATAGTTGCGCAGACTGTTTCCATAACGAAGATAGATCATTAAAGGTATATTAATCACATACCTGGCCAAAACAGGTCTCTTTTTCTCCCTCTCCGGCATATCACTGCCGCCACCGTCTTCCAAGCTCCTTTTCCCGTTCTCTTTCATAGAGTTGGTCCTCGTCATGTACCTCGTCTGCATTTTGGCGCTGGAAAACACGAATGAAACCTAAACAAATGAACAAAACGGAACACAGAAGAGCGAAACTGGTTACCTCTAACCTAATCAAAAAGCTAAACAATTAAGAATTTCAAACTGCGCACCCAAAAAACAGATATCGTTGATCAATCATTACTTAACAAAATTCCAATCACAGTTAAACAATACCAACCTAAGTTAGCCACAATCAAATATCGATACTTCTCAAAATCCCGTAATTCTCTTAACCCTATGAAGGCCACAAAAAACCCAATATCTGCATCTGCATCCCCGATCTCAACTACAACGAATTGAGATTTGATACTGTAGCTTCAAAACTAGGGCACCTGCCAACTTCTCAATTATAGCTATCCTTGATGAATGATAGCAATCAATGAAACCACTGGTGCTACTGAAGCTCCCCGGAGCATGATATCACCCGATAACCAAATTCTCTAAATCCATTAAAGTAGCGACATTTGGATATGGTCCGTGGAAGGTGGGGTCGTTAACCCTAAAAAGGAAAGAATCGAGAAATGTCCACCGTTAGATCTGGAAAAGAATGACGGCTGAAGATGTAAAAAGGATCACGTCACCGTTCGTCAAAGCTGTCTTTATTTGACGTGTACATCGTAATATTATTTAATTAGAAAACGATATTATTAATTATTCATGATATTTTATTATGGAAAATTAAAAATAAAATTTAAAGGAAATTTAAAAGACTTTCTCAGTAGGGTCTCTCGCCGACGTAATTTCCCGGCGGATAATAATTACATGTAATGAAGACGTCGCCGCCGTCGCAAACAACTCTCGCACAACCGATCTTCCGCGTAGTCTTCCACACGATCTGAGTATAATGCCCACAATCCTGCCCCCCGACGCACCTATTCTCCCAGTAGTTATAGTATCTCTCTTCGTCAGCCCACGCAGCCACCGCGTCCGCCACCGTCCACTCCGAGCCTCCGCCCCAGAAAATATTCTCCCCAAGTGTAAACTCACCATCTCGGAACGAGTGGATCAAATTGCAGTCGCGCCGCCTCTGTCCAGCCCACCATTCTGCGTAGTTTTGGAGACGAGAATCCCACGCGAGAGGTTGCTCCGACTTCCTCGATCGAACCTGATTGTGCGCGTACACGAACTGTTCGGAAATCCCCATGCAGTTCCAGCAGAGCTTGCCGGATAGTTCCTCCGGCATTTTGGTTTCTTCCGGCGGATTAGAAACTGCCACGGCCGCCTGAAGTGTTAGAAGGAGAAGAATAATGGGTTTCATTATTTTATATTATTCTTTATTTCTGATATTGTACATTGTTTGAAGCAAGGATCCATGCTATTTATTATAACTACAAGAGAAACTATAATTATAATCAAATTATTTTTTAACAAGAAATACAATTTTTATTTATTTAATGCATAATATAATTAATTATCAAACTAAAAACTTTTATTAAGAAATGATGCCAGTTAGAAACTATGCGGCACCAACTCGTCCGACCGACTCGGTGCGACTCGACTCGACACGATACAACTCGACAAGGGTATAAGAGTCGTATTTTTGACTCGGTTATTATTTTTAAATAAAATAATATTAAATAATGTTAAAATTTGTTGAAAGTTGCATAAACTATATTTTTTAAATTACAAATAGTTTATCAATTTATTATATAAGATAATTCAACTTTATAAAAAATGAATATAGTTGTTCTATTTCATGTCTCCCCAAAAACAACAATATTTTGGTACATTATCGCTTACACGATTAATTCACAAGTAGATAGATTATATGACAAAGTTATGAAGACATATAAGTTATTTTTCTAACGAATAAAAAATATAATTAATGAAGAAATAAAAACGACGTCGTTTTGTATCAAATGTCAAGAGTCGTAGCGAATTGGAGAGTCGGACGCAGTCCGATACGGGTACGTGAGGAAAATTAGAGAGCCAATGCAGCAGAGGTTAGAAATGGAAAAATTGTCAATTTTACCATTTAGCTCGTTTTATTTGCAATTTTATAAATTAGACTAACTAACGATAGATTATATTGATTTTTAAGTGATTTTTAAGGATGGAATACACTTTTTAGTTTAAAAAAAATACAAAATAGCTAATTAGTCAATTTAACATATGAAGATAAACTCGAGTATATTTTCGGACTATTGATTTTTCTCGTTGTTGAGAGAATTTTCGAAGAGTTAAGCCATTAGATTAGGGTGTTTTTAGTATTAACTACATATTATGATTCTTGGGCTCACCACATACTAGTAAAAATTGAATTGTTAGGTCCACTATTCTATTCTATTTTATATTTGTATTTTAACATTTAATCTATTTTTAAAAATATTGATAGCATTTTCTTACAAATTATCCGGTTAATCATTTTGATCAATCAAATATTAATTAATTTATTTTAAAATAAATGTGTTCATATATATATGACTGGAAATGTCACATGGTGAAGAAAAGTGATCTATTTAATAAGGTAAGATGGACCATAAAGTTGCATGTTACGTGGGGCCATGAATTAAATCACCACACTAGCCGCTATTTTTGCTGCTACATAAATTAACATAAATTTAATGGTGTTGTTTGGAAACTCAATCCACCGTTGGGTGTGGTGAACGTACCGTAGTTGTATTCTATTTTAACAAAACATCATTAATAACTGCGTTCGTACAACCGCAGAAAATAGCGGTGAGTTTACAACTGATTTAATCCAATAACCACCAGAACGTACCTACCAAATGTCAATTTTACCATTGATAAATTATAATTTATTTTTTTTAAAAAATAATTTTGATCAATAACTTCTTATATTCTATTAGTTACATGTTCAAACTATAAAAGTATATATAACAATTTAAAAATATAGGTTTAACATAACGAATTTATCATAAAATAATATGAAATATAATTTTTAAGTTATAAACAATTATTTAAAAACAAAGACAAAAAAATCATTTTATGACATCAGGATCACTGCACCACTGTTTCAAAAACAGTTTTTTTAAATCACGATCAGTTCACCTCACAATACGTACAATCATCTCACCTCACCGCAATTTATTAAAGAACATCCCCAATAACATGTCACTTAAAAAATCAAAATATTGAATAATAGAAAATAAATAAATAAAATATTTAGTTCTTATATTTGACGAGTATAATTTTCTTTTTGTTTTTAAATTTTTAATTCCTACTAAAATTATATGTATATTTTATAAACATCAAACGATAAGAATGATTTATAGTTTATATAGTTTCACTAATGGTGTCCTGTTACGTATCATTCAGTACAATTAATGAGTTTGTTTGTTACTCAAATTAAAACTGCGGTGAGGTGCGATGCGATGTTCAGATCGTGATTTTCTTATATTACACAAAACATAAACTTAATTGCGATGTGATAATCGTTAAAAAATCACGATATCATCACAGCTGTTAAAACTAGCCGTGGCCTTATCGTGATTTTGAAAAAGACTAATTTACCCTTAATTCTATTAATTATAATATAATTATATTTATTATTATANTTATACCAATTATTTCGACATTTTACAGGTTTTAAACATTAATTATCATATATATTTGTGGTAGTAATTTATTATTTTGTATAATATAATTAGATAAACATAATTTTATTTATTATTAATTATGAACCATTTAACAACAAATGTCTTTTTAAAATTTTATATTTTAATTAAAAAAATAATTGATATTAACGAGTCGGACTCTTTAACAAATCTGAGTCACCGAGTCCGAATCCCCAAATCCCCGTGGCGCCGTGGCGGTGTCCATTTAACATAGGTGTTTATTAATATATTATTAATGGGAGAAATATAAATTTGATTATCCATAGATGGAATAAATAGTTCTTGTACTTTCTATATTTTGATAAAATTAATACATATGTTCAATGTGTAGCTATTTTATCTAATATTTTCCATTTTACCAATTTAAATCCCTCGAATATAGTAAATGTACATTTGCTCCCCGTACTCCCTAATTATGGCAAATTTGATCATCTAATACCTTTAGTTTTCTTAAAAATTTGGATTTAACAATAATTGCAATATTTATTTTGATTAAATTAGTACACAAATCATAAAATCCAATCAAATATAATAAATGATTCATACCAACTGGTACGAAAATAGGGGCATCGTCGATATTTTGTCAGGTATCACCCGATACCAAGATGTAAGGTAAGATCCCGATTATCGCGTCCAGTCCTTCAAAATATAAAACAAGTTCTTTTGGATATATATGGATGTGCAAACTGTCGATTTATCAGATGTAACTAATTCGATTAATTTACTATTATTTGGTTTTAAATAAATATATGGACCGATTTAAGCCAATATAACAGTGAGAAAAGTAAAAACACTATAGAATCATTGACGGTACTTTTGTAATTATAATTATCTTTGTGACTATTTAATGCACGTGGGGTATTGAATCTTACTATGTACCGCGCAAACTATAAAACTTATGTAACATTACGGTCATACTACGGAATCATAAAAATCTCGATATATAAATTAAATGATCAAATTCATCTTATTTAGAGCATGACTTTGAAATTGCTTCAATATAATAATAAAATTTATTCAATCCCTATTTATATATGAAAATACCTTATAACATTAACATAATAGGATTTTCTCAAATGCTTCTCTAAGAAATGCATGTATAAGACATAAGTATTCTATGTATAATTACAGTATTATAATCGTGATTTATTTAAAAAAATAATATACAAAAAGGAAAAAGATAATCTATATAAATTTCCTAAAAATATTAAACACACGACGAATAAGCAGATAAAATGGGAATCTACTCAACTAATATTTTGTTAAAATAAAGTAAATAAAAAATACAAATAAGCTTAAAATCTAGTAAATTCTGAATTCGAATTAGTAATGTATAACTCTAAGGCTTCCACGTCATCTACATTGGAAGACCCAGAGGAAAAGTTGATTGATTTATTTGGTACTCAAATTAAAACTGCGGTGAGGTGCGATGCGATGTTCAGATCGTGATTTTCTTATATTACACAAAACATAAACTTAATTGCGATGTGATAATCGTTAAAAAATCACGATATCATCACAGCTGTTAAAACTAGCTGTGGCCTCATCGTGATTTTGGAAAAAATTAATTTACCCTTAACTCTATTAATTATAATATAATTATATTTATTATTATATATATATATATATATGGGTATATTAGTATTTTTACGTAAATCGCGATCATAATATCACAATTTTACCATTCATATTTAAAAATTCACGATTATCATATCTCACCACATCTCACAACACCACAATTTTAAAAAGGTATACCAAATAAACCCAATAAAAATTATATAGCAACTAAATTCAAAATATTTTGTAATTTATATGATTAATTATATAACAGGGCCAAGCCCAAAGTTATTCAGTGTTTTTATTGTTTTATTATAATGGTCCAGCCCATTTTAATATTGAAAACAAGCTCAAACAAAGGCCCATTAATGGAAAAACATAACTGGCTAAAGTCATTTTCGTTTTTCGGTATTGGCCCAAGGAATAATTATATTTATTTTTTAGTTTTATTAAAATATGTGATTATAAATTTGCGATTTACGAAACCACACAGTTCAAGAATTGAAAGTTGCTCTCGAGAAGCTAGAAGTCATCGAAGAACTAACCAACTGAAAACGGTTGCTAAAGTAGAATTCAACGAAGTTCTTCCCTAGAATGGCATCTTTACGCTCGCGGCTTCTCAATGCGTGTTGCAAGGTGATTCTGATATGGAATCTTTATTCTATAGTATTCTTCAGTTTCTTAGTTGAAAATGGGGTTTCGGATTTCACACACCACTTTGTTTTCGTGAATCTTGGAATTAGGATTGATTTTAGTTTGATTTTCGTCTGAGTTTTGCAGTTTCAGAGCTTGGACGAGTTACGGTACTCTGGAAAAGTGCAAGGTATGTTTTATTTGTCAGTGGCAAGCTTGATATTGTTCTTGCTTTTTTTGTAGTTCATTTGATGTTTTAATCGGCTCCACACCTTTATTGGGGAAAACGATAGTAATTGCTGTAATCGGATCAAACTTTTCGAATTTTGTCTGTTGGTTCTTGATCGTTAAAATGTTCTCATTCAAACTTTTAGGTATTGGAGGAACATTTGTTCGTGATTTTTGTTCGATTGTTACTGGGCAGAAATTTGAGGAAGAAGGAAACAAGTGCTTGGATGGTGAAATTGCCTACGTAAGAAATGCTTTTAGTTCTGTGAAGCAACGGTTTCTTGAAATGCCGGATGCATTGAGACAAATTCCTGTGAGAAATCCGGAAGGTATAGATCTTTTTCATTGTTTGGTTCTTATTATCCTATACCATGTCTGAAATGCTTCAAATTATTTTCTCATTGTAGGGGTATATGTTAATAAGAACCTGAAATTGGACGATATACGAGTTTATGGGTTTGATTATGACTACACATTGGCACACTACTCCGCCAAAGTACAGAACTTGATATACGACACTGCCAAAGAGTATTTGGTTAATGAGGTTTGCACATAACAGTTTTACAGAATTTTTTAGCATGTCAGTGGGAATAAACAGTTTTCCATCACCTGTTTGCTTTCTCAGCTTAAATATCCTGATAGTTGCATGGAATCCAAATATGATCGATCATTTCCTATAAGAGGCCTCTCCTATGATAAGTTCAAAGGGTGTCTTCTGAAGCTTGATTTCTTTGCATCTATTGAGCCAGATGGATGTTACTTTGGTAGGCGTAAGGTATAACTATTGATTCTTCCCTATTGCTTCTTGCATTAGTTTTATCAGTTTATGTTAGATGCTATTGTGAAACTTACATTTTAAATCAATAATCGATATGCAGCTTAGCCGTTCAGAAATTGATCATCTATATGGCTCACGCCATATAGGTCATGATCATGCTCAAGGTTTGGTGCGCTTGATGGACTTCTTCTGCTTTAGTGAGGTTACTATACGGCCATTATATCAACTTGAGTAGTTATAATTGGACAAATAAAACTTTGGTGCGGGTGTTTAAGCCATGTTGGTTGACTCAATTTTGCGTCAATCTTGTATTCAACAGGCATGCCTTATTTCGGACATCATACAGCACTTTGTTGATGCCAATTTGGAATTTGATGCTTCTTATGTCTATGATGATGTGAAGAAAGCTATCAAGCATGCACATCTGTGTGGTTTAGCACATCGAAAAATTCTTTCCAATCCTGTAAAGTACCTCAAGAAAAATGTATGCTTACTGGATGAAAAAAATATGTTATTTTCACTTATATATTGTCCTCAACACTCATATGAAAATTTTCAGGAACATCTACTGAAGTTTCTGAGATTGCTCAGAGAGAATGGGAAGAAGCTTTTTCTGTTGACAAACTCTCCTTATTTTTTTGTGGATGGAGGAATGCACTTCATGTTCGAGGTAATTCCCTGCCAATGTATATGCATGGCCCTCTTATAACCGATTCCTTAATCAGGCACGTTGTTCTTTCAAATCTACAAGGATTCAGGTTTTAACCATAAATTTCTTCCCTCTCTTAGGAATCATTAGGACACAAGGATAACTGGAGGGATCTTTTCGATGTTGTTATTGCTGGAGCTAACAAACCGGAGTTCTATACATCTGAGCACCCATTTCGGTACTCGTTTTCTTACTTTTCTGTAGTTACATTTGATTTTTAATCTGCAATTAGCTTCAAATTTGGTACAAGATGTTTTTTTCGTATTACTGCTATAAAGTGAATCACACATTGCATACCCTTTTTTTCATGAAGTAACACCTGAATGATACTGATCTTTCAACTCTAAGCTCCACGAACAATTTTTTTCTTTGTGTCAACGTTTCTAACTAACCAAACTTTACCATGGAACTTCAATGTAGCTGTTATGACGTGGAGAAAGACACTTTGCATTTCTCCAAAGTTGATTCTTTTATTCCAAACAAAATATACTACCAGGGTTGTCTGAAGAATTTCTTGGAAATTACTAAATGGAAGGGTCCTGAGGTATTTCTACCTCAAAGGCCTCTTCTTATAGTGTTAAATTTATCATTCTCTGTTCTTCTGTTTCCTGTTGATGATTCCATCCTTTCCCAGGTGATATATTTCGGAGATCATGTCTTTACCGACCTTCGGGGGCCATCGAAAGCAGGTTGGCGCACAGCTGCCATCATTCATGAACTGGAGGTGAGACCGAATCTATTGCTTCTGCTAAACAAGAGATTCAAACTGTGGCTTGTTTATCTCTTTCAGAATGAAATATGGACACAAAACGGGGATGCTTATCGTTTTGAACAGGTTTGAAAAAACTGAGCTAATTCAGAAGAATAAGCTTAATTAGTAACTTGTTCTTCATTTCATCGACAGGCTAAGCTTCATTTCATACAAGAACTTCTAACAAGGCTTCTTGCTGCTGTTGGAACCAGTCACAAGAGTAATGACTATCATTCTCTTGTTAAGGATCTCAACGACGAAAGGGAGAATGCTCGTCATGCGATGCGAGCCATGTTTAATGAATCATTCGGAGCAACATTCATGACAGACACTTGCCAAGAATCTGCATTCGCTAACCATATCCATCGATACGCCGATGTCTACACAAGCAAGCCCGAAAACTTCTTGCTCTATCCACCAAACGCATGGTTACATGTCCCTCATGATGTCAAGATCTTGCCTCACCAAGTCAAGGTAACTTTCTCCTTCAAAAACTAAGTAAAATAAGCTTCAATCTCTTATCATTCTTCTAGGTACCATCTAGCGTTTTTCGGATATGAACGACTTATCCGAAGCAGAGAACTTCAGTTTCTGAGTTTTTGACATTACTATTGCTGCTGATGCACATATTGACGGCATTCCCATTTTTGAAACTTGTTCTAACCACAGATACGAACACAAATGTGATTCATATACTCATTAAATGACACATTTCGGATCCAAATTGAATCCGAGGTTGGTTGAATAATGCATTTTTTCGAGGAATATGATTCTCATAGTTACAATATGCATGAAAACATGGCTTTTGGTGTTATATTGCAGGAAAAATCATACGAATGTTATAAAGACTAAAACTCAGGAGAATTAAAGGTACAAATACTCAAACCAAATCACATAATTGAGTTCACATTTAATAATACATCAAGAACTTATGAGCCGAATCTCCTTCATCTAGTCGATCTTAACAGAAGAGTAAATAAGCCTTGTAAACAGGAAACAAGCTAAGAAGCCTATTGTACCAGTAAGCACAAAGAAAGCATACGAACCGATCAGCATATAACCGAAGTACAAGATACCTGACACTGGTTTCGTAATATTGAGCTTCGTGAAGAAGTAGAATGCCGCATAGAGAAACAGATATAATGCCGAAGATCCAGATGTAAGGTAAGATCTCCACCACCACAAATAGTCTTCACTGCATAGTTGAAAATAACATAGCACAATAGTAATCTCCGCACATGTCACGAGCAAAATGATGAATACGAGGAAGAGAAAACCGAAAAGATAGTAGAATTGATTCAACCAGATCGACGTCAAGATGAAGAATAGCTCAATGAACACTGCACCAAAAGGTAGTATTCCTCCAATCAATATGGAAAATATAGGGTTCATGTACCATGCTTGCTCGGGTATTTGCCTCGGAATTTTATTAGTTTTCACTGGATGCTCTATTGCAGGCTTTTTGAAACCTACATAACTCCCAACAAAGACAAGTGGAACTGAAATTCCAAACCATAAAAGGACTAATACGAACATCGTTCCGAAAGGAACAGCACCGGAAGATTCTTGTCCCCAAATCAAAGCATTCAAGATGAAAAATACTGTAAAGACGATACCAGGAAACATGAAAGCTGTTTGAAGTGTGATTTTCTTCCATTCTGTTCCTTTGAACATTTTATAGAGTCGGGATGATGCGTAACCGGCAAAAATCCCCATGAAAACCCAAAGAAACAGCATTGCAGTCATTAAACCTCCTCGGTTCGAAGGCGATAAGAAACCAAGTGCAGCAAATATCATTGTCACTAGAATCATTCCGAAGAACTGAACTCCTGTTCCAACATAAACACATAAGAAATCGGAGTGTGCAGGTGGTCTGAAAACATCACCGTGTACTAATTTCCAGCCCGTTTCCTCTTGAGCTTCTTCTTGAGTTTCTAACTGATTGTACTTAGAGATATCACGGTAAAGAGTCCGTAGCATGATCATAGCAACCATTCCGGATAGAAAAAGAACGATCATTACGGAATTTACTATTGAGAACCAATGTATTTGATCATCAGCCATGTAGAGATAAGCATCCCATCTCGAAGCCCACTTGACTTCACTTTCCTACACAACGAGGTAAACAAGTCGAAACTCAAGCCGGAATTTATATTAGAAAGAAATAAAATACCTGAAATTCGACATCGTATGTAAATATAATTTCATTCTTATCTTCAACCTCTTGTGGTGAATCAGAGCTAGTTACTGTGCGTTTTGCATTACGGTCACATGTCGTTAATTGCTTATTATCATCCCATTGCCCTTCGTATTCATGCTTAACACTGAATTCATGAACAAAAAGTAGCACGATAAATACACGAGCTCGTAATCGAAATGAGGGTTCGGAACGAGATTACCTGAATGGTCTTACTTCAAATCCAACGATTCGGGAAGCATCAGTTTCTTCATTTCGATGATACTTTACGACAAACGTCAAGTGATTATGGATAAAATACTTTTGCTCTGTTTTCTGATAAGTAAAGAGAAGTGAATAAGGAGAGTGACGAGGAATTTAACTACGCAATATAAATCAAATACTTACTCCGGCGTATTGTCCTTTCAAACCAACAAGAAAACCGTGCTCGTAAATAATGGAATCTATATCAGATCTTTTAAAAGGCATAACTAGAGGAAGATTGTCCAAAACCCTGTTCAAAACAAGACTCAACATTTCATGGAAAAATGAGAAAATGGCGTCTTTGGTTCTCGTAGTTTGATCATTTTGGCAAATTTAGTCCTCTAAGTTTATTTTGGCATTTTCAGTCCTCCTATTTTGGAACATTTGGCAAAATCGGTCCTCAAATTTCATATTTAGTTCTCCAAATGAAGTCGAACAAAATCGGTCCATGTAGTTTGATCGTAGTGGCAAAATTAGTCTCCGTATTATATAAAAATGAAAAATTACAAACTTTGGGGACCAAATTTGCCATAAAGATACAACTTGGAGAACCTAATTTGCCAAATGTGGCAAAGTAGGAGGACTAATTTTGCTACAAATAAAGTTAATGAACTTAATCGGCCATAATTGTCAAAATAGGAGGACCAAAATTGTCAAAATAAGAAACTACGAGGACCAAATTTGCGTGTCGCCCAAATGGAAATGGAATAAAAAGCTTTAAAGAGCTGAGCTTACATATTCACTCGATATTCATCATCGATCTTTTCCTTCAAATTTTTTGCATCTTTAGCCTCTAGTGTAACTCGACAAACGACCTTACAGATCTGAGGCTCTCGCATATTAAACTGCACCAATACGTTCTTGATCAAAATTTGCCATTAAAGGAGAAAACATGAATAAAATAGATCAACTGAAGAGAAATTTGAACGGGGAACAGACCATATAGGGAGAATTTTCGATACGATCACCACGAAGAACTTCGCCAAGATTCTCAGCACTATCAACAATTTTATCTGGCTTGCAGTAAGGAAGGGAGTAGTATGAGTACGGAAGTTGAGTTTTCACAGAAGTAAGCTTGTTGACCTTCACCTTCATCGCATCTCCCTGAAGCAGAGCATTAAAGAATCAGATAATTTCACACACAAAAGAAAAAACAACAACAATAGCACTCGGAAGTTAAAGGAATGTTGTTCATCCAAATCAGACTCCAAAACATCGCACCCACTTCATTACTCATGATCCTCCAAATGCAAATGCACGAGATCCACAAACACCAGATCAATGTGAAAGGTCAACGGCAAGACAATTACCTTTCCGAAATCTTGAGGAGCAACTCCAGGAAGGTAGAAGGAGCGAGCGCCGCCGACGAAAAGCAGCAGCGTTAAGCACACACACAACCCAGCCACGTGAGGCCTACTCCCCACAAAATCCATCTCCAGGAACACTCAAAAATTGCAAGATCGAACTTTTATTGACCAGATCCACAAACCTACGCGAAATCCTCAAATCTCGAAGTCTCTGCAACACTATCTACCCGAATTACGTAAGAATCAAAGACAATGAGAAAAAAGAACGACGTCGCTGAGTAAAATAAGTAAATACATGAAAAGTACTGGATTCGTTTTTGACCGTACGATATTGGTCCATGTAGATCTAACGGCAAATATTTTTTCACTATTTTCAGTTTCCTCATCAAGCCGCTAACAGCAGTACGCCTTCAGCAGAAAGCGCTCCACAGACGGCTCCAATCCGCAAAAAAATTCTCATACTTCTCAGGTACCGGATTTCTGTTTAAGGCTTCTGCATTTTCCGATGAGTCGGTGAGCGTCTTAAACTCGTTTATTGTATTGCGTGCTTGGGATTTCTGATTCTGAAATGCTTCGCACGAAATCCTTCCTAAAAAATTCGATAGGGTTTTCATTCAAGAAGCAATCCGTTTTCCTGCCTCACAGAACACTACCGCCGGCTAAAGGCCAGGATTTGGATTTCGTGAATGTAGTTAGCAGTTATTTGATTAATTCCGAATGGGAGAAACTAAACAAATTAGTGAATTTCTTCACCCCATTTAGAATCAAGCACATTTTGCTGAAAGCCAAAAAAGATTACGTTCTCGTGTTCGAGTTTTTCAAGTGGGTTGAGGTCAATAAAGCTGAATTGAACACCCTCGATGTGTCATGCGTTGTTCTTCACATTTTAACTAAATACAAGAAGTTTAAATCAGCAGACGTGGTTCTGAGGAAAATTCTTGCTAATGGATCATCTGAAATTGATCATCCCCGTAAGGTTTTTGATGCAGTAGCTTATTCTTACAAAATGTGTGAGTCTTCTTCTTTTGTGTTCGATGCTTTGTTTAAAACTTATGCACATATGAAGAAGTTTAGGAATGCTTCTAATTGCTTCTGTTGGACGAAGGAGTATGGTTTTTATCCTACTATTATTTCATGTAATGCATATTTAAGTGCATTGAATAGTTCGAATCGTTGGGATATTGCATTGGCGTTTTATAATGAAATTCGTAGGTGTCATATTTCACCGAATGTTTACACGAACAACATGGTTATGGAGGCTTACTGTAAACTCGGGAAGTTAGAGCTTGCTGTTGAATTGTTCAATGAAATGGAAAGAAAGGGGATACTGCACAATGTTGTGTCGTATAATACTTTGATTGCAGGTTATTGCAGCAAAGGCCTTGTCACAACTGGCTTGAAGCTTAAGAACACGATGGAGAAAAACGGGATGCAAGTCGATCATGTTACGTATAATATTTTGATGAGTGGATTTTGCAAGGAGGGAAAAATGCATGAAGCATGTAGATTGATGGGAGAAATGAAAAGCAAGGGAGTTTCGGCTACCGTTGTAACTTACAATACATTGATCAATGGTTATGGTGTTATCGGGTATGCTGCGATAGCTACACAGTTGTTTGATGAAATGTCGAGTGATGGTGTAAAAGCCGATATTTTGACTTATAATGCTGTGATTTTGGGGCTTTGTAAAGAGGGTAAGACGAAGAAGTCTGCTTACATGGTAAAAGCGCTTGATAAGGAAAAGCTAGTGCCGAATTCTTCGACATTTGCGGCTCTTATTCAAGGTCAGTGTGTAAGAAACAACGCTGATCGTGCCTTTCAGGTATATAGAAGCATGGTTCGGAGTGGTTGTCACCCGAATGAATCGACGTTTGAGATGCTTATGTATTCGTTTCTTCGGAATCAAGACTATGAAGGGGGTTTTAAGGTGTTGAATGAGATGAAGGATAGAGGTGTAGCTCCAACACTGGAGATATTATCTGATCTGATCAAAGGATTGAATCGATGTGGTGATCGCAAGCTAGCTGTTGATTTGTGTTCCGATTTGAAACGAGGAGTCTCCTTGTTCTCCGAGGATCCTCGATATCCGAGAACCATTTTCAGATAAATTATTCAAACAGAATCTGGAACATATCCGAGAATCTAAATTATTCGAACAGATGATAAATCCGAGGGGATAAGGTTCAAGAAGAGTTCTTTAACACCCACTCGACCAAAGTCGAAACTCCGAATCCGGTTGCGCTTTTCTTCTTGTCGTTCCACACTGGTCCTGCCATGTCTATGTGCATCCATGGCACATTCTCATTCACAAACTACAAGGAAAGTAGCTTCAGAAACTAATCATATATTGGTTGCTTCAGTTTCTGGATGGATGTTCTATTGAAAAGCCATAAAACAAACCTGTTTAAGGAAAAGAGCAGCAGTAATGGCACCACCTTGACGAGCACCGGTATTAACCATATCGGCAACTCCGGATTTCATTGATTCCCAGTAACTTTCCTCCATTGGCATTCTCCATAGCTTTTCTCCACTAACCTCTGCAGCTCCAAGAACTTCGGTAGCAAGCTTGTCGTCTGGAGTAAATACACCTGTTTTCAGTGCAGCAATAAGTAAAACTCCAAAGTTGATATAAAGATAAGCATACCGGCAATAGAAGGTCCAAGTGCGACAATGCATGCCCCAGTGAGTGTAGCCAGATCAACTATCTGTCCATAGCACAAATTATCTATAGAGCATCACATATCTAGGGGAACATTTTTAGAAGAAGTGATTATAATGTACCTTCTCTACACCTTGATTGCAGGCATATATTAAGGCATCAGCTAATGTGAGCCTGCCTTCGGCATCTGTATTGTTTACCTGAGAGGAAAATCACTATAAAGTGTCAAGTGGAATCTAAGAGTGGTGAAAAATACCTCGATCGTCTTTCCGTTTGATGCAGTGACAATGTCTCCAGGTCTCATACCTTTTCCACTTATCATATTCTCACAAGCTGCAACAATGAAGTGAACCTGCAAATGCATTACTAAAAAATTAATGCAAAACCAGAGCTCGAAGAAAAATGAAGCCAGTTGAAGAAATCTACCTCAACTCCCGGAGGCTTAACTTGACCAAGAGCCTTTGCTGCACCTAATACTGCTGCTGAGCCTCCCATATCGAATTTCATTAGTTCAATTAAGCATCCAGGTCCAGTTTTTATATTGTAACCTCCACTGTAATATGCATCAATCTATCATTGCTTATTTTGTTTAAAAACACCTTATAATCTCACTAATTTCCAAGCAATCTTAGAAGGCTTAAACAGCTCAATTCTAAAGCTAAAAGATATTGCTTGTCACCTGTCAAAAGTTAAGCCCTTTCCAACCAAGGCGAGCTTGGTTTTAACATCTCCATTAGGAGGCTTGTAGCATAAATGTATAAAATGAGGAAGATTTTCTGAGGCTTCAGCAACACCTAAATATGAGCCCATCTTCAATTCCTTGCATTTTTCTACATCCAATATTTTTGCAGAGAGAACATCACTGTGCTCCGATGCGATTCTTTTCGCTTCATCAGCAAGTACAGCTGAAAATCACAAAAAACTCAATACGAGAAGAATATCATTACAAATAATCACTGAAATGGAATAAGGCATATACATACCTGGTGTTAGCACATTAGCTGGAGCATTTACAAGCTCCCTTGCAAAAATAACACCAGAAGAAACATCTCCTGCATACTTAAGTTTCTTCTCAATTTCAGGTCCAATACCAAGTCCAACAATATCCACAGATTTTAAAACTGCTTGTTTTGATTCAGATTTAAACCTATTATCATCAAAGCTTCCCAAAATCGCACCTGTTGAGTGTAAATCAAACTCTCAAGAGACTAAAAGAAACAGATATAACAGAAATTGTACCGATAGCAATAGCAGAAGCAATATTTGGCTTCAAATCATCAGTAACCTCTTCCAAAAATGGGAGAGCAATAGCAATATGAGTTGCTTGAGCAGATTTCGCAGCCGTAACAACAGACTCGCCAAGATTGCGATAAGTTAGAGTTGATGCTGTGGAGCCAATTCCAAATAAGCCGACTCGCTTTGCTCCGAAACTAGAAACCCTCAAAATTGTCGACTGTCCAGGTTTTCCAGTAAAGTCCTCTTCTGTTGAAATCTCAGATAACAACCCGCTTAAATTTGAATCTAACTTCTGAAGTAATGAGTTCTTAAATTTGTAATTTTCATCTTTAGCGATGTCTTTTTCTGTCACGCCAACAGCGAGTATGTCTCCTTTCCATTCACCAATATCAATCTCCTTCGCAGCAAAGGAAATCTAACAATAACAAAAATTACAATCCGAGCGAGATTTAGAGAATCAACAACGAAAAGCAACTAAATCGGATTAAGAAAACAAATCGAAGCAGATCAAAATTGAGAGAAATCTGAATAGAAAGACCTTTGGAGAGTCTATTTTATTGGGCTGTGTGAGGCCAAGAGCAGCCCGAGCAATAGAGTGAGCCATACGTTTTGTTCTTCTACAATGAAGTGGAGCAAAATTCAGAAATGAGAGGCGATAATGAGAACGGTATGGCGATGAAGAAACTGAATAAATGTGCAGCGTAGAAGCTACTCTAGCGACGGCCATGGGAATCGTGACAGAGTAGAGATATTTATGGCAAGATTCGTTAAAAAGATACACATATTTAATTCCATTAAATAAGAAATAGAATAAAAACATTCAATACAAAATATTACACAAGAACAAGATAAAGAAACAAGCTAAGTTCTTCATGAAAACTACACAGAAAAGCACAGAGTTTAGTTCTTAGTACCAATGTCTTTGAGAGCACAGATTTGTTCTTCTCCCATTGCAGACATAACCGATACGACGAGGTCCTTACCATCTTCAAATCCAGCCTTAATCTGCAGATACAAAAGTATGAGTACTGTAATTGCGAATCAGAGAAAGAAAGCATTTTGTTCTCACCTGGCTAAGAAGATTGTCGTCAGTAGGGAGCTTCAGATCATCTTTTGTGTTACCATTTTCAGTCAGAAGAGAAACCTACAAAGTGAAGAAGTTGACACAATGTTTGTGTTTCTAATCATGTAATCAAAAGTGGGTATTGAGCTCTTCATAAGTTACTTACGAAGCCATCTTCGGATATGTCGATGAGCTGATAATCAGTACGATTCACATGAGGAACCTGAGAAAAATTGGACAAAATGAGGTGATGGTATAATGAGAAAAAGGAAAGTGGATAAAAGTGAAATATTACATCACAATTGTGGGAGGATGGTACAATATCTTCAAGCTTTTTGCCATTGAATATGTCGATAGCGACAAAGTGGCATTTGGCATGACCATGCTTGCCTGTTTTTGAGGTAGACACTTCGACCACCTATGATCATTTGAATCACAAACCCTATTCAATATTCAAACATTCTAAATACTTCCACTCTCATTTTTTGGTTTTCAGAAATAGTTCCAAATCACAAAGAAACGCAAAGCCAATCGTTTTGTCACCCTAAACCCTGAAAATTAACTTAGTAAAGATAAGTTAGAATACAAGAGATTCATCACATCACGTAAAACAACGGTGAATTCAAAACAATGCATCAAGCTCCATTTACACGAAGAATTTGACTAAATTAAAGCTTCTATTTTATGGAGATTTCAAAGGGGGGATATTTTTTTTCTTATAAAAACTGCCAAAATAGTACCAAATCTCAAAACAAAAGGGGAAAATTGATCAATCAACGAGAAACACAGTGCCTCAAAACCTAACTGATCTAATACGAAAAAACCACGCAAAGTCCTGGCTATAAAAATTTCAATATATCATAAAAACCAACAACGAAACAAAATTCTTGAAGCAAAATCACATCCGTAATCAAACCCACTAAGATGAAACACATAGAAATGAGAATTGACCTTGCAAGGCCGGGATTTGATGACTAAGTATCCATTCTTACGAATTGTTCCAGCCTGCTGAGGGTAAGTCTTGGAAGCGCCAGCGTCCGCCTTCGACTCAAAGTGATGTTCCTCGTCCGACATCTCCTCTCTAGTTTCTCAGGAAATATTTTCTTGGTCTCGAGACCGAGAAATACGCACGTCGTTTTCATAAATATGTTTTATTTT
The DNA here is from genome assembly GCA_009725065.1 of Utricularia reniformis. NCBI lineage: Eukaryota > Viridiplantae > Streptophyta > Magnoliopsida > Lamiales > Lentibulariaceae > Utricularia > Utricularia reniformis. The sequence goes on along the minus strand of RWGZ01001047.1, from coordinate 208,705 downwards.
TAAAAACCACCGGATTAATTTATGGGCTTCCTAAATTGGGCCTGTTTATATAAGGCCCAATCCTTGTAGCCCAACATAGTAGCGTTTTATTTTCAAACCGACTGAATTTCCTGGCAATCAGTCGCTTGGTGAGTTAGGGTTTAGAGATTGCGCCTCACAAATTCTCATTGGATAATTCTTCATCGCCACCCGAGAAACTCGAAAAGATTATGGTGGTGTTCTCACACAAGGCTTAGACGGCATTTGGAGGAGTGGGCAATTAATTGTTGTTAAGAGGTACGTATGGTCCTTTGACAGTGATCTCTATTTCTATATGCCCCTTTGACTTGCGAACTTCTTCATTTTGGAATTTTCATTGTAGTAATTGCATTGAATATTACCCAATCAGTTGTTTAGTTGGAAAACTCAAAATGTCTGTTGGTTTGAGTTACGCATTTGCCCTGAATGCAAAGGCATTTGCTTGCCCAGTTGCTTAGAATTCATTTGCTTGAAATGCAAGGGTAAAGGATGTGGAGTGGTTGGAGTACTTACAAATAAAACCTTCAACCTACAAACTTTTCGGTAGGTGGGTTAATGGAGTAAAAAAATTGAAAAATAGGCAATTTTGATCAAAAAAATTTAAGTGGTTATTTGGATAAAAAACTCAAAACTAATCCCTCTAAAAATATACGAACTTTGGAGTCTTAAGTGTGATTTTTGCCGAGTAGAGGTGATAACTATGGTTCTTTTGATATGCAGGATTAGTCTAATTGCGATAAGTTTCAGTTGGAAATATGAAAGGAGGGAGGAAGAATCTCAAAAGGGCTAAGGAGGAAAAGATGGTAACTCTTGAACAAGGTCAAAGCATTATGCAGGTTGTGGATCTGAGGGGCTCTAATCTTATTGAGGTTTTGATTTTTTCCACTGTCCTTCTAGTCTGCTCATTCAGTTTCTATACCTGTTCATTTTCATAGCATTAGTTTATGGTTATATTGATTAGGTAATGGATGGAAAAGGGTACAAATTATTGGCAATATTTCCTGCAAAATTTCAGAAAAGCATGTGGATGAAACGAGGTAACTATTGGTTTCTTAAGATTGAGGTTATGTGCCTTGAAGGTTTTTGTTTGCCATTGAAATGTATGATTTTTGGTGAGCATATAGGGTTGTTTTGCCTGATTTATAGTGATGCTTGGTGGGTTTATTTTTGAAAATTGTTAGTGTTTGTAACATATAATAACATCAGTGATAAGCATAATTTATTTGGAGCAAAAAGAGCAGTTATATTTTGTGGGTATTGGCTTAATGAGAAGTTCAACTTGAATAATGAATTTTAAGCTGCACAAAACATTAGCATAGTTTCTGATTATGTATTGTGGTTAGGAAACTTTGTTGTGATTGATGAGAGCGGAAGAGATGAAGCTATGGAATCTGGTAGAAAAGTAGCTGGTATGGTGACTCAAGTACTTTACCATGAGCAAGTTCGTTTTCTTGAAAAAACTCCGAATTGGTACGCCCTTATTGTCAATGTACAGATATTAGTATAACACACTGCTTAATTCATAATTGTACTCTGCTGCAGGCCAGATGTGTTCAAGTCTGCAAAACCGAACCTTGCAAATCAAAATACACAATCTTTGGAAGATGAAACCTCAACCTCAACCTCCAGCGGTGATGAAGGACTTCCTCCTTTGGAACCAAATCAAAATAGAAGAAATCCTTTTCTTTCTCGCATGGATGTAGTAACAGATTCTGATTCTGATACAGATTCCTAGTAAGTGCAATTATTTGATGTGTTTCTTTTTGCATTTTTGTCCTAACTCTCCAATTCCAATTATGATTTTGACACCCAACCAGAGTTCAGCTTCATCAATTTGCATATCATGATTTCAATTATATTTTTTATTTGTGTTTAATTTTGCCTGTTTTTTGAATAGCTTCTGTATGAATGTTTTTCATAATCGTAAATTAGCCGTTGAGTTCTGCTGTTATAAATGTAGCCGTTGGGTCCGAATAGTTTCAATTAAAGGTGCATAATGTTTTTGTGAAATATGTTCGCCTTCCTTCTCTCTGGTCGGCCCATCTCCGCTGCCTCTGTTAAACACCGGTGATCCAGTCACCTATTTTACTGTGAGTTATGTTGGGTTCGAATTCTTCTCCGCCAATATGACCCGCCGGCTGTTTGACTTCCTCCCCTCATGAAATGTCGCATTCCAGGGAACATACAAAGGAAATTGAAAGCCAAATACCGAAGATGAACAGGGGGGCTAGCTTATACCAAACTCTTGAGCCTGGAGTAAATATCTCCTAGAGATTTTTCTGCACTGGGGGTTCTTGTCCGCGCATCTCGTTTGCTAGTCGCATATCCTGTTTCGTCTATCTTTGATGGCCGTGAAGAAATAATTCTTCTTCTCTGGTTAAAAGGATTGTTATTTTTTGAGAAATAATGGGATTGAATGATGACATATTGGTCTTTTGATGTTCTTTTTTCTAGGCTTCTTGATGACAACAGAAATAATTGTGGCTTCTGTTGGAGGTCGTGTTCATCAATTTATTGTGCATTTTTGTTTTTCGAACTTAAATGCAGAGATTTTGTTCTGAATGTAAATAATGATTGGGTATTGTTTTATCGTTGAACAGAGAAGATGATTCTAGCGGTATAATTGCTTCAGTAGGTAGAAATCAAGGCATGTTTACAAATCTCCCAAAACATTAAGTTTATACTGCTTTAGTTGGGAACACTTCACTGTTGATTGCTGTCTGTTTGTAATCTAGACCATTTCAGTTCATTGCTCAGGCAGTTGCTCATGCACTCGGGCTCGATTTCTATAACATTTAAAGGTATTCAGGTACTTTTCATTCTTTTAAGTTGATCATAGTCTGAAAATCCTTCACAGGCTGTGATTAAAGGGAGAGATATGTCTCAGGGGTGTTTTGCTGAACGTTGTGATCTTAATATGGTCTGTCAGAGCTTCGTTTGTTAGATCATGCTCTTTTTCATAGATAGTTTACAAATCACTTTTTTTGTCTTGTCCATGATTTATTTCATTACGAAGTTCACTAACTTTTTTGCTGAAAAATTATTTACTTCTAGTTGAAGAATAATTACTGGGGTCTCGTCTTCTCCGGTCCCCGCTTTTGGGTATTGATTTCACTAATTGTCCTGCTGAATTTCCGGATCCAATTTCATCACCACCCACGATATTCGTTTTGTTGTCTGCTGAAACTGTGAATTTGGTGGATTTGAATGATTAAATGGCTTTTGTTGCGAGTTTAATACTCGGATTGATTGTGGGTATTGTACGGATTGTTGCTTTCGTTCGTTCTTAGAATGCTCAGTTGAAGAAGCGGACGGAGTTCGTGAGTTTGATTTAGTTTTAGTTCGTTTCTATGCGTTTTTTGAAATGGTTTTTGTGTAATGATTAGTTTTTGTTAATGCTGCGGCAGTTGCGGGTTTGGCGATCTGATCTATGACGATGAAGGGATTCATCTTTCACAACTAGAACCTAGAAAGGTGAAGGGTGTATGGTTGAAATTGGTGTGGTTTGGGAACACGACACATTTGGGAAGGTAGCTTAGCAGCATTTTTTCTGTTGTTTGGATGCTGTAGCTTTGCTGTTATGTTAATAAGAATTGGGAGTGCATTGATTTCATGGGAAGATGCATTTTAACATTAACAAGGGCATTGATGAAAGGCGAATACAAAGAGTCATTGCCTGAACCTCCATCTCAAATTGAAGCGACTCCGTGTAGGTGCCCAAAAATTGCGGTGGGCTGAAGCAGGAGAACAATTGGTAAGTATTATTATTGAAAATTCTTCTAACGTCCTTCGTGTCGTGTATTGAAAATTCTCTGTTGGCCTTGTATTGACCATGTTCGCCGGACCTTACACTATTAGCAGCAAGCAGAATCGGATGCCCCAAAACCTCAATCTAAATCTACCTGAAAATCAGAGGCTTGTGCAGGATGCCCCAATCAGGAAGCTTGTTCTACCGCTCCTAAAGTACATCATCCTGGTTTGTTCTAAATTCGGTTTTCATGGATTCCTGAGTTCAAGATTTAATGGCTATGAAACTGAATTTTGAAGTTACAACTTTCTCGTTGAACACAATATAGAAGATGATCAATAATTCTTGGATTTAAGAGTGAAATTGATTACTAGGGTTTCATTTAGGACACTGGGCTGGTGTTCTTTATTCCTTATTAAAACAGCGCATTGTTTTTCTTTACAGATTTGGTCTCTATTGTTGAAAGAACAGCAACATCGAAACATAAAATCCTTGTATTATCTGGGAAAGCGGTGTTCTTTTGCACTAGCGCCATGAAAAGAAACTTCCATTTATCAGTACAAAAGTTGGAAAAGGTATTTATTTTCTTCTATTCTAACTGGACATTGTTGTGATTGCTGGTTAGCTCGTAGCTTGTGTATTTGCTTGCTGCTGTGCCTGTGCTTGGACTTGACCTTTTGTGGGGAGCTTTGCTGCTATGGCCCTTAACTCATCTGCAATCTCAGTGAAATTCGGTCGTTCTGATGGCTCCGATGACCAGCATCTCTCCATTAAAGTCCTCCAGTCTGGGTCACATGACTCCGGCACAGGAGGTCTCAGCGTGTTGGTTACCATGCCTCCGATAATGGCTCCGTAATGCAAGTCTGCATAAGGTTCATTGCCTGTGAGAAGCTCCCACATCACGATTCCGTATGAGAATACATCAACCTGCACACCAACAAAAAAATGTACCACTTCTAGTTATCAGCCTGAAAAGTGGAAGAAGAAAGAAAAAAACCTTTTCGGAGACAAGGCTGCTGCTTCCGTTAAGAAGCTCGGGTGCCATCCATGGAAGCGTCCCTCTAACGCCACCGGAAATTAGTGTTTGGCATTTCACCTTGGAGAGGCCTAAGTCACCAACCTTGCATATTGGCCGGTGAGGACCCCGGAGATTTACAAGTAAATTGTCACTTTTCAAGTCAAAATGAACTATATTCTTTCCATGCAGGTACTCCATCCCAAAGGCTACATCCATGGCAATTAAAAGCCGTTTTCGCTTGTCGAGAATCCTGGTAATGTTATATAAGTTATCGAAGGAACCGATTACCAGAGATTGTAGCAGCAGCAGGGTTGTTTGTTACCTCTCATTCCTCTGCAGTGCATTTCTCAGGGAACCATTCACCATGTATTCAGTAACAGTTGCCACTGAATCATCGGATCCGTCGAGGGCAACTCCGTAAAAAGCAACGACGTTAGGATGGTGTAAGTCTGCTAGCTTGATGGCCTCATTCCAGAAATCATCCCTCTGATCAAGCAAAAGTTAGTCACCAATGCAGTGACTAGTTAATCGGAAACAAGGGAACTGACTGACCATTCGATCTTGTTCCGAGGGTTTCCCACAAAAACACCTATCATTGATTCGTTTAATTGCAACATCGGAGCCTCTCCACTTTCCATGAAATACAGTACCAAATGTACCAGAACCCAATTCCCGCAGCTCTTCCAGGTCACTGTTTTTTATGATCTGAGAATGTGCAAGTCATAAGGCAGCTTAGAATTTCGTATCAAGGATAGACAAAATCTGAAAACCTGCAATCGACCGATTCTGGATGAAGGGAAGCCGAAATTCATCTTTTCCGGCATTGTTGTCTTGATTTCCTGGATAATACACAGTCCGAAACCGGCAAAACAGGTGAATATGCAGCATTTTACGAATTATCTGGAAATATGGCTGCAATTGAGATAAGAACCTCATATCTGTCTCTGTGCTGAGTTTCAACATTTTGAACTTTAGTATCACCATTTTTCAGGCTTACTCCAAAAGAAGCACTCTTTGGTGCATCCGAAACAGGACTAGAAGAATTAAGAACAGAAGCAGCCACGGCCTCAGCAACAGCTTTAAGTTCTTGAATCTGTTCTTCTGCAGACAACAATAAGTTCAATATGCAACAAGCGCAATGTAGTGGGATGCGTACCCTTATTCGATGAGCACTGATCCTGACTAAATGCATAAGTTGTTTCACCAATAAGATTATCTTTCTGCCCTGAAGTTTCCCTTCTTATCTGAATTTTGCAAGGCATAGGAGGAGGAAAAGCCATGTCAGCTTTCATACTCCATAGATCCTGAATGTCTCCATCACCGCAGTAGGGTAATAAGGTTGATCCAGCATGCAAAACAGAGTCCAAATCGGAAGTTACTCTTGTCTTTGACCATCCACAGTTGTCTTTCTGTTCATTTATTGATGGGATTCTCTCTGCCACAAGAGAGTTGCTGTTGTTGTTATTTGGAGGTACAAGATTAGCCCCAGCCACTGAACATTGATACAAATTGGGATTCCCTGTTGGAAAAGTATCTGCTGCTCCAGGTAACTCCAACCCCACAATCTCTTCTTTCATATCATCACCACTGGGCTTATTGAGTTCATTCAGAAGAAATACTTCGGCTGGCCTTACCCGGAGATTTTCCAATCTACCATCAATTTGAATCAGTTCATCCATGAGATTTACACCAGTAACATTACCGGGATATTCTTTTGGAGATTCACGAAAAGGGTATTCCCAAGCCTGCTGGGGACTAGCCACATAAATTGTGTCACTATTTAATGGCCGGCTAATCAGTGCATCCTTTGTGTTTTGTATTTGAGTTGGAAGAACTGGAATCTGGAAAGCTTGACCGGGCACAGAAGAGTTAACTGCTAACGTGCCACCGGGAAATTGAACAGGAGCCATTATGCCAGTGGTAAGTGCAACCTTGGAAGGATCAGAGTTTTCCATCTTCGGATGCGACTGAACATTCTGCAAGACGTCGACAGCCCGTGCTTGAACATCAGCCAGATGTTCAACATTAGTTTCAGCAACAGCTCTAGTTACAGTAGATCTTATCAATGGCCGTCCTTGATCATCCACACAGAGGCTACGATAAGCTGATCTAGAGTCTGCTCCATTGCTACACTGGCTTTCCTTTGGGTCCTCAGCCACAGAATCAGAATGAGCATGTGGCAGTGCTTTTTGACACATATGACAATCCTTGAATCTGAGGGTTTTTTCAGTATACACACCTTGCCTTGGATCAGCCATCTTAATCTGCTCGGGACGTTGAACATGATCATATGCTCCTCCAGGTACATTTGGACTATACATTTGCTCATGAGGTAGTTGGGCAACCCAATGCATCAACATACCTTCTCGGGGGTAGTGCTCAATCTGAACCGGTTGTGGTTGAACAATGCTCATGTGTAAAGCAGGAGAATGCTGTTGAGAAGCCCCGGAAGGGATAGGCCGTTGAGCAAAGACGGGCGTTAAGACTTGAGCAGGATATCGAATTTGAGAAGGGATCGGAACAGGATCCATGAAAGGAGGCATGGCTGGTGATGGTACTGGAACACTTACAACAGGGATTACCTGAGAAATGGGAGCTGTCTTTGGAATAATCGGCGGAGGAGAAGCATCGGAATTTAGTATAGAACTAGGATTCGCATGAGAAACTCTTAGTTTCTTATCAGAATTACACTTTGGAAAAATACTATTAGTCATTGGAAGGCTAATAGCTTCCCCTGATCCATCAACAACTTCATTGCCACTAATATCTGAATTCTGAGAAACTGTACTCTCAATGCTCTCCTTACGTGCAATACTTCTAAATCCATTTGTTACCCCAGTAGTCACAGCTTCAACATCCTCGATATGCATCAAAGAAACAGTCTCGAGCTCGGAAGGCAAAAATAGAAATATCCTCAGCTTAGCTGATCCCTCAGGGGAAATCTCGAGCAACCTCCGGTACTCATCCATCATATTCTCAAGATCATCGGCACAAGAAACGGAAACCAGTGCATCGAGATCCTCGTCCGGCAACTGATACTTGATCATCACATTCGGTAAGTAAATTTCCACCATTTTCTGCTCAAATTCACTAAAACTAACATCTTTTCTTAAACAGATTATCCTAGTTTGGCCACCTACATATCTCAAAGCTCCATCACTAGGACGTGGCAATATCTTCCCACCAAAACTACATAAAAATTTAACCTTCACACATGAAGCAACACCTCCATCTTCACTAGTTTGATCATAAGAATTAGGCGTTCCCATCATCATTCCACATTGTGAAGAATTACCATAGACATTTGATGCAGCTGTCTGAGGCTGAGAAGAAATAACCTGCTGCACCCAACCAGTAACAGTAGGTATGGTGCTATTAAATCCTAAAGGCACAAACCCACCATCTGAAACTGAAACTGCAGTCGGGTAATAAATAGCCCCAACATCTCAGTGGGGTTGCATAGTAACCCTCAATGCCTCGCCCTGATGAAGGTACATGACCAATTCTCGGGTCCTCAATCATATTCAGCGGTAGTAAATCATTGGGTATAGAGTTTTGATCGTACGTCATCCCAAGCAGTAGACAAGATTCTTTCTACCTTAAAAAGCAGATGATCCTTTCAATCTAGCTCTAAAAGAAATGCACAAGGTTGTTCGTGTTCCTAAGCTGAGGCTTTGCGCTTTTTAGCTTTATATATTAATTTTCTCGAAGCATCATTGGATCAATGTGGCCAAATTGGTACGTGGAAGGCCACTTGGCTGGAATTCAGCTAATCGAAGGTCCAGAAGATTTCTTCACTCTCTATCAAATTCTCAAAAAAAAACAAAACACAAATGATCCAGCAACCATAGTCATCATTCTTTAATTGGGGACGTGTAAAAATGAATCTTGACGTAACTTCATCATTTTTTGTTTTTATCGATATTTTAAAAATCGGTACTAGCTCATATATTGGACGAGTACTAAGAGTATTCATTCGGTAAATATCGAACCGAATTTCAATTAACGAATAAGTCAAAAAACTATCTACCAAATACCGAATCAATCGAATTGTTTCAGTTCAGCTTCTCAATTTACCGAAATACCGAATTTTCTGAAATTTAATCAAATTAATCATAATAATATATTTAATTATATAATTAAATACAAAAATATTAGTTTTATTTTAAATTTTTTTAAATTTTATTGGGTAAATTATCGAATACCGATTTTTTTATAAATGGTCGTAATTTAAAATCCGAATATCGTATCGATTTTATAAGCACCCCTAACGATTCGGTAAAACAAATCTGTATCAGATATGTCTGATATGCATCAGAATTAAAAAAAATTTAATGATTGCACCCCTAACGAGTACAGTGTTCTTACTTAGAAAAAATAAGAATAAAAAATTATACAACCTAAATCAAACAAATTAGATCTCATTCGACCTGCTTAAAACTCACACCGATCGGTATATTGTTTAAATACTGTCCAAAATAATACGTCCGAAATTTTCAGTATATTGGGAATTTAAAAGAATGGTTTTTATGGGATTTTTTATATTTGTTATGGTGGATTCATCCTTGACAATGCAATTCATTCATTGATTCAACTGATGAGATTGCAATTGCACTTAAAGTACACAACATTCACTGCATTTCAAGCCAATATTCATACAAAGTTTCAAATGAAACAAGAAAAAACCTCTGAAACTGAGATCCTCCTGCTCATTTGAGCATTACAGTCGCATATAAGTGTATTTTCAAGTGTTCTAACAAGCATTTGCAATTTCTCTAGATCCGAAATCCATTCGTTCCGAGTCAAGAATGTCGAAGAATACATATACAGCAGCTGCAATGCTTGCTTACCAGGAGATACTGGTAACATTTTGTTTATGTTACTTTGTGTCTGATGAAACTTTCACAAGTAACGTTCATCAGCTACTGCTTTGTCACCTCCAACACTAATTTTGACAACAAAGCTTAAAGAATTGTGATTCGAATCCTGAATAAAAGTAGAATCTTGAAGCTTTATTACCTCTTGCGCTTGCTTTTTGGAGATGATGACGAAGATGGATTGCTATGCCAATTTCGTTTCCTTTGGTTGATGAACCAGTTGTTTATCTGCTTCAGTTGCAGCCCTGTTTCTTGAACCAATCGAGCTTTGTCTTCCTCCTATAATATCCCATTAACATCAACTATGAAGTCTAGTTTTTCTATTATAAGATTTGTGCTTACAGTGGGATAAGGCCATTTGGAATGAGATTGCCACCAAGCTTTCAACACAGAAGTAGTATCTCCGGGAAGCTTTCCGGCTCTCCGTTTTCGAAGAATTTCTTCTCTAATATCAACAATCTTGTCTTTGTAACCTTGTTTAAGCTCATGCTTTAATTCTTGTCTCACTCTCTCCATCAAAGTTCTCTCTGATTCAGTAGGAACTAAAGGACCATATCCCATTGTATCTCCTCCTTCAAGACTTTCATCGAACAGGTTAGCTTCACTCTCACCTTGATCCTCATCATCATCAGACATTGTTGCTCCAGTTCCTTCTCCAGGTGCCATTCCTGTTTCATAACAATCAATTCAACTCTAGGTCTGAGATTTTGAGACTGTTTTTTTACCTGTCAAGCTTTGTAAAGATTGCTCAAGCTCCCAACAAGCCATCACTGCTTCCATGGCGTGTACTCTGACATGCTGCTGCAGTTGTTCTTTAAATGAAGATAGCAACAGAACGTAATGCGTCTACACACACAAAAAGTACTCCGATTAACATCTGGTTCATGGAAATTGACTTAAGAGATGTTACCATGAAATGATCGAGGTCCTTTTCATCAAGAGGCGGTTGACTCTGTGCGAGAACGGAATACTTAGCGACGACCTGTTGAGATTGAGCGAGCTGGGCGTCTATTCTAGGCAACTGATCCACCGGCGTCGCGATACGCAGGCAAGCCACGTGAGCAGATAACAGCTCTTCGTAGAGTGGGTGGCAAAGAATATCCGCCTTACACTTCTCTCTTTCCCAGTTTGTCCCTCCGCCACCACCGTTGCTATTTCCGTTATCACCTCCCCATTCCTGAAGCTGATTATGATGATGATGATCACTCTTATCCCGAGGCGAAGTTGGGCTCGGTTGACCTAGCCACGGATGTTGGTACCCTGAACCCGCGTTGATCCAGTTTCCCGTTACCCCTGCCGTTGCTGTAGTCTGCATCAGCAATGGTTTATCGTCGGGAGAGTGACGTTGATCGGGTAAAGCCGATTGAAAAACGGATACCGGTCCTGATTGGTTGAATGCGATTTCTTGTTGATGATTCAGATTATGGTAGCTGTGTGGTGGATTATGCTGCTGTTCTTGAAACGCCATAGCTGCTTCTTCTTCCTCGTATAACTTTCAGGAAGCTAAAAGTGGAAAATTCGAAGAGTATTAAGTATTGAAGAAGATGCAACTGTCTAATGCACATATTCTTCAAAGGTTGGAATGGAAAGGAAAATAGGTAAGTGGTTAGGGGGACCATTGTAATAATTATGGAAATGTAGGGACCACTTTGTTATTTTTATATTTTTAAGGCAAGGGATGGGTTAGGAATTGTGAGGAATTTGAATTAGTTGGAAATTGTAATTTGTTATTAAAAGTAGATTCTTTGGGTAATAAATAGATACTATTGTACCTCAGTGTAATTTGACTGGTATACTTTATTCATTATTGGGGGGCCCCTTTATTTTACTTTATTTACCTAAAAAGGCTCCAGGTTCCATATTTCGCAATTTCATCCCTTATTTCGGTGGGACAAATTATATTATATTATATTTTATTTTTTTTGTTCATTTTTAAGGGTACAATATTCATCCGGTTATATAATAATTATGATTTAAAATCCGATTTTATGTTTAATTATTATGGAGCGCACGTGATTACGATGTAAGGCAATAGTACATGAGGTTTTACATCGAAAATCTCAAAAGAAATGAAAAAAAAAAGTAGTTCTTGGAGACCACTAAATTGCGTACAAGAACCGAAAGAATCAAATTGAAAGAGAGATTTAACAATGATAATCTAATATCGAAAAGTTAGCTCATTTACTTCATCGTGATCTTGCATCTATAGAACTTTCTAGAGCTTGAAATATTTTTACTCACTCCATATTCATCACCCCTAATGATCGTTAGATCCTTAAAAATTTGTAACATCTGTCTTGACTATGTATAATGCTATAACAGTCTTCAGTTTCTTTAAGACTCTAGTGTCTCATTGACCATATCAGACCCACTATGAATCTACAATAACCGATCCGTTTTGTAGCCTACAAATCCGATCCGACCAACCATAGATACTGCTCCATTACTTAGAAGACTTTCATTTTATTTTTTGGGTGATGTTTGCCCACGGTCCCCCAACTTACGGGGTGTGTAAAGGACATGCTCTCCAAGTTACAAAATTGCAAATATGGTACACCTTTTGATAAAAAATATGCATTTATAGCCCTCCAACTTCAATTAAATGCAAATAAGACACCTTAAGTTTTCAATACCGTTTATGATTGATACTTTAATGAACTCGTAAATTTTTAATATTTCATGCACAATTGTCGAACATCAAGGGTAATTTTTGTATAATTTTTCAAACGGGTCCTATTTTCGACAATTGTAATGAGTTTTCAAACGGTTTTCAACTTACGGAAAACTGGGTGCTAAATGTCAGGGGTAAAAAACAAACGATATTGATAACTTTATATGTCATTCTTGCAATTTTGTAAGTTGGAGGGCATGTCCTTTACACAGCTCGTAAGTTGGGGGGTTAATTATGCAAATTTCTCTTTATTTTTTAGTGTTTATGGGCTAAACACTCCTCATATTTGGTCTTACCAAATCTTAGGCTATACTGATTACTTCATCCGGTATTGTTATCTGGTTCACGTAGGTTTGAGTTTGTTTTTTTAATTCGAGCAAAAGATCAAATTTAAATTTGTAGTTATTTTTTTTTATTTATTCAAGGTTTTCTTGACTACACGAATTTATTATTATAATATATTTTATTTTTTTAGAAATTGAAACTTGGGATATCACATCCTTATCTTGAATTTAAAATAACATAATTTATTTAGTTAAATTAAAACATTAAAAAAATAATAAAATTTCATTTACACATTATATAAATAGGAAAGTAGGTGGATTTTGGTAGAAAATGGAAACGAACAAGTGAAAGTTTTTAAAGTACGAAACAGACAGCAGCCGCGATACACTGGATAATAACCGACACTGACACCGAGGACGATTCAATTTACTTGCCACGTGTCCATCCGAAGTTTCATGGACCACTTATTTAGTCGGGACCACTTCGAAGCACGCGCCGACATCAGCCTAATCTTCCGCTTTCCAGTTCCCACGCGCCACTACTGCTCCTCCGGCGGCGGTGCAACTTGCAAGTATGGTCCCCAGACTAGATTGGTCCCCACCCCCACAAATACTATTTCTATTTTTTTATTTTTATTTTCCAATTTAATGTTTTGTCTTTTTCTTTATTTATTCCCCTCCCCCCCCCCACCAACTTGCGTCGACGTCGTTTTGGGGTAGCAATTAAACTTGAGACCACTTTGACTAGGAATCCAAAATTTTAATGCGGGTATGGGTCGACCCAATTAGTAATCCATTAAAAATAATATTAATGATTAGGTCGAAAATCAATCAACAACCCACATTGATTCAATTCATATAAATTTACGAGTTGATTTATTTTATAAATATTCAAAGGATGAAATTATAGGATTTTTTTGTTAGATTATCAAATTAACGAGTTGAACCGAACTTTGGATCAACTCGTTACTAGATTGTCAAATTTTATCCTATTAATTTATAATGATATATTTACCGCACAAACTTTAATATATGACAAATTTGGACATCAAAATTTCTAATATTGGCAAAAAAGATTCAAAAAATAATAAATAAATCAAAAAAATTTGATTTTGCCCAAAAATCTCATTTTCCATAATTTAAAACTTTGAAGACTAATAATGCTATATATACTAAACTTTGAAAATTAATTTTGCTAAAACCTACAAAATATAGGGATTTTTTTTATTATATTCATCTTTGGCGATCATAATTGTCAAAATCATAAAATTTTAATAACCAAAACTATGTATACAAAATTTGTGTCGTCCTTTAAAAATCTTCCTAACCTATGGACCAACATATATGGATTGATGATTTATGAAATTGATAGGAAAAAAAATTATTGTAACAGTGTCAGACTTTAACTCTTATATTTTCGTCACTAATGAGAATTCTAGGACTATGTACTGTACAATCGGTAAGCCCCAATAACGATTGGGTCGACCCATGTAGTAGAAGCGAACTTGCGCAGTCCAGCTTAGTACATTTAAGATGAATTGGCCCAATGTTCCGCGATGGGACCGAATATAAACTTGGCGAAATAAAACGGTTTCTGACAGATGGTCCCATGGTTCAGTCCAAATGGTTATAAACCCACACGTTCCACGCTTCGGGCCTCCACACGTTTACCTAAATTGAATCATAATCCATTAGAAACTTAACATTTACTTAATCACAATTGATTGACCATACGTTGTAACTCAACGGAATGAACTTGATCGTTCGATAAATAAAATTCCGAAGTAGTGGTCGCATCACAACGACCACCATAATACCAAAGAACCCAATACCAAAGTTACCAACCCTTTAATCCATTGATTATTCTTTATTTTTATTACTTCTTTATTATTATTATTATAAAGAATGACCCACTTTATATTTAATTCAATAATAAAATGTGTACAAAAATCTCAGTAAAAAACAAATCACATGTAAATTGCCCCTAGGGTCACTCTCTCTTCGGTCGAGCCACATCGATGACAAACGAATTAAGGCGCAGTCCGAATATCTCCGCGGAGAACGACTGCGAGACAAGCTCTCGAGCTTCTCTACCCATAGCTATGGACATGTGAGGATCAAGGACAAAGTTAGCCATAGTTGTTGAGAATGCTTTTGGGCTAGGCTCACAAAGATAGCCTGTAACTCCATTCTTTATCGTCTCGACTGGACCTCCACTATCGCAAGCAATAACCGGTTTATACGCAGCCATTGCTTCGATCGGAACAATACCGAAATGCTCATCCTAAAATAATTTACAGATCTATAATAAGTTACGATATCGAACATAGAGAAGTTGATCGCTGCGCAGATTTACCTTCGGAGTGTACAGAACGCAGAGGCACTGAGCAAGAAGATTGTTTCTTTCGGATGTGGAGCATGACGTGATGAACTGGACACGATGCGATATACCTTCTTTTTCGGCCAAGTTTTTTAGTTCTTCTAAGTATGTAACATTTTCTCTTATGCGTGTATCGAATCCACCTGAAAAAATGGAGAAGTATAAGGGATTCTCAAGCGCATGACACATAAAGAGGAGATTCGGTTACCTGCAACGATCAAAGAGAGCTCATTATGTATCTCGTCTTTTTGGCTATTGCAGAGCATGGCAAAGGAGGATATAGCAAGTTCTATGTTCTTTTTACGTTCGAAACGGTTTATTGACAAGAAACATAACCTGCAATAGAGAAATGGAGTATTTCATGTTTCAATGCAATGAGAAAAAAAACTATCTTTTACCTGATCTTAGAATCGGGTTCTTTGAACTGATGTATATTGACGGCCGGATAAAGTACATCGGGTTTAATCCCACGGGAGCTTAAATATGTGAAAGTTTTAGCGAAAGTAAGAGCAGTAAATTTGCTGTTCACGAGAATTAAATCAGCCATCCCTACGAGATTCGAAAGAGATAAAATGCATAAGAGTGTATGGAAGAAGCTTATAAAAAATGAACCTGTTGTTCTTTCTTCAAACCAGTCGATTGGTTTTCGATAAAGTTTCCGAAGTGTTGTCGTGTGTTGAGCAAGTAAAAGGTCCGGAAAATGGCAATAGAAAACAACCTAAACAAAACGAAGATATATAACTAAAGTCAAGATATTGATGCAAAAACTAAGATTGCGCTCCATTATGACTAACCTTTGATGCCTTTTTCAATTTCATAAGTGGAATAACAATGGAGACTTGATCTACGAGCACAACGTCAAAAGACGGGTACTGAAATAACACACAAATTGCAATAAAGATGCATCTTAAATATGCACAGATAGCATGGAAACGATATAATATATGTCGAGGTAGAAATGCTCCATAAACGGTGACTGGAAATGCACCTACAAATAATTAGATTATGAAAAATGAAAATCATACGAGTATCAGCTATAAAAAGGGGTAAAGAAGAATTTGTAGTGCATACCAGAGACTGTCTCCTCGAAGCATCGTGTTTTATCATGGTGTGATGTGAATATATGGACAGTATGTCCATATGAGGAGAGTTCTACAGCAGCATCAACAATTAACCTTTCAGCGCCGCCTGTAAATATGGAAAAACCACATACACGAAGCCATCAGATGAAACAAAAACGTACCAATCAAATCTAATGAGTAAGTGCAAAGTGCAAATTACCTATGCCAAGATCAGGATGAATGATTGCTACATTCAATTTGGTGCAGTTTTCGCTTGCCATGTCAATATCCAATGTTCTTGAATCTATCTTGAGTTCCAATTTCGCCCAGTGCACCCCTTTATTCGAAGATTGTTACGATTCTCAGAACCCAAATGGGCTACTTGTATCCCAAGTGAATGAATCTAGAGAAACGAACTTTCAATTAGATAGAAAGAACATGAGAGAGGCATCGTCAATGAACATGGCTAATCAGCACACGAAAAATGAAGGATTTGGATCATTGATAGAGGTTAACCCAACGCATACGGACTGCGGACCAAAGAATGAAGCTTTTTTCTCAAAACCCAAAAGAAAGAAACAAATGGAGTTTGACAAGTTCCTGGTTGTGTGCCCTAATAAAAAGTCGGGATTTTTTCGATGTAAGCGATCAATCGGGTCTAACGGCTAGCAATTCATTTTTACATGAATTGGGCCTTTTCTCCGGCGTCTGCGACAGATTTAGGAATGAGACGAGGACAACCTAGGTTTCCGCCGAGCGTTTAACAAATAATCTTTCAGCGCCGCCTGTAAATATGGAAAAACCACATACACGAAGCCATAAGATGACAAAGGACACCAGAAGTTGAAACAAAACATACCAATCAAATTCAAATCTACTGAATAAGTGCAAAGTGCAAATTACCTATGACAAGGCCAGTTACGACATAGTCACATAGGGCGCACACAACTATTATCTTCTACAATTGATATCGTGAAATCAAACCCACCTGTACACTATACGACCCACATCAACAGATNGTTATTGAAAATTAACCCTATTCACCAAAAGTTGACAAGTATCCCAATTCAAGATCATGAACTATATGGAGACTTGAAAGTATAAGGCTGTGGAAGTGACAACGGACCTCTCCTTGATTCATTGTCGTCCAACAGCCTTTCAGCCCTCTTCTTTGCACAATACCGCCGATCAAAATGCTTCACCTGAAACCCCCCAAAATTCCCATGAAATTAAAAATAATTGTGGAATTAATCGATGAGATATGACCTAAATTGTATACCCATACGGTTCTGCATCGATTCTCGTAATCGTCACGACACTTCTTGCATTCCACTGGATACAACAGCCCTACCGATGCGATTTCTGTCTGTTTCTTACTGGATTCTTCACCCAAACAGGCGTAGAAAGCATCACGCGCCTATAGGTAAACACAATTTTGTTTCACTGAATGTGTGATCGATCAATTCAACGCGGTAACTAGATAATAATTACCTTGTAGCAGGATGCTCTTGCTTCGGAGAGAACATCTTCGTGAATCATAGCAACTGCCGGTGAAGAATGAGGCTCCGACGCCATTAAAATCTCCCTCTTCCAGAATTCCAAATTATTCCAGCATCTGTCGCTATACTCCTCACAATTGACAATTCCAAGTTTAACGGGCTTTTTATTAAACCCGGCCCATTTTCAAAACTCTTTATTTTAATTGGCCGTTACCATTCTTCACCATCATCGCCAAGCCCTAATTCGCTACGCCCAGAAATCCCACCGTGAAATCAATACACTATTGAATTAATAAGTTAAATTTGATATTCATATTAGTCGTGCAGGTGTCATCATATCAATTAGTGTAGGTAGTATAAATAAACATATGTCTGTTACTTGTTGTTTTACACCTTTAAATAAAATATCCGAGTTTCCTAATCCTCTTCTTCTCCTTCGTTAGTTTCAATGGCGATTACAGGTTGATTACACGTGTTAGTTCCAACAACTGTGGATTGCCGTTGGATATTTAAAACCAAGTTAAATTCAGATGTAATTCTCAACAAGCACAAAACACGCATTATTGCCAAAGATTTCACACAAATAGCAGGTATTGATTATGTTGAAGTTTTTTCTCTGGTTGCTAAGATCACAACTGTACGGATTTTAATTGTTGTTGCTGCTAGTAAAGCATGAGACTTATTTCAATTGGATGTGAATAATGCTTTTTTGCACGGTTACATGGATACCGAAGTATATATGCAACAACCTCCTGGTTATGTTTCTAGTGATGCAACGAAGGTATGTCGACTTGTTAAGTCATTGTATGGCCTCAAGCAAGCATCAAGGCAGTGGAATCGGGAACTCGCATCCACACTAAATGGTCAGGGGTTTGATCAGTCACCACATGATCCTTGTTTGTTCACAAAAACTTCTATCCAATGGATTATTGTCTTACTTGTTTATGTAGATGATGTTCTCTTAACGGGTAGCGATTCACTTGGCATTCAATCAGTTAAAAATATGTTGCATTCTGCTTTCACTATTAAAGATATTGGTCATGCTAGATACTTTCTTGGGCTGAAATTATTTCGCAACAATGCTGGAATTTTTGTAAACCAACAAAAGTATATCATATATATTATTACATCTTCATTGGTTTCACAAAGAACTCCTATGCATACTCCTTTGTCTACTGGTATCAAGTTGTCTTCATCAGATGCAGAGCATCTTGCTGATCCTTCTGAATATCGGAATTTGGTTGGACGTTTATTGTACCTCTCATATACTCGGCCCGATGTAGCTTATGCTACTCAACAGCTGAGTCAGTACCTTCAAGCTCCCACCGAACTTCATATGAATGCAGCTTTGCATGTTGTCTGTTATTTGCAGGGGACTCTCCATCTTGGCTTGTTTTATGCAACAGGAACCCCTTTACATCTTCGTGCTTTTTGTGATGCAAATTGGGCAACATGTGGAGACACACGTAAGTCACTCACTGGATATTGTGTTTTCTTAGGAACTTCTCTTGTCTCTTGGAAGGCCAAAAAGCAAAATACAGTTGCTCGATCCTCTGTCGAAGCAGAATATCGAAGTATGGCTGCTACGGTTTGTGAACTTTAGTGGTTATCTTTCTTATTACGTGATATGCAGATCTCCATTCCATTGCCTATTTCCTTGGGCACAGATAGTCGGGCAGCGTTGCAAATCTCACAAAATGAAGTGTTTCACGAACGTACTAAGCATCTTGATATTGAATGTCATTTAGTTCGTGATCACTACCGTCGTGGCTTTATTCATCCCGTACATGTTCGCACTCAGGAACAACCGGCGGATCTCTTTACTAAATCACTTCCAGGGCCGCGTTTATCCAAGCTTCTGTCTCAATTTTCCCTATTTGGCTTCTCCTCTACGAGTGCAACAGAATGTCAAGACTTTTGTCTTGAGGGGGGGCATGCTGAGTTAATAAGTTAAATTTGATCTTCATCTTAGTCGTACACGTGTCATCATATCAATTAGTGTATGTAATATAAATAAACATGTGTCTGTTACTTGTTGTTTTACAGCCTTGAATAAAATATCCGAATTTCCTAATCCTCTTCTTCTCCTTCGTTAGTTCCAATGGCGATTACATGTTGATTATGCTAAATCGATATACTCTGCCATGATAATCACTCAACCACCGATCTATATCGGAGAAATACACTTAGGTTCCCTTGTTCGGTAATGTCTTGTGTTTTTTTGTAGGGTATTGCGTTGGAATGGAGATAATTTCAAAACGATCTCATAGACACCCAGGTTGATGAATCTCCTATCTTCTAGACTGTTGTGATGTTTTATTTAGGATGTTTACTGAGTCATTGTTTCCATTCGCGGTGCATCATTTGTTTGTTTGTGGATTGCAATTTGTGTAGTACGATTTTTCACTTACGAATGATGCATTCATTTATTTCACGTATGTGGAATTTGATTACATTTGTTTTAAATTTTGAATTGCGTTCATGATTTATGTTACATTTCATCCAAATCATGGATGCAATTAACAAAGCTTGAAAATGCATTGACATGATTATATAGAACAACCTCTGTGTAGGTGAACATTGGAAAATAAGCTTTCAAGACTAGGGACTTGGTACTGTGGCTTTGAGCATGATAAAAGCTGCGGTAAAATCCATTGATGTAGTATTTTTGAGTAAACTTGTTTCACATTATGGGTTTACCAGGAAATATTCAGTGTATATTTATCTCTCTATTTCGTTTATTTAAATACTTAAGGCACTTATTCCTATTGAAAAATGACAGTTTCAAATGTATTCAACTTCAGGTGATCTGGAAAATCAAAAGGGCTTTCAATTTTGGAGGCGAGATGGTTCTTCACATCCGATATTTTCAAGTAGCAAGTGCTCTCTAATTATATGGTGAAGTGCAAGCAACATTCAATTAAAAGCCTAGATACTAACGCAGATTTGTAAGTAATGTTATGGATGATTTGCTCACATGAGTTCAAAGAATTCAATAAAAGATTAGAGATTTCTTGCCCTAAGCAATCAAAATATTCTACGATCTGATTAAAAGTTAACTAGAAATGCAGAATCTTATTGAGGGTAATGAAATGATGTTAATTAGGCTCTTTGCATTCCTGCTGGTAATTTCGATGCTTTTCTTGCAGCAAGAAGGCATTTTTGAGTTGGCATGGAGGAATATCATTCCCCCCCCAAATTGAGCTATTGGTCTCACAGAACATCATAATGAGGTTTTTTTATGTGCGTTTATTATAACTGCTAAATTTTAAAATAGTTTATGTTGATCAACGTGAACTTCAAAAAATAAGTTGTTGAGAAATCGACAGAATAGTTCAAGGACATACACTATTTTTAATCCCCATTTCATCTTTTAGTAAATACAACTTGAAAACGTTTAATATAACAATTTTGTGTTTGTACTTCCTGTCATTGTGTTTCTAGACCCTTGTCCACATGATCCTGACAAGGTTGTCTTTAATGGGTCTTAGATACGGGCCAATCTAGGAAGTTATGGCCCAAAATAGGCCCATATAAGTATGTTTCCTTGAGTCCGACAGAACTGGATGTGAAGTTAACAGGGATGTTAGAATTTTGGAATGATCCCGACAGGGTTTGTGTTTCTTGAATGGGCCTCTCTATCAGACCAAAAGGCATGCTACGGCCCATATAAGTTGTCTCACCGAGTCCGACCGAACTGGGCGTGTTCGAGGTTTACAGGGATGTTCCCTTAATATAGGGTTTGTTTTCTTAAATGGGCCTATTTAAAAGTCCAATAAGAAATATAAGCCCAACAAAGGCCCATATAAGTTGTCTCCCGGAGCTCGACAGTAGTGGACATGTACGATGTTTACAGGAATTTCTGAATGTCGCATGATCCCGACATCATTTGTTTTCTTTTAATGGGCCTCTATTAAAGCCCATTAAATATGCAAAGTCCCAATACGGCCCATATTAGCTGTATCCCTGATTCCGACAGAAATGGACTTGTACAAGGTTGCCAGGGATGTTTGAATGTCTGCATGACCCCGACAACATTGTTTTTTAATGGGTCTCTCTAAAATCCTAATAAACATGTTAAAGGCCCAAAATGGCCCATTGTAGTTGTCGCATGGAGCCCGACAATAGTGGATATGTACGAGGTTAACATGGATGTCTGAATGTTGACATGATCCGACAGTTTGTTTTCTTTAATGGACCTCTCTAAATACCACTAAGCATGCTCCGACAGAATCCCTGATTCCGGATTCCGACAGAATTGGACGTGTAGAAGGTTTCCGGGAGCGTCTGAATGTAGGCATAATCCCGACAACATTTGTTTACTTTAATGGGCCTCTCTACAAACCCGTAATGCATGCTACGGCCAAATCCAGGCCCATATAAGTTATCTCCCTGATTCCGACAGAAATGGATGTGCAGTGATGCCTTAATGTCGGTATGCCCCCGACATCATTATTTTTTTAATGGACCTCTCTAAAACCGCGTGCTAAGGCCCAACACGGGCCCATTTAGTTGTATCCCTGACTCTGACAGAACTCGACGTGTACAAGCCTAAAAGGTTGCCAGGAATGACTGAATGTCGGCATGATCCCGACAACGTTTGTTTTCTTTAATGGGCTTCTCTAAAAGCCCATTAAGCATGATAAGGCCCAATACAGGCCTGTGTTAGTTGTCTCCCGGAGCTCAACAGTTTTGGACATGTACGAGGTTTACAGAGGTTTCTGAATGTTGGCATGATCCAACCGCGTTTGTTTTTTTTAATGGGCCTCTCTAAAAGCCCATTAAGCATGATAAGGCCCAATCCAGGCTCGTATTAGTTGTCTCTCGGAGCCCGACAATAGTGAACATGTACATGGTTTACAGGGGTTTCTGAATATCGGCATGATCCAACAACGTTTGTTTTCTTTAATGGGCCTCTCTAAAAGCCCATTAAGCATGATTAGGCCCAATCTAGGCCCGCATTAGTTGTCTCCCGGTGCCTACATACTCATTATCCTTCAAAGTTTTTCATGTAGATTAGTGATCAACTAATCAGTTTAATATTTAATTCTGAGTCAATTTAAACATAAGCACCACCATTGCAAACAAAAAATGGCTTACCGGTGCTGAAAAATGTGAATGTTCGCTTATTACGAAGGCTCAATGCACATGAAAAGAATGGATTAGCTACAATAAATTTAACTCGAATATACACAGCTTAGGTTGTATATAAACAAAAATTCAGCTTAAATTTAACTATAAGGCATCGGTTACGAGCATACATAAACAAAAATTCAGCTCATCAATGTTCAGATCCTGTTCACAGGACCCATTTTCACTACCAACTATGCATCAAAACGTGTAAATATTGAGAATAAGATTTCCCAAGCATTATAACTCAGCTGCAGGTCATCCATAGGCACAAAATGTCATATAGCTAATTGCATTTCACTTTTTGGGATTCCATGATAATGCAATAGCCATCTGTAAGAAACATAATTATAAACAAATTACTGAACATGTTTTCTAGATAAAAATATAGAAGAGAAAACCAGCTATACAATTGGTTTAGTGGCTCAATTGATTAACACTACCCTAATCATCCAACATATGGAGTAATTAAACAATCAACCATATCTTTTGGTGCTAACAAATCAGCCATACCTTTAGGTTGCAAAACAAACTTCCCAAGGCCTAGTATTGCTCCTGATGGCATGAACATCAACATTAAACCAGTACTAACTACTTAGAGAAATTATTGTTTACTCCATATCATTGGTTTTTCCTCTATCAGTTAATGTGACTAATGAACCAAGAGCACCAGGACCGATCTTGTCAGCAAGAGCACCACTTTCTGAAATAAGAAATGTCTTCTCCTTTACATAACTCTGAAGTTTCTTTGAGTCAAAATCTAGACGTTCATGATCTTTCTCTAAAATTGTATGAGCAGCATGAAATGGCATGCTCATAAATAAATCTGTTCCAGGGAACATTAGCATTGTATTCTCCATGGAATCATGATCACCGCAGGTTTTACAGATCTCTTTGACAAGTTTTCTATCACTAATCCCCATTAATGACTCAAAGGGTGAAGGCACACTTGTTTGTGTGGTTCTTGCCCTCTTTCTCAAAGCCGTCAAGGCTTCCCTATTACCATTCCTCAGTCTATCAATTTCAACCAACTCTTGTCGTGCCAATAGAAGTTGTTCAGCGTGGCATTCAACCTCAGTTAGCTCTTTCTGATACTGTACCATTGCCTCGTCCATTTCGTTAAACGTACTACGTGTTTCTCTCCGGAAACTGAGGAGGATGACTACCGAATAGAAATCAGTCTAGAAAAAATTATACAAATCAGGCAAAAGGTTTTAACAAATAAAACAGCAGATCAAAGCATCATCCCGCGGAAAATGCTACCTACAGAGATTCACTGAATCTAAGAGAAGATCTTACCAACCACACTTATCAAACAGATTTCCGATCAACGGAATAACAATCACCGACGCCAATTCTGCATTCTCCGGCGTTTGCGACGGATTTAGGAATGAGACGAGGAAAACCTAGGTTACCGCCGAGCGTTTAACCAATAACCACCCACCCCTGACTACCTCAAAGGTACATATTCAGCCAAATAAGAGCCCAAATAACAAAACAGGCCGAATAACACTTCAGGCCCATAATTAAATTCCAGGATTATTTATTAAAAATATAGATATTAGTTAATTTACTCTTATAATTGCACTACATATCGTAACTTGAAAAAATTGTGTAATTGACCTCTAATGTTTAAAATAGTGTAAAGGTAATGCCCCAAGGTTTATAGATTGCGTGAGAAATCCCTAAAGTTTTCAAACCGTTCAAAAATAACTCTCAGGTGAATAGTAGCCGTTTTTGCCTTTTTTCGTATAAGTAGTTTTGATAATTTATGTGTTATTTTTAAAATTTTCAAAGTTTGGAGATATAGTCATAACATCTTTTCAAGGTTAATAAATCAAATATAAACTTTGGGGACGTTTAAAATATCAACGAATATAAGGGTCAAATATAAACGGTTTTGGAAGTTCAGGGGTCAACCACGCAATTCTTAAACTTTGAGGGCACGATGTTTACAACATTTAAAAGTTTAGGGGCCAACCGCGCACATTATATCAACTTCGAGGGTTTCGTATACAATTTACAAACTCTAGGGGCACCGTTTTTACACTATTATAAAGTTTAGGGATCAATTACAAACACCACGCATTATAATTTAGCTCATTCTTGAAATTAGTCTTATTAACCCTTATCATATCGTTATAAGTTAATCAATCCATTATACTCATCAATTGACATCATACCCACGGATATTAGTAATTAAAACGATATAAGAATAAATATAGATCAAAATATCACGAAACAATAAAAATGCTCATATCAAGGAATCAATATGAACCATATTATCGAGGAACACGGTTTTTTAATCTTGATATACACTATTAGATTTCTAGTAGTGTTAATTTCATGTGGAAAGAGTGCTCGTACATAACTTATAGAGTGAAGAAACAAAACAATTACAATAATTCAGAATCTTATAAACAAAATCAATTCAATCTATATATTAATTCGATGTGAATATTTATTCATATTTCAATCCAACATATAAGGTTTTTGATGAAAAACGATAAATGAAGAAGAAATATTTTATTGATGAGAACCGACATAATAGTCGTATTTAACATAATACAAAATGAAAGCGATTACATTATTTATATAAGAAAACAATATCTAAACATTTAATGTCCTCTTGATTTATTCAAAATTATCTCCATCGATTTTGGTAATTCACATTATTCCTTCTATGAATTGAGCATATTCCTTGATTGATGATTTGACTTGATTTACTCTTAATTGAATGAAATCATTTCCTTTATTATTCTCCCTCAAACGAGGCCGTAGTGGTGGCGGAGTTTGCTGTAGAATAAAAGCTTCTTCATGATTACCTGGTTGATTCAAGAGTTTGAAGTATGATTGGATTTGAGGAAGTAGTGATATTGGTGTGCAATTTGGGTTTGTGGGAGAAGTTTGATATCCTAATTTTGTGGTTTGTGTGTTTGGTTTTGTGGGTTTGGATTTGATATGTTTGTTTCAAGAAGATGAAACTTTGGTGTAGAATTTTGTAGAATCTCATTAACAATTACGCAATTTTGTTTAATCTCATTAACAATTTTGTTTTAGAATTTTGATATAAATCCTGATATGAGATGTAGAGAAAAAAGAGTTTTGCTGAAGATTGGTAGAATAATTTTAGAATCTCATGAGCAATTACGCAACAAAAGCTCCGATATCATGATGAAAAACGATAAATGGATAAGGAATATTTTATTGATGAGAACCGACATAATAGTCGTATTCAACATAATACAAAATGAAAGCGATTACATTATTTATAAAATAAAATAATATCTAAACATTTAATGTCATCTTGATTTATTCAAAATTCTCTCCATCAATTTTGGTAATTCACATTATTCATTCTATGAATTGAACATATTCCTTGATTTGTGATTTGACTCGCTTTATTCTCAATTGAATGGAATCATTTCCTTTATTAGTTTTCTCGTGCACTCCTAATCTAATAAAACATTCAAATTAAAAGTTGTCACAACTAATCCAAATCTTTATGTACCTATATCATACTTGGAAATGTAGCTGAAAAGGAATTCATTCGGTTCAATGAACCGTAAGAGCGTATATGACACACTAATTACTTATGATATCACTTCATTTATAAATTAAAAAATAACATTTCCACAATAAATGTGAAACAATATTTTCAACACTACTCTTCAAATCGAATTAGACCATAGTAATTAGTGTGTCATATATGTTCGGTAATGCTCGAACTATAGGTAGATCTATTTTTGTAGCTTAAACCCAATTCTTTTTCTATCATAGTTTTGTTGTCGTATAGAGCAATACGAAAACCAATGTGTAGATTTGATACCATATAAAAATTCAATATTCAATGAGTCGAAAGAGTGTCTTTATATTGTCGACTTATAAATAAGAACAATTATAATTCCACAATCAAGGTGAGACAATATTTTAACGATATCAACCATTATTTGAGTCATATATCATTGGTATCTCAGAATATTTGTGTACTAACAATCAACAACAATGCAATCCTATACTCATTGTAGAAGTTCTTCGTTATCGACTAGAAAACCGACATCAATCACGAGTCAGCACACAAAGATGCTGTTACATGCTGCTTGTTTATCAGCAAAAAGACCATTGAAGCACATAAATTTTAGATGAAAACTTAGTCATAAAATAAATATATGAGTATATAAATGAATCAGTCAGAGTTCGATACCGATTCTACGATGCGGGTTGTCCGAAAAAACCAGAATAGAAGTAAAGAATCCATCACTAACATACGCTGCATCTTCATCTCCAAACCAAGCTTAATGCACGAAAATTATGAAGCTGCATTTCTGGTTCACTATATTTTTCTTATCTGTGCACGAAGAACTCGTTAAAGTCAACAGAAAAACAACAAATATGCTTCAAAAGAGACCCTAAAAGTGTCGACAATATGCTCTAACTTTCCCAAATCGAAGAGTGTACTGGCGATTGGTAAAGCAACTAAATCGTACAAGATATTCATCTTGTCTTTCTATTTTCTCCGCTAGATTGAAGTCATCATATGAATCTATAGCAAATTTTCAAAGCCCAGATCCCAAAATGTAAAAATCATCACAGATCTGAAGAGATCCATGAAAAATGTTACGAATTAGTCAAAAAATCGATTCAGCAGAAGACTGTGAACCCTCCAACAATATTTCTTTCCATTTTTTAGTTGAATTTCAACTGTAGCATAGATATGAGTAGCAGTCAGTACATCGAAACTAGCGCCCAAGGAGCAATAACTCAATCCTACAGGATAAACACAACAGCAAAAAATTTCTTTAAACAAAAGCCTAAAAATGTGTAAAAGTTGCTTGCCTGGTTGTTCTGTGATCTGAATTGAAGTTTTCCTAACAAAGAAATGATCATTTAGACCATAACTTGCAACGGAAACCAAATATTTGTTGGATCAAATCTTCGATTAAAATACTCACAGAACAGTCGTGCTTTCTAGAGTACAGAAACAAGAAGATAGAGAGGGGCAAGGAGACCAGAAATGGAGAGAATACCTGACAGCAAGAGTAGTGAGCACACGCAAACGCAAAGGTATCAATTGATAACATTGCCGGCGAGAGCTCACTCTCTTCTGTCAGATTCTTTACTCTTTTCCCCTTCTCTGATTAAAACAAACCCATTCCCAGAAATCACCATAAAAATTCCAAGCGTAAAGAACCCAGATCTGAAAATGAAGAAAAACTCCCCATTTTTATAACCCAGTTTACGGCTATTAGGGTTTGCTTTCCTCTTTTGCCGGGACGCAATATTTGGCTGCTGTAGTTTCACCGACATTAATTTTCACATGGTTTACTGCTCAATTATGCAAAATCGAAGGACACCCGGCTTCAGATCCGTCAGTCTTTCATTTGTCGTGTACGGTGGGGCATCCAGTTCCGTTTCTCTTTCATGTACACCTTGTCCTTCAGGAATCAAACCAAAAAACTAATCTTTATGCCTTTTACATTAAAAGAAAAGGAATAAAGCACTCACTGCCTACACCTTTTTTTCGAATAATACAAAAGAAAAATTCCAATATAAACAAAATGTAAAATACATTAAAGAATAATAAATCAATTATCAAAGTTATACGAGTCATAGAGCATACCATTAAATTAAATTTATTTAATATAACGTTTACTTCGATTAATTTTTCATACACATTGAGTTTGTTTGGTTCATCTTTTTTAAAATTGTGGTGTGGTGAGATGTGGTGAGATGTGGTGAGGTCTGATGAGGTGTAGTGAGGTGTGGTGAGATATGATTATCGTGAATTTTTAAGTATGTTTGGCAAAATTGCGATATTATGATCGTGATTTATGTAAAAATACTAATATACCCTTATATATATATAATAATAAATATAATTATATTATAATTAATATAAGTAAGAGTAAATGAGTCTTTTCCAAAATCACGATGAGACCACAGCTGGTTTTAACAGCTGTGATGATATCATGATTTTCTAACGATTATCACATCGCAATTAACCTTATGTTTTGTGCACATTAAAAAAATCACGATTTCAATATCTCACCGCACCTCACCGTTGTTTTAATCGGGGTACCAAACAAACCCATTAAAATATCACATGTAATACCATTAATAATTGTACAAAATTATCCTACACTTGTGATAGGATAAGTTTATCCCGGACAATCTGAATCTCTATAATATGACTATTGGTCAATTTTTATATTTATTTAATTATTTCTAAAATTAAACCCACAAAATCTAGAATCCAACACTATGATCATTTATGGATTTTTAATATATTTCAATATACTTGAAAACATTATTTAAAACATCAATATTATAGTGTTTTAAACCGCGCGTGAGGTGCAAAACTAAACATTTATATGATTAAGAAGAGGAAATTTTATTAGGGTTTGGGAGATTTGATTACTATTTTTTGCAAAACACAAGGACAATTGGGGACTATTTGGTTAAATAGTACACTGTAAAATTTTACTTTGCATAATAGCTCACTTTTATCAGATATTTGCTAAATAACTCAATTCAGGGGTGAGTTTTTTAGATGACACTTTAACGTGTTAAAACGTAAAAAATAGCATAAATTTTCGATTGATTTTGTTTTTGTCATGAATTAATTTTGTTTCTCAAACATAGCACTGATTTGCAGTCTGACATGACAGCTTTTTCGGGAGCTCGGTTTCTATAATTATTGAAACCGAGCTACCAATTTTTTTTATATCGCAAAGGCATTAAAAACAACAATTAAAAATAAAAAAAATGGGAGCTCGGTTTCTATAATTATAGAAACTGAGCTCCCGAAAAAGCTGTCATGTCAGACTGCAAATCAGTGCTATGTTTGAGAAACAAAATTAATTCATGACAAAAACAAAATCAATCGAAAATTTATGCTATTTTTTAACAACGTAACAAAACGTCATGCTATGTTCAACAAAAAACTCCTCAATTCAGTGTGTCAGCTCCCAGTCTGATGTACGTATTTATTTTAATTTTTTAAAACAAATTCCTAGAAAATAAAATTGGGTTTATTTGAATCTTATTTTTACAAACAACTTGTAAATTATAGTATACATATTAAATTGAGTTTATTTAAGGCATTACAAAGCACAATAATTTATAACTGCCAAATTAAATTACAATATTATAATATTATATTGAAATAGCGAAGATCGATCGATATATCGGTTATACGCTCTGAATCGAAACATATGTTTTTATATTAATCAATATGTGAAATATAAGCGATACAGGGTTATAGTGTCGGCTACCGGTCGATACATGAAATAATGGACAGTACAGGTTTTTTTTTCGATAACCCATGGTCTTTGCTACATAGTATAACACTAAAAATAACTTATTATATAATTATATTTAATGTTTTTATCTACAATAGAAACAATGTAAATCTATAGCATGTAAAGTAAAATAAATAATTACCAAACCAATCTCCTAAAATTGTGCAGGTAGGATTTCAATTTCAATTCTAATAAAAATAATTTATTTTCTAGATATTATTTTTAAAAATTTAAAACAAATTCGTATTATTTATTACAGTAAAAGATGATCAAATTTAAAGTTTGCAACATTAAAGAACTGGAATGAAGCTATTTAGCAAATCTTATGTTGAAAGTAGGCTATTTAACGTGCGACGCACAAATTTGGTCCTCATAATTTCATATTTTGGCAATTTTGATCCTCCTATTTTGACAATTATGGCAGATTAAGTCTCTTAACTTTATTTGTGGCAAAATTAGTCCTCCTAATTTGCCACATTTGGCAAATTAGGTACTCGAAGTTTTATATATATGGCGAATTTGGTCCCTAAAGTTTGTAATTTGTAATTTTCATTTTTATATAATATGGAGACTAATTTTGCCACTACGATCAAACTACAGGGATTGGTTTTGTTCAATTTCATTTGGAGAACTAAATATGAAATTTGAGAACCGATTTTGCCAAATATCCAAAATTTGAGAACTGAAAATGCCATGATAAAATTTGGAGGACTAAATTTGCCAAAATGATCAAACTACGAGAACTAAAGACGTCATTTTCTCCTATTTAACTAATTTTTGATAAAAATAGGCTATGTTGAAAAAGGATATTTTGGGGTATGCTATTTGGCCAAATTCCCCAGGTATCCATTCAGACAGTATTTCATCAAGAAATTAATAGTACAGGTGGGGCTGCCAGTCTGTCCTCTCAAGTTTAAATTGGGATGGATTTGTTTGACCTACTTTTATTTTTCTATAATTTTGTATAGAAATCGGACTTTATAATTTTTTTAAATAAATATTAACAGATTGAAAATATTTATTTTTATTTTTAAATGGTCGAAGTAGTTTCAAGTGCATTATAAAAATTTTAAACATAAAAAACCAGGTTAATTTGAATTATAAAATATAAAAATACAGTTTAATGAAATAAAATATAATATTATAATCGGAGTATATGTCACAGACCAAAAATTATATTATTCATTTATAAATATTATTATATTTATATGTATTTTTATCATAATTTGAACATTTAACTGTTTTTAATCTATAAAGGTATAATTTCTTGTATTTTCTCATAATTAGTTGGGGAAATTAATGTGGATTTGTAAGGTTTCAGAAGTTAAGTGATAGTGACGTGGCATGGTAGAAGTGGTATAGAGTTCTTACGGACGGCTAGAAGATGTGAACTGTTGATACTTGATACTATAGTTTTAGATTTAGGTCATTAAACTCGAGGGTAGTTTTGTCATTCCGACTATGAATTCTTCAAACATAAAATAATAGGACATTATTCTATACGAATGAATGTAATTATACATATTCATATTCGTTTATATTTTTATTCAAACATGTAATGATCGTTCTTATTTTATTCGAACAAAAATTTATGTTCAAATGTCGTAAAAGAATTTAATTTCATATTTGTTCAAATAATTTGAACGATTTATTCAATTTTTTAAAAATAAATATTAAAATTCAATATACTTGAATATATTTTTGTATTAAGAAAAAAGTAGGAAATATAATTTTAAATAAGAGAAAAACATTATAATAAGATAGATCAAAGTTTTTTTAATTCTAAAATTTAATCATCTTTTTATATTAAATACACAAATAATATATTTCTTAAAAAACGTTTATATTTTTTTAAGAAAATATCAATTTCGTTTAAATTATAAAAGAATAAGAAAAAATGTTCGAACATAGTTTATATTTATATTCTAGAGAATTAACACGATCATATGAGACGAACATATTTCGAATAATAGCCCTATATAATAATTCATTCAATTATACAAAAATTAATAAAAAATGACAACACTTGATTTGAACAGAGTTCCAAGTACCAAAAAACTACCTTCACTCACACACAAAGTTCATTTATCAATGAAATCAATAACAAAGTGATAAAAAAACAGATTATTCATGAAGAACAACATTGGATCTTCATCGAACAAAACCCGAAGAATAAATTGAAACAAAAGAGCCAAACACGAATGGAAGCTTCTCACTATGATCAACTGGCAAACCAAACAGAAAAAACCTCTTGAAGAAAAAATGGTTTTGAGGTTAATTTACTCGTATCGGATCGAATCAATTCTTGTTACGACATAATCGCAACCTCATCGAAATCAACCGTAAAATTCAAATTTGCTACCTGTGTTTTTCATTCATTTCCATTATAAAAAATAGATGGAGAAGAATTCTTAAATACAATAAAATTGCTCACCGTTAAGTCGATTAAGCCATCGTAGCCATGTATAGCTGCGGTAAGTGATTCGTTAGTACTTATTCGTGATCAAACCATCTTTGCTACAACGAGTATCCGAATATAAAAACGAAGTACCCTCAATTCCGGTTACAAAGCCAACCGAGCCTCGTCCTAATTGACAATGCAATAAAGAAAAATTTGACATATCTTGAATAAGGTGAAACCAGAACATTAACATCCAGATAACTATTTAAGATAGCACAAAAGTATTCATACCATTTCGTTTCTTGGTTCTGAAACGATGCCGTTTCTAGCTCAATGTACGGGAGAGAAATCACGATTAGTGTAAGCAAAAAAACACAACTGGTAATGTCTGAAATGTCAAGATTCAGCCATGGAAGCAGTGTGTTTTACTGTAAATGTACAGAAATAGCAACTGATTCAAAAGAAAAGAGAGCCATAAGAGATATTTGCAGAGAAATAAAGCATAAGATTGTAATAACACATGAATTTCTTGTAAGAATCAGCCAAACCAACAAGAAATTGCAATACAAATAGATTCATAAAAGCTACTGCAAAATAGTAAAAACTACAAAAAACTAAACCTANGGTCATTAAACTCGAGGGTAGTTTTGTCATTCCGACTATGAATTCTTCAAACATAAAATAATAGGACATTATTCTATACGAATGAATGTAATTATACATATTCATATTCGTTTATATTTTTATTCAAACATGTAATGATCGTTCTTATTTTATTCGAACAAAAATTTATGTTCAAATGTCGTAAAAGAATTTAATTTCATATTTGTTCAAATAATTTGAACGATTTATTCAATTTTTAAAAAATAAATATTAAAATTCAATATACTTGAATATATTTTTGTATTAAGAAAAAAGTAGGAAATATAATTTTAAATAAGAGAAAAACATTATAATAAGATAGATCAAAGTTTTTTATTTTAATATTTAATAATCCTTTTATATTAAATACACATAAATAATAGATTTGTTAAAAAATGTTCATATATTTTCACGAAAACATCAATTTCGTTTTAATTATAAATAAATATGAATCAAATCAATTCTTGTATCGACAAAATGGTTTTGAGGTTAATTTACTCGTATCGGATCGAATCAATTCTTGTTACGACATAATCACAACCTCATCGAAATCAACCGTAAAACTCAAATTTGCTACCTATGTTTTTCATTCATTTCCATTATAAAAAATAGATGGAGAAGAATTCTTAAATACCATGAAATTGCTCACCGTTAAGTCGATTAAGCCATCGTAGCCATGTATAGCTGCGGTAAGTGATTTGTTAGTACTCATTCGTGATCAAACCATCTTTGCTACAACGAGTATCCAAATAAAAAAACAAAGTACCCTCAACTCCGGTCACAAAGCCAACCGAGCCTCGTCCTAATTGACAATGCAATAAAGAAAAATTTGACATATCTTGAATAAGGTGAAACCAGAACATTAACATCCAGATAACTATTTAAGATAGCACAAAAGTATTCATACCATTTGGTTTCTTGGTTCTGAAACGATGCCGTTTCTAGCTCAATGTACGGGAGAGAAATCACGATTAGTGTAAGCAAAAAAACACAACTGGTAATGTCTGAAATGTCAAGATTCAGCCATGGAAGCAGTGTGTTTTACTGTAAATGTACAGAAATAGCAACTGATTCAAAAGAAAAGAGAGCCATAAGAGATATTTGCAGAGAAATAAAGCATAAGATTGTAATAACACATGAATTTCTTGTAAGAATCAGCCAAACCAACAAGAAATTGCAATACAAATAGATTCATAAAAGCTACTGCAAAATAGTAAAAACTACAAAAAACTAAACCTAAAATCTGGAGAGATTTAACTGCAGTGTCGAAATGCGTTCAAACCGAAGTCATCGTGATATCTCCGAACAGTGCATCGTAATTGACGCCCTCGACCTGGAGAAATAACTCAATCCTACAGGATAAGCACAAAAACAAAACTGTGAAAGCGGCTCACCGTGATCTTATCTGAACTGAATAACCCTAAAGAGATCATAACGTGGTGTGTAGCAGAAATATAATAATCTCCAGTTTACTGCGTGCCTTTGATTAAAGTACTCGAGGCGAGTTTGAGAAGAAAGAGGAGATAAGCTGACAGGAAGAGTAGTGAGCACACGCAAAAGCAAAAGCACCCATTTGATAAATTTACCGGCGAGAGCTCACTCTCTTCTGTCAGACTTGTTTCTCATTAAAACCCAAACCCATTTCCTTGCAATTTGCAAATTCTTCAACAAAACCGCCCAGATCTGAAATTCTTCAAGAACAATGGACGGCTATTAGGGTTTCCTTTCCACTTTTTTGCTGCAAAATCTCACTTTCGACAGGATAGAATTAGAAGCAGGCCCAGGGCCCTTCCCTTTCATCCCCCACCACTTTTTCTTGAGATAAATGAAAAACGACGAGAGAGGAAAGAAGAAAATTTTGGATTCTCGCGTTTTTGAATGAGAACTTGGTGAAAAAACCAGCTTTGACCGTCCTTTCTAACATTTTTTTAAAAAAGCATTTGCACTTACTATTTTTAAGTGGGTCAGATATAATTTATTTTATTTGACAAAAAATAGATAAAAAATTTGTGATAAGATTTATTCTTATTTTTCTTAAAAAATAATAATACAAATTAAGAATTATTCAAAATATTATTTATATTTTCACATTAATATTTAATTTAATTTATTATTATTGTACATATATATGATAAACAATCGGATTTTTAACATGTCTCCAATTTTTAAATAAAAATCTATAAATTAAAGACAAAATATATCAATATATACTAAATTTCTTGAGAGTTAATAAGATCTTCACAATTTTATCTTATAATAAGATTTAAATTCATTGAAAACAAGTGTGATTATCGATCCCACTTTCTCCCCAAAACAATCATTTTCATATCTAAAATCGCTTGCGCGAATAATCCACGGGTGGATTGTTTGCATAACAATATTGTGAGAACAATAAGTCAGTTCTACATTGTAGAACAAATTGAATTATGTTAAAATCAAAACTATATCGTTTTATGTAAAGTATCAAGTGTTAGAACGAGTGCGGAAAATTGAAGTGTCAGTACCGCATGGCTATACATGTGTTATACAAGTTTGGTATATCCAATACTGATCATAATCTATCGATGTATTGATATCGTCTGGTATACCGACATATACCAATTTGTAAAACGCTGCCAATGATATTAGTATTTGAAACACTGTGTTTATTATTTATTGTAATTATACCAAAAAATATAATATATTGATCATGATTAATATACTATACATAAATAAATTTATTAGAGTTTAAATGATTGAGAATATTTCATGTTTTATTAAATTTGAAATTGTGTCCCTTCATGATTTAGATTTATAAAGCTAATTTTGTCCTTCGAAAAGGTTTAAAATTAAATATGTAATAAATGATTAATGACGTCATTTCAAGTGTACTTAACAGATAATGAAACCTTAAAACTTCAGAAATGATTCAATTTAATTGATAAGATTCCATAAATTACTGTAATATCAGAAATAATAATAACTACAGCAGTTAACGGTTTTTACTTATTAAGGAAAAAAATGACAATATATTCTTACCTATTTTTAAGCTTACCTGAAAAATGGAAACGGTTTAATTCCAATTTAAGTAACTTTTAGAGTTCAAAGTTCAAACATATCATGAACTAAAAGGTAATTTATATTTTCATTAGTATATTAATAATATTAAATTTAAAATTATAAATGTATTATTAATAATATACAAATGTAATATATCATTATAATGATCTTATATAGTATATTGTGTTTGACAAAATTGTAGTAAAATTCAGGAAATTATTAGTAAAATGCAAGAGGGAGACTAATGTTGAATGATTATAATCATGCATATCTACAAATATTATCCATTATAAGATTAATAATTTGATCGAAACAACTTTTGTAGATGAGATGACCCTACTCGAGTCGAAAAAATCCATTAAATTTTGTTAAATTTGTAAAATCGGATCAATTTATGTGGGAAGCGTGTTCGAATATAACGTATAACAGGGAGGATACTACACCGTAAAATACTTGAACAAGTTATTTACTAATCTACATTCTCTTTTACAAACTATTCCTCACCACTTTCAATTTTCTGTTAAGTGTGGAGATCGGTATTAATATCGATCGGTCACACTTGGATGATGATCGACAATGTGATCGATCTGGAGCACACATGGAATATGGGATGGTTGGTATTGGTACCGATCGGTCGAGGACGGAAGTACGCAATACCGAAGGTGACAAAGGGACCGAAGCACGTGATTCGAAGATATGAGATAGAGGCAATCGTTCGAGAACCGAACTGAGATATGGTGGGGTTCACTGGTATAAGATATCGGCAGTTATGGAATAAGATATTGAAATAAATAAGATCATATCAAATCAATATATATAGACGCATATATATGATTTGATCATGGATAATCATATATGGAGATATGATCAAATATTAGGAATATTTGTTAGTTAACTTAATAGAAAATTACAAAATTGGCCTCCCAACTTACGAGCGGTATAAAAGCGGTGCCCTCGTAGTTCTGAAATTGCGTGAATAACCCTCTAACTTACGCAAACCATTTCGTTTTGGCCCATTTATGATTTGAAGTGGTTTACCGTTCAAAACTTCTGGTTTTTGGGTATAACGCCGTTAAACATTTTTAGTTTTAGGGTTTTGAGTGCATTTTGATTTCTTTTGAGAGCGGTTTTTTAAAACGATGAACAAGGTTAGTGTTGCTGAAATAGGATTGTCCCAGACTTTCATTTTCAATACAACGATCAAGAGGTACACGCGTTATGGGTTTGTGTTTACAGTATTGAAAGTTCGTAATTTGAGTTACCTCCATCTATTGAATTTGATTTTTTCTGATTATATTTGAAACGTTTGGTTCCTTTAATGAAGTTATTTGGACTCCCATATTACTGTTTTATGGCATACGCAAACTGGATTTTCCAACCATTTGAATTGCTAAAATTTTTTTCTGATTATGGCTTACGCAAACAAGAAAAGTTGTTTTCCTGGACGGAAATCAATATATGTTTGAAACATTTGAAGTGTTTATTATATTTTCATTTGCATTTATTGTTTATTAACTTTATGCTTGCTTTATTTGATTGTTGCAGATATTTGTATGAAATGAGACTCTCTTTTGGATTGTGCTTTATTTATTGATTTTGATTATTGCTTATGCTTTGTTAAAATGAAGTATCAACGTGAAATCTAAGTAGAATCGAACTTCATGTAGTGTTTCATAAACATACAACGATCAAGAGGAACGCGCGTTATGGGTTTGTGTTTACAGTATTGAAAGTTCGTAATTTGAGTTACCTCCATCTATCGATTTTGATTTTTTCTGATTATGTTTGAAACGTTTGGTTCCTTTTATGAAGTTATTTGGACTCCCATATTGTTGTTTTATGGCTTACGCAAACTGGATTTTCCAACCATTTGAGTTGCTAAAATTTTTTTATAAGAAAAGTTGTTTTCGTGGACGGAATCAATATATGTTTGAAACATTTGAAGTGTTTATTATATTTTCATTTGCATTTATTATTTATTAACTTTATGCTTGCTTTATTTAATTGTTGCAGATATTTGTATGAAGTGAGACTCTGATTTGGGTTGTGCTTTGTTTATTGATTTTGATTATTGCTTATGCTTTGTTAAAATGAAACATCAATGTGAAATCTAAGTAGAATCGAACTTCCTGTAGTGTTTCATAAACACTTAATATCAATTGATTATGTTTCATTGCTAGATTTGGCTTGAAATTCTTAGATTTTATGGAAGTTAAATTTTTGGATATAGGCGACACGGATACGTGATGATCTTATGGTGAAATAGAATGTGTTTATTTCTCTAAAAATACAGATCATAGGTGATTGTCCATTGTTCAAACATGTCTCGAGTTTTATCTAATATTTCGACAGCATAGATGACTAATAGAAATGCACTTATACTTCTAGATATTAACATCCATTCGAATTATTTCTTGGTTGATGAAGGCGGTTATTTATTGTGTTCATATGTGTGCATTTTTTCACTTTTTCAATTATTTGTAAGAGTTGTGTGAATCAATCCTTTCTTACTACAAATTTGTGATGTTTGTGCGAATCAATACTTTCCATTTTCACCCTTTCTATGTGCAAATTAATCCACATACTCATCAAGTTGTTTAATGAAGGTGATATTGTTTGACAATTACTATGGAGCCAAACAAAGAGACAGAAGAATCGGTAGTTGCACCTACAGCACAGTCTAATAATGGTAATAAAAGAGAAGAAGATTTCTTAAACAAAAATAAAGACAACAAACGTAAGGATCCCTCCACAATTCATATTCCAGACATTGAGGTGGCTAAGGATGGTGGAAACTGGTCTAAAGAAATTTGCATGTTGGATGATGTATGTGAAGACGAAGACATTTACCAATCATCTGAAGAGGAAATTGATTCAGTTTGTTTTATGTTTAATGATGCAATCGGATGGAATGACCAAGAACTAAGGTAATTATGTGGACTTGTCCATTGTAAATTTGTACAATAGATGAAATTGACACATAAACTTCATGTATACAGGAAAGGACTAACATTTAGAGATAAAGTACAAGCGAAAAAAGCAATTGTAACATTTTGTATATTGAAGGGCAAAGAATTTTGGATTGAGAAGAATGAAGTTGATCGTCTACGGATACGATGCAAGTGTGGCAGGACAAAAGAATGTGGTTGGTACGCCAATGTGACAAAAAGAACGACATTGGTTGGCGAGTGAAAGATTACAATCCCGAGCATAAGGGTTGTTTTTTGGACAAGGAAAATTCATCTGTTACGGCGAAGTGGTTGGGTAACAGATACATCGATTGGTTCGTGCAGGATCCTATTTTGACTGTTTCAAAATTTGGAATGCGGGTAACGGATGATTTACACATTGAAGTGTCAAGGCACAAACTTTATAGAGCAAGGGAGTACGTGTTGAAGGAAATAAAAGAACGAGTAACGACAGATTTTAGTAGAATCAGAAGCTACATACTCCAACTTGAAATGAGCAACCCTGGTTCTACAATAGCGATGGAGGAAACCAAGACACTGAATGGTCCCGGGCATTTTAAGAGCATGTATGTATGTTTGCGGTCTTGTAGAGAGGGTTGGCAGTCATGTCGTCCAATACTCTGTATTGATGGTACACACACAAAGGATGCTTTGTCTGGTCAGGTACAATTGTTATATTTCTAATATTTTAATCATTTTAATGTGTTAAGAGTTACCATGACTAACCCATGTGTGTGGCTATGTAGGTATTGGTTGCTGTTGGGTTAAATTCAAACAACAGTGTGTACCCATTTGCGTATGGATTGGTGGAGTCAGAAAGTCTTGAAAGTTGGGTTTGGTTTCTTAAATTGATTAAACAAGACACTATGATCACATCGTCTAACATGACCAAATATACAATTATGTGTGATTGAGGAACTGGGTTGCTTCCAGTGCTCCAGCTCATTTTTTCGGAAGTTCAAGTTAGCATTTCATTTTAATTATACAATTGTATAGGAATATCTTTACATTTCCTTCATCTGATAGGTTCGTCATTGCTTGCGGCACATTCTAGCCAACTTGAAAAACAAAAAATGTTACTCATAAGCTGTTAGATGTGCAGTTTGGGCCACGGCGAAGTCAACAACAAAGGCGAAATACGAAAGTAACATGTTATTGCTATGCGGGGCAAGTCAATAAGTTTGGGTTGAAATGAATGCCATACCCGCGAAGCATTGGTGTATGACATTTTTTTACCATACCTCGAAGAGTGACATATTGTTGAACAATACAATGGAAAGTTTCAACAAGATTATCTTAAAAGCTCGTCGTCAACATGTTATTGATTTATTTGAGGACATTCGTATTGTAATTTCTGATGTTAGGTGTCGTAGATATGAACTTGCATCATCGATTGATGGATTCATCTGTCCAAAGATTTTAAATTCTCTCGTTGAGACGTCAAGGTTGGGTGCCACGGGAGTTTTGATCAAGGCTGATCCATTCATATGGAATTGGCTTGGACAGGATGACAAACATTGTTGCAATCTAGTCAAACATACATGCTCGTGTAACTTGTGGCAATTGACGAGTAATAATTTATAATTATTTGTTTGGATTGATCAAACACTTAGTTTATTATTTGCTCAATGTTAGGTATTCCTTGCAAACATGCGATGACAGCTATCCAAAGAGAAAACATCGTCCAGATAACTACATAAGTCCATATTTTTCGTGTTTCTAATTTTATTTCAGCTTATTCTTCACCGCTTGAGGGTGTTCCCGGCCATGTTCACTGGCTTGTAAGCCAAGAAGCACCTCCACTTCCGCCAATTTTTAGAAAAGTAAAGCATGGCAGACCGTCGACAAAGAGAAAGAAGAGTGTGCATAAACCAAAAAATCGCTACAGTCATCGTGTTTTTAACACCAAGCGACGAATGACATGTGGGACATGCGGAGAATTTGGCCACAACAAGAGATGGTGTAAGCGAGTTCCCCTGAAAAATCATGAAAAGGTGATTATTGGTTTTCATGTGTTAAATTATAAAACGTTTAGCTAATATTTGAGAATGTGTGTAGGATGAACAAATTTCAATCACGTGGATTCTAAGGGAGATGAAAATTCATTTTTAAACACGGAAAATGTTAATGACAATACACAACAGGTACCGCAACCTGACCACTCAACAATGGACTCGGTCGATCCGGAGTGTAACGCAGAGTAGGTCAATCATGTATTTCACACAAAGTTCCTTTCTTTTGTATTATGGGTGTTCAATTGTGTCTTATAGGGATACATGAATGACACAGTGTGGGATAAAATTAATGGGATCCGTACTAAAAACACTGGCGTCACCCAACATCCTGATGCGATCGGAGTAATGTCTACTGGAAAAGAGAGTCATACTTCACATTTCACTCCAACAAGTGGTTCAAGTCGGCTGAAAAGAAAGGTGCAATTGTACTTTCTTGTGTTACTATCACACCTCAATATATTATTTTTTTTGGCAGACTCCTGGTATTCCAAATGCACCGATGAGAAAGTCACGTCGCTTTGGAAGACCAATGAAGAATAATTTTGTTTTTCAATCAAATATTGTGCATGAATTCATAAAGGGTGGCACGGTAAATATCAACAACGTAAATTATAACCAAAGCATGGAACCCCACCCATTGTCAAGTAGCAATGATGAAGATTACAATAACAACGGACTATGGAAGTACAAAGAGCTCGACACTGCAGAGTTCGAAACAGTTCGCTTGTAAGACACAATTTTGTTATCTTTGTGTGCATAAATGTTTAATGCATTTTAATACAGGAGGACTATCTGTTGTCTACCACCGGATCGAAGACAACAGTGTCATTGGATATTACCTGAGATGTTCGATGCTTGTCTTAGATCTGAGGAATTCTACGCAAAATTTGTGGGTTTGCAAAACAAAGTTAACTACGACAAAGAGTTTGTGTTTGTTCCATTGTGTACCGGGTATGTTGTTTTTTCTATAACTTTTTCAATATCATTGTCATTAGATATTTAATTCGTCACTTGCAGGAGTCATTGTTCATTGCTAATTCTACGACGCATCCTTGATCATGAGCAAAGATGGATGATAGTTCTTGACTCCTTGGGAACAACACACCAAATGACGATGGATCCATCCATACGCAGGTTTTAAGACTATGAATTTCATATCATTTGATATTTGATTATGATGTCGATGTACGATTTGTTGAGTGTACTTTAGGTGGCTATTTGGAATTCTCTACAAGTTTGACGATTCCACTACGAAAGATGATGTTGCTAGTATTTCGATAATGTGGCCAATCGTAAGTTAATTTTAATTACCAAAATGAAACTAGTGTTTCACTATTATTTTTGTTTGCAGGTTCCAACACAAAAGGGTGGAAGTGAGTGTGGCATTTACGTGTTATATTTCATTGTTCTGTTTTTACAGCAAGCACCTATGTCGTTTGACATTTTCTTATATCCTTCTTGTGTGAGTCATTTTTTGTTTATTCGATTAATATGTTTTGCATACAAGGTTACTAACACTTGATGCCACTTGGATTTGTTTAGATGATTGAATCTTAGATTTGAGCAAAAGATGTTGAAGAGTTTGCTGCAATGATCGGGATAGTCAGAAAACGTTAATTTGGTGTAGTTGTTGTAGTACATTAATTTGGAATGTTGTCGAACAACTTCATTTTGTGATTTTTCATATTGTTGAACTCAATGCATTATAAACGAAAGTATGACATCAAATCGATATGCAACTCTATTAATATAAAACAACATCATGTTGATTGTAAATACACATGACAGACATCTTCCGAGGATCTGAATACATGAATACATCTTCCGATTTATATTAATTTGTAAATGATACTTTACAATAAATGAGTTAGCGATATATTCATTTTCGATACTTTAACATCAATCAAACACAACAACCAACTAACATTATATGTGGAAGTTACTTCTCAATAAAAAAGTTACTAATATTTTCATTGTAAGATACGGTAACATTGTAGAATTCATCAATACATTTCCGCACTTATTAGGCAAATCGTTTTCGATCAAATATAATCAAATGACAAATGTGATTGAATAAACATACGAAAAAC
This sequence comes from Utricularia reniformis, assembly GCA_009725065.1. Taxonomy (NCBI): domain Eukaryota; kingdom Viridiplantae; phylum Streptophyta; class Magnoliopsida; order Lamiales; family Lentibulariaceae; genus Utricularia; species Utricularia reniformis. The sequence goes on along the minus strand of RWGZ01001047.1, from coordinate 165,562 downwards.
ACATTTTGTTACTTTAACATCAATCGACACAACAACTAGCTTATATTATGTGTGAAACTTACTTCTCGATCAAAATGTTACTAATATTTCATTTTAAGATACATTAACATTATAGAATTCATCAATACATTTCCGTACTTATTAGACAAATAGTTTTCGATCAAATATAATCAAATGACATATGTAATTGAATAAATATACGGAAAACATATTTCGTACACGAAATGCACAACTATAGAACTTTGAGGGTCACAATAACATGTTTTCTCATACTTCGGGTGTCAAATTTGCATAATTATACTAACTTCGAGGTTCATATATGCAACTTATGGAAACTTTAGCGGTTAAATTGTAATAAATTGAAAGATTGAGTGTCAAACTATCATAATTTTGAAACTTTGAGTGTCATATGCAAACTTTAACGGTTCCGTTACAAGAGTCAATTATAAACTGTATTTGAAAGTTGGAGTGTTTTTCTTGCATTTGAATAAAGTTGAAGGGTTATGTATGCACATATTTTTTCAAATAGTAGATGAAATCTGCATTTTCCAAACTTGGAGGACATCGCTTTTACACAGCATGTAACTTGGGAGGCCTTCAGCAAACGTCACCCGTTAACTTAATTATCTCAACAATCTCATCTATATAAAATGATCTTAGGGTTCATTGTTAAACACTCCAATACTCTTGTATTCCGAGTTTCCTCTTCGTATGTGTTATAATTTTCTCTCAAGCGATAGTCAATTTGGTCGTTTCCGCCGATCACATGGTTTTTTCCCATTCCGGGTTTCTAAGTTAAATTCATTGTGTCGTTGTTTTCTGTTTGCTTTAATTATAAGGTTCAACTTAATATATCGAGATTGTTCGCATACATGTTTAATCAAATAAATATATTTAAAATGTTCCCATTGATTTTCACTTTCATCATAGTACACGTTATATACCTCAAAAGTTGGATCAGACCAATGCAACTTATTTTTTTAAATAAATAATCAATTTAAAACACAAATAAAACCCTAATCATTTTATATACAAGATTATACCCAAAATCATGAAGTTATTAAGGTTATATATAAGTCATGGTATTTAATTGATTTGCTTTTTTTGTACAACAACGAGAATTTTTTTTTCACTTTGAATTTGAGTTATACTTAAATGCAATTATATTTCATTTTCAAGTTTTATATAGTTATAAATTTTTTATATAATCGGGCTTCCAGACGCGACCAAAAAATGGGAAATGGGGTTTAACTTTATCACTAACTTAGCCTCGAACATGTCATTCATTGTGTTAGATTATTTGACAGTTATCCTTCTTCAAACTAAACTCGAATAGCATTAAATTTGAGTAGTATTTGTAATTGGGCCCTAAATTTTATAATAGTTTAAAGGCGGTACCCCTAAAGTTTGTAAATTGCATATGAAACCTCGAATTTGATATAATGTGCGCGGTTGGTCATAAACTTTTAAATGTTGTAAACACCATGCCCTAAAGTTTAAGAATTGCGTGGTTGGTCCCCGAACTTCCAAAATCGTTTATATGTGACTCTTATACTCGTTGATATTTTAAACGTCCCCAAAGTTTATATTTGACTTATTAACCTTGAAAAGATGTTATAACTATTTCTCCAAACTTTGAAAATTTTAAAAATAACACATAAATTATCAAAACTACTTATACGACAAAAGACGAAAACCGCTACTATTTACCATATAGTCATTTTTGAAAGGTTTTGAAATTTCGGAGGCTTCTCATGCAATTTACAAACTTTATGGGCATCGTCTTTACATTATTTTAAACATTAGAGGCCAATTAAACATTTTCTCCATTAAATTTGCTGAAAGAATGAAATTTGTCCATATTGGAAATGTTGGGGATAAATTTTACGATGGGCCAGCCCATATAAAAAGTTATGGACTGGAACAAATTTCTGGCCCGTTTTGATTGTGTAAGTTCTCTGCGAAATGCGTTCAAGTTGGAGAAACCAATCTGCGACGATTTTGCTCTGGATACTCTGATCCATTTCATAAGGTATGTTATGTCGGATTTCTGTCTCTCTTATTTAACTTAGTTTCGGAAACTATGATCCTTGGGTAGGTAGTTTACTGGTTTTGGCGTGGAATCATACAATTGAAGGGTTTACTTGTTTGGATTGAATCTGTTGATGTGGGTCGTATAGTTTACAGGTGGGTTTGATTTCACGATATCAATTGTAGAAGAGAATAGTTGTGTGCGTCCTAAGTCGTAATTGGCCTTATAATGAGTTATCCGCTTTGCTGTTAGTTATCCCAGGGAGACAGTGGACGGGAAGATATGGGCAGATCTACGACGGCTAAGGATGCCGAAGCACTTGTGAATTCTCTTCGTTCGGCATATGTTGCCACGCCCACAAATCTCAAGGTGCGGATCTACGATCAGATTTTGTTTGTGTGCGTGTATGGAAGCGTATTCTGATATTTCTCTAGTTTCGTGCAGATAATTGATCTCTACATTATCTTTGCAGTGGTTACTGCCTTCATTCAGGTTCTTTTCTGTTATCTCTCAGTCTTTACTCACTGAGGTTTCTTGATTGCTGAGTAAGTTCATTTTGGCGTTAAAAAATCATTTTTCTGAATCCTGATTTTAGAAGATGGGATTAAGACTATCGTTATTCTTTTTTTCTTCCCAAATTCTTGTTTTGTCTTATTCTTGAAGTGGGAATGGAAATTGGAAAGTAACACACTCACATTTGTTCTTTTTGGTGACTTATAGCTTGTTTACATCGCTATTGTTGGATCTTTCCCCTTCAACTCCTTTCTCTCAGGAGTACTTTCCTGTGTAGGGACTGCTGTCCTTGCTGGTGAGTTTATTGCTTCTCTCAACCTCTTTTTGTTGTTTAGAAACCAAGTGAACTTGTTAAATCTCTGATTTTGTTCATCCCAGTTTGTCTTCGAATTCAAGTAAACAAGCAAAACAAGGAATTCAAGGTAACCTCTTCGAAGCCAATGATGATACTTTTTAATTTTTCCCCACTAGTTAAAGATACTTATTTGTGCGTACTTTGTCTTAATCAAGTTGAGCTATTTGTTGGCTATTAGTTCTTTCTGCTATTAGTTAGCGTTCGAGCTGTTAACTGTTTCGACTCTTTGTGATTAACTTCACTTATATGTTCCAAGTCGATGTAGGTGATATTCGAACTCTGTTTGAGAAAACATGTTCAGCAATTTGTTTATCTACTTTAAGGATTATTTCTGAACCTGTTGAAGATTATGTATTATTTGTCCTGTTTCTTACATTTGTTGTTTCTTGTATGTTTTCAAAACACGAAGGATTTGCCTCCCGAACGTGCCTTTGCGGATTTCGTACTCTGTAACTTGGTGCTCCATTTGGTGATCATGAACTTTCTGGGATGATTTAGCTTGTGGTTAGACATAAAGACCTCTATTTAAAAGGGGGCATTCCCTTTACACAAGTGTTTTTTTCAATCTTTTGAGACATACATTGGATGATTAACTAAACTCCATTTTGTTCAAGGTTCTGTTTCATAGACCAATGTTTTAATACCGGAGCCGAGTCATGCGTCGCCAAAACTCAAACTATACCGGAAAATGATTTGTTCAGAAATGTTCTTGACAAAACAGATGAAAATATAGCAACAGTGGAATCAGAAGAAGCACTGAGGTTGTGTCTATGATGGTTATGGTCAAAACAGGCTCAAATTCGCCTGAAAAAAACAGCCATAGAAAACCAGTGCGTGGTACGAACAAGTTCGATGTTTGTCGATGATGATCACTAATATAGAAGCTCACAAAACCATAAGTTCTCCGAAAGAAGCTCGATCGAGGGGACACTCATTGAGCTGCATCTCTGAAGATTCAATCCAATGAGGGTACTTCCAAGTTTTTCAAGAGCTAACAAGCTCTTGTTGGAAATCATAACACAGCCACAGAGTGAAAGAATCTGTAAGTTCAGTTGCACTCTATTGGATAAAGCTACGATCCCGATATCGGAAATGGAACATTTCGAAAGGTCGAGATCGTTAAGTACGGGACACTTCTCAGCAACTATTGCTAAGCTTGCATCCGTAATCTTATGACAACCGTAGAGGTTTAACACCTTAAGTGTTTCTCCGTGTCGAGTCGATAGTATCGAAACGGATTCATCACTCAAATCGTAGCAATTCGTTAAAGAAACGTTCGAAAGTCCATTTTCACAGCTCTGTAATAGTGAAAAAAGACCAGTATCAGTGATCTTACATAGTCCATTGAGATCCAAGTGATCGAGCTGAGGGCAAAGCTTCCCGAGAATACTCAAACTTCGGTTTCCAATCCCGGGACAGTTTCGTATAGAAAGACATCGAAGCGATTTGCACGGAGAAATAAAACGAACCTCTGTGAATGTATCTTTAACTCCAAAGCATTTAACCAATGTTAAAGACTTCAGCTTCGAAACACTAGTTGAAAGCACCATATAAACACCAGTTTCAGTGATTCGATCACACTCTTCCAAGTGCAAAAACTCGAGAGAATTCGCTGCTTTCACGAATGCAACGATCCCCTTATCCGATATAAATGAACTCTTACATATAGACAAGCTTTTAAGGTTCGGAATATCCCTTCCTACAGCTTCGATGCTCGAATCACCAATTCCGCAACACGAAACCACGGTTAAGGAAGCAAGAGACGAAAGACCTTTTGATTTAGCCATAGCCCACAAACTCCTTTGCCTTACATTAGGAAGGCTTGATAAAACAAGATTAGTGATTGCCTTTCCATAGAAGCCTATTGAAGCAACCGAGTAATCGGAGATATTTAATGATCGAAGCTTCAGTTTAGTCAATGCAACAGTACGTGACGATACGAGATTCGAAATACCGAAATCTCCAACGAGAGGGCAGTCTATTAATGTAATGGACTTTAAGTTCGAACTAAACTTTGCTATAGCTCGTAGACTGTTATCACCGATTCTGCGGCATGATTCGATCGTTAATGCATTCAAGTTTCTGCAATTCTTCACTAGAAGTGATAAACTCCGATCGGAAATCGAAGAAAGACGACAAAGATGAAGCTTTTCTAATGAAATACATTCTCTTGCTATCTCAAAAAGACCTTCATCACTGATTAAGGGTAGATTCCATAACGACAGAACTTTAAGAAACGGACAACCTCGTGCAATCGCAGCTAAACCCTTGTCTGAAACACCGATAGACGAGTTACTACCTCGAATCGATACCTTTCGAAGAGCTCTAGTACCAACAGCAATAGCAGCAAGGCTAAAATCTGCTGATTTCTTGCATTCGAATTCAATTTCTTGATCCGTAAATTCGTCATCATTGTTTATGCTCCAGCTATACTGTGAAATACGAATGCTACTCAAGATTGTAAGCCAACGCTTCGAAACACAAGCAGAGATGCTTCGTTCGTGAGTACTCGACAATCGTGTTAAGATCTCGAACAAGCATTCATCAGGCAGCAAATCAATCGAAGGCTTTGTATCTCTGAAGCTCCTGCTTACAGTTAAAGGACCGGTGATTCGAGACCTCTTTCTCGACGGACTGAACACCTCAATTTGGGAGCTAATAGAGAAGACAATCCCAGAATCTATACAATGAATGTAAACAACAATCACAATACAACTTTGTAAGAGGAAACACAACATTCTTAAAGCAAAATCCAATTGCTTTAAGGTACGTGAATCCATAAAATAGCCCATCGAGAAGAAACAATGAAGAAACTCACCTCTTTTATTGACAAGACCAGGCATGACTCCTTTCCACGAAAAAATTGATGTAAAACCAGAAACACAAGCTTTCAAAAAGACCCAGATCAGGATTTCGCTTTGAAACACAAAAAACCCAAGACAAATTTCACCAAAAAACCCCAGTCTAAAAGGGGAAAAAGCGAAATGGGGATGAAGAAATCTGGGTTCTTTTGCACAGACATTATTGTCATATATAAACCAGCGGGAACTGCAAGTTGCATGTATAAAAAATTAAAATAAAATCGTAGAGCCACAGTCGCACAGCCTGTCGTATATTCCTGAGATACACGGACTAAAACTCTAGTACTTTGAATTCTTCCACGGTTCAATGAATCCTGCCTTGAAATCAAATTCGCCGTCTTCATAATTCTTTATAATCAACTTGTACTCATATTTTATTAAAACAATGTAAGAATCCCATGCCCATACTTCACTCATTCCACTTTACTTCCGCGTGAAAATATTTTAAGTCTTTAGTGAAGAAATTGGTAGTGGAGTTTATAACAAAAAGATCAAGCAAATTCTAAAGTGATTAAAAAGATAATATGAAATGGGATATATTAGAGTTTTTTATTTTAATATTTAATCATATATTTATATTAAATCTAAATAAAATAATATATTTGTTCACGAAAATTTTAATATTCGTTCAAATTATAAACGAAGATGGAAAATTGTTCGAACAAAATTTATATTTATATCCGAAAGAACGAACATCATCATATACGATTTGAACACATTTCGAATACTACATATTCGGATAGCATAATAACCCTAACATGCACATTATTGACTGCAACATAGGTTTTCATATTATTTTGGATTTAGAAGATTCGAAAATAGAAACTAATTTTAATTTTCAATCTTTCTTTCGGAAAAATTTCATTTTTGGTCCCTTAAATTTACTTCAAAATCAATTTTGGTCTCTCAATTCAAAAAAAAATGAGATTAAGTCCTTCAAATTTAATATATTATCAATTTTAATCCAAAATGACTAAATTATCTTAATTTCAAATAATAATACTTAAATCAAGTTTCATTATTTAAAAACCAATGTTTTTATACCGTTCCAGAATTCTGTACCGGTATACCGGACGGTGTCAATTTTTTAAAATAATATTTAATTAATTTTTTATTTTATTTTCGGACCAGAAAAAATCCGAAAAATGATCCAAATATCCGATACCGAACGATACCAACAAAAATACCGGTACTACCCGAAATTTGATGTACCGGACGGTATACCGTCCGGTGTCCAGTATGAAAACACTGGTTTTTAACTACGAAAAAAATTTGGTTCTATGCTAAAAATAATTTGCTGGTAAAATGAATAAAATTTTATCGAAATTTCGGACTAAAATCAAAACGCAAATTTATGTATTAAGCATTGTCTTTATGTTAGTCTTTATATCGTCGATATGTTGACATTTATATTACTATTGGGTGGTACGACCCGATATCACATTGTTTGATATATTAAAAATAAATATTTTAATATTTAAAAATTAGTGCGGTTGGTTTATTAGTTCTAAATATTATGTTAAATGATTTTTTATAAATTTTAATAATATTTCAAATATATCACCCTACTATTATCATATAAAATATTCTTATATATCAATCAATAGTTTATTTAATTTTAAAAAAATGTACATAATTAAATAATAAAAATATTTTTTAAGTTAACAATTAATATATACACTTCAAATGATTGGTATACCGAAGTCATACTAATCGATATAAATGTGATGTTTAACATACAAATTTGCGTAATGAATTTTGGGTCCGAAATTTTAAAAAAATTTCATTAGTTTTATGGAAAAATTATATTTAGCAAAGAGCCAAATATTTCTGTAATAAAAACATAAGTTTATAAATACTAAAACTTAATTTAACTTTAATTACTATATTTATTTAAAATTAAGGATAATTTAGTCATTTTGGATTAAAATTAATAATATATTAAATTTAAAAGAGTTAATTTCATTTTTTTAATTGATGGACTAAAATTGATTTTGAAGTAAATTTGAAGGATCAAAAATAAAATTTTTCCCTTTCTTTATATTCAAATTTAGATGAGTTTTATTTTAATCAACTGAAAAACGAACAAAAATAATCAAACTTTATCTATACGGCTATATTCTTATATCACTATGAACACGTCTTATAATATTATAATGTTTAATTATTCAAAGTGTCTTAATTAAATAGTGGAAACATAGTATGTGCCCACTATATAAATATTAATATAATAAAATATTTTGGTGCGGCTATTCAATGTATCCGACCCAAAAATATATATTATTTTTAAATATTTTTGTTTATAAATATAGAAATCCAAGTTGGGATTTTAAGATGTGACAATGAACCTTGACATATTATTTATGTTTTAGTATTAGTTTATTAATAATGTAATGGGACTAGATCTCAATTTGATCCCAATATTTTATGGTTTTGACAATTTGATTGCCCAATTTGTATAATTACAACAATTTTGATTCTTAAAGTATAACAAAAAAAATCATACTTTATAAAATTAGAAAAAAACAAGACTTCCAAAATTATATGACATAATTGATTACAAAATTTTTATTTTGATGATTGAGATAATCGATTAAAATCAAAATTTGGGAAATAATTTTGATAATTTGATTTGATAAATGTTACAAATTCGAAGGATGTATCAAAAAGTTAAAACTTATAATTTTTTTAATATAATATTATAAAATATATTAACCAAATTCTTTAAAACTATAAAAGTTTTAGTAATGAACGTCATTTTCTTGTAATCCCATATACAAAAAATATTAGGGTGAGTTTTTTAGATAGCATTGTAACTTGTTAAAATATAAAAAGTAGCATTAATTTTCGATTGATTTTGTTTTTGTCATTGATTAATTTTGTTTTACAAATACAGCACTGATTTGGACGGCTTTTTCGTAGCTCGATTTCTATAATTATAGAAACCGAGCTACGAAAAAAGCTGTCCGTGACAGACTGCAAATCAGTGCTATGTTTTTAAAACAAAATTAATCAATGATAAAAAAAAAATCAATCAAAAATTGATGCTATTTTTTAACATTTTAACAAATTACAATGTTACGTAGTACAAAAAAAAAACTCAAAAATATTAAGACATGGGAGAGGCCAGCTGTGCTGGAGTGGGTCCCAAAGTAAATAAAAAATAATTTCTTTTTTTTATTGAAATATCCGCCGACTTTGTCGGTTGTTTATATTATTGTCAATTATAAGACGAAACAAAAAGATTGTAATATAAAAATAACAAGCAGTTGGGCGACCTCTTATAAAGTAACATGTGATGAGCTGTCTAAATGACGTTAGTTAAATAAGAATGAAATAGCCATAAATTTTTAAAGATATTTGATAAATTATAATATGTAATTTATTCAAAAATACCATAAAATTACATATTTTGGTTAGTACTTAGTAGGATTGTATAATATATGAATAATGTTGAATAATCTTTTTCATAAATTTAAAAATATGTAAAAAAACATATACCATGTTATTATAAATTACAAAATCATTACGAGTGTATTATTAATATTCATTGATTGAAAATTATCGAATTAATTTTAAATAACATGAGTATTAGAAATGAAGGGATATTTCAAAACCATTTTTTGAAATATATAATCATATTTCCAAAAAACAAGTTCAATAAAAATACTTAAGATAAAATATGATTGAAAAAAAGGACGAAAGAAAAATTTGGTCACAAAAGTTTCGAGTTTTGACAAATTTGGTCCCCAAACTTTATATATTTTGATAAAACATGTCTCCAAATATTTTAAAATATCAAAACGAACCCCCAAACCATTTTTTTACAAAACCAATCTCCAGAGTTTTGTGTACATGACATAATTGGTCTTCAAAGAAACATTACGCAAATTTGGTCATCGAAATTTGTAAAACGTGACAAATTTAGTCTCCAATGCTGTTAAGGATCCTCAATAAAAATACTTAAGATAAAATATGATAGAAAAAAAGGACGAAAGAAAAATTTGATTCCAAAAGTTTCGAGTTTTGACAAATTTTGTCCCCAAACTTTATATATTTTGGCAAAAGAGGTCTCTAAATATTTTAAAATGGCAAAACGAACCCCCAAACTATTTTTTTGCAAAACCAATCTCCAGAGTTTTGTGTGTATGATATAATTGGTCTTCAAAGAAACATTACGCAAATTTGGTCGTCGAAGTTTGCAAAACGTGACAAATTTAGTCTCCAACACCGTTAAGGATTCTCAAAGTTTGCAAAATGAAGACGAACGAGTGATTAAACAAATTTTCCTTGCTTCATAAACAAAAAACCCTAATAGTAACGACTTTACACTAATTGGGGACCAACTTATCAAATTTGTTAACAAGTGTAAACTTTGAGAGTCGGTATTGCCAAAATCAAAGTTTGAGGACTTGATTTGCCAAATTAATCAAACTTCGGGTACCAAAGTTGCCAAAATATTAAACTTTGATAACTAAATTTGTTGTTTAAAAATTTAACGACCTAATTTGCCATTTTATGCAAATTTTGAGAACCAAATGCGCAATTTTCTCGAAAAAAAAATGATAAGAAGAAAAAAAAGAAATAAAAATATAGAATTTTAAATAATATTTACGTAAGGATAAAAGACATTTTATAAATTATGATTATACACACTAATGTATTGTATTATTCTTCAAATGTGATAATTTTATCTATATGATAATTCAATATATTAAAACAAAAGGCATGATAATAATNCTGTAAAATATCAATCTTATCCCGGAGCTCAAGTTTGATACCCCGGGCGGTCCTATTGAATTTCTCCATGAAGGACCGAAGACTCATTTTCACCGGGATATATTTTAGCTGATATAGTTCCTGCCTGCTTCGGGGCAGTCCTACATTTGGAGCAAACTGCTCTGAGAAAGCCATAATAAATCCGCCATACGACTGTATGGATCGGGCCGGCAAATTTTTGAACCACATTCGGGCGTCGCCTTGTAATCCTGCCACGAAGATGCGACACTTTAGTGAATCTGAGGCCCGAACCGTTCCCATCAGTAACTCGAAATCGGCAACGTGATCGATCGGATCATTGTCACCACGAAATGTCGCCAACCCTTCGGGGTTGCGATAATGCCGATCTGGGACTGCTGCCCAGATCTATTCAGAGAAGGGGAGCATCAAATCTCCCAAGGCGGCTGATACGCCTTATGATTGCTGGGACGATGTTTGGACTGCATGCAAATTATGCCACCAGTCATCATATTTATTTCGCCTGATTGGGGCCTCCATGGCCCTGTTGAATAAACCAGGATTGCGTCCTACATTATGTTCGCAATCCCTCAACGCACGCATGCTCTCCAACTCCCTGGTGAGCTCGTCAATTCGTTGCTGCATATGCTCCTGGTCATTTCCAGGAGCGGGAGTTAGAGTCCTGGCCGGGGGGAGGAGTAGACCGATATCTGGTCCTCCTCGTTATTACACCACGCCTGATGATTTCTTCATCATCAGTACTGCGCTCGTCAGGATCACTCTCGTATCCTCTGCTTTTGGGAACAGGACTTGAAACAATCGGTGGTTCTGTTTCACTTCTCTCCGACGTAATCTCCAGTACCACCTTCCCAACGACAGCTTCCAGATCCTGCAAAGTGAATGTTGGTGCTGGGAGACTGTCGGGAAGCACGTCACTGTCATTTGTCGAAGTTCCAGTCACCATGCATTTGAATGTCATATCCCTGGTAGAAAACTCAAATGGGATTAGAGAATCGTCCCCACGGACGGCGCCAAACTGTTATGGTCCCTTTTTAGGGGGTACCAACAGTCGTCCGGTTCGTCAGTAGACGAACTCGGTTTTGATGTGGAATACGATTAGAACTGGAAACAATAAATGGACACGGCGATTTATAGTGGAAACCCCAGCAATTGGAGAGAAAACCACTTGACTAAGAGCAAATTACGCTCATAGCATGTTCATTAATCAAATAATTCATACAAAATACAGCAGAGGCTTAATGAAAATGACAAGGGAATAGAAAGCAGTAAGAACTCCGGCAGGGTAACGACATGTTCTTAAACGTCCAAAAGGTTCTGCTATTTCCGTCGTCGCACTCTGTATTTATAGAGTTGGTGGCGTGTGTAAATCACGCCCTGTAACCGCCTCTGACGGGTTTATTAGAGGTTGTTGTCGTGCAATGTAAAACGAGATTGGGACCGAGGCGTGGTCTGCGTGATCGGGCCCGAGGCGTGGTAAACGTATGAAGGCCCGAAGCGTGGAAAACGTGGGTTTGTAACCGTTCTGACCGAATTATGGAGCCAGTTACTAGAAAACGGTTTATTTCGCCAAAGTTATCTTCGGTCCTCTCGTGGAACATCGGACCGTTCTTCGTTAAGCGTACAAGTGGGCTGCAAGGGTTCGTTTCTACCATTTGAATCGGCACAATTGTTAACGGCCTTATCCGTCACGGGGTGTCTGGTCCTAGAATTCTTATAAAAAACGAACCTCCAAACCATTTTTTTTGCAAAACCAATCTCCAAAGTTTTGTGAGTATGGTATAATTGGTCTTCAAAGAAACATTACGTGAATTTGGTGATCGAAGTTTGCAAAACGTAACAAATTTAGTCTCCAACGCCGTTAAGGATCCCCAAAGTTTGCAAAATGAAGACAAACAAGTGACTAAACAAATTTTCCTTGTTTTATAAACAAAAACCCTAATAGTAACGACTTTACACTAATTGAGGACCAACTTATCAAATTTGTTAGTAGAGTCGGTATTGCCAAAATCAAAGTTTGAGGACCTTATTTGCCAAATTAATCAAACTTCGAAAACCAAAGTTGTCAAAATATTAAACTTTGATAATTAAATTTGCCGTTTAAAAATTTAAGGACCTAATTTGCCATTTTATGCAAATTTTGAAACCAAATGCGCTATTTACTCGAAAAAAAATGATATGAAGAAAAAAAGAAATAAAAATATACAATTTTAAATAATATTTACGTAAGGATAAAAGACATTTTATAAATTATGATTATACATAATGATGTATTGTATTATTCTTCAAATGTGATAATTTTATCTATATGATAATTCAATATATTAAAACAAACGGCATGATAATAATGATTAAGAAAATGACCGAATGATCCTGTTTGAGTAAATTTGATCTTCAAAATTTACCACATTTGACAAATAATATCCCAAAATGATAAAATCGATCATCTAAATTTGATTTTGACTAAGAATCTCATTTGATAAAATTAAAAATTTTGAGGATCATTAATGTCAACATACTAAATTTTGGGAATTCATTTTATCAAAACTTACAAATATGAGACTAAAATTGAAAAAAACATAAAAATACGAGCGATGTGTGTAAATAACCCCAAACTTTATAATAGTGTAAATACGGTATATTCAAAGTTTATAAATTACATATAAAACCTCCAAAATTAATATAATGCATGATATTGACCCTTCAACATTTAAATGTTGTAAACACCATGTGTTGTGGTTTGAAAACCATGCCCTCAAAGTTTAAGAATTGTATAATTAACCCCCGAACTTCCAAAACTGTTTATATTTAACTCTTATACTCGTTAATATTTTAAACATCTCTATAGTTTGTATTTAACTTATTAACCTTGAAACGATGTAACGAATGCTCCACGCTTTGAAAATTTTAAAAATAACACATAAATTATCAAAACTACTTATATGAAAAAAGACGAAAACGATACTATTAACTTGAGGATCATTCTTGAACGATTTTGAAACTTTGGATGCTTCTCATGCAATTTACAAACTTCATGGACAACGTTTTTACATTATTTAAAGATTAGGGACTAATGCATAATTTTCTCAATAAAAATATAGATTCTTCAAACCAATTATTTAAATTCTACTTAAGATGTTCATTAATTCAGTGCTAGTAAAACATTTAAAGCGCAACCTGATTTTAGGAACTTACAAGATAAACACAGCATGATTTCCTCCTGCTGAGGGCTCAAAGACAATCATGTTGAGAAGAGAAAATGCGGCTGCAGGGTTTAGAAATCCAAGAGTTAAGAAGAACCTTAATAATAAAAACGAAACAAAATAGCAGCTGAAGGGGAAAGAACTAAATTTGATTTCAGTTTACGAAGACGATGAGCATGTTCTTGAACAAAACAGTACAGTATAAGAGAGCAAGAAGTGTACCTTTTCTACAAATCCTTGGACGGGATCATCCCTGTTTTCCTTGCATAAGCGAAAATGCCACCAGCTTCAATGACTGGACCAGCATCACCAATTGGCTTCAAATTATACTCTTTCCCAGATGTATGATTTATCAGCTTACTATGACTACCGCTTAGCTCGATGGTAACAACATCCCCAGTCTTACATTCATCGCATAATCTTCCTTCTGATTCCAATGGATAAACCTCTCCGGTAGCCACCGAATTCCTAAAGAATATTCTTGCATATGATTCTGCTACCACCGCCGACACACCAGAAGCACCTAACGCCACGGGGGCATGCTCACGAGACGAGCCACAGCCAAAATTATCACCCGCAATTACAATAGAGTACTTTGATTTCATCGCACCTGGTTCGATGAATCGAGTTTTGTACGAGGATGGTAATCCAATTAGGGCGTAAGATCCGAGTTTTTCGTACTCATCGCGATTTGAAGGAACGAGTGTCAGATACTCGGCAGGAATGATCTGATCCGTGTCAATGTTATCCCGAAGCACGTAGCATTCTCCGTGAAATGTGGTGGGTGAATCAGCCGTCGATTGGGCAGGAGTAGTGGCGGCGGAGGAAATCGACAATCGAGAATTGCGATAGCATCGTCGACGCTTTAAGGAGAAGATCAGGGAGCTGGATGCTCCGCCAGGCAGCTTGACGGCCGACGAAAAGGATGAGAGAGAAGGCGATTTAGGTCTCAGGGCGACGTACGGAGGAGTCGAAACGGTGAAGGAGGCGGCGGCCATTGTTCTTCTATTTTCCCTCAGTAAGCCCAATGTTTTTTCTTTATAAGGAAATCTACAAAAAATATGGGCCGGTTTGACCCAATAACTGTTAGAAATAGTTCCCGCCAAAACTGCTATCAATAAACCTCCCGCCGCCGAGTATGCGTCCATTGACGTCGGTAAAAAATGAACTCTGCCGGCGGCTCCGCGCCCACCGGTTGCTACAAATGCGGGCGTCCTGGCCACTGGTCACGGGACTGCCCTTCCGATCCCGATGCTCCAGTCTCCTCTGCGGCTGAAGGTCAGCCACCAGTTAAATCTTCCGCGTCAAACGCGGAGTTCAATGCAAATTCTAGGTCACGACCTCCTCTGCCGATACAGAGGCCTAAGCCCAAAAGAATCAGACCGAAGCTTACTCCCGATCTCCTCCTTTCCGATGCAGGCATCGGGTGCATTCTCCGCTACTTTCCAAAGTCATTCAAGTATCGCGGCCCCGGCCACGAGGTGACAATACTCTCAGATCACGATTTACAGACTAGTGTCTGATTAAATTTCTGTAATTTAGGTTGATGATCTAGGGCACTTAATTTCCTTGTATGGTGAATGGCATTCACGTTTGCTTCCCTATTACAACTTTGATCAATTCATACATAAGGTTGAAGATGTCGGTTCCACAAAGCGTGTCAAGGCAAGAACTTGTTGATTTAATCTTACATCTGATACTTTGATGTGTTTAGGACTAAAATTACTAAGAAAATTTAGCCTTGTTCATTGTGTAGGTTTGTCTGAGAGATCTACGAGATAAAGTTTCTCATGGAATTGAGCCAACAGAGCTTCAAGCTAAGCCAAACCCTGCTGATGAAAACGGTGCTTCAAAATCCAAATTTTTACCATTTAAACACCCCTATTTTTCGATCTAAACATGATGCTTCTTCCATTTTCTTACACTTAGTATTCGATTTACCTAAATTTGTGCATTCTGAGTTTTAATTCTGGAATTTGAACCAATGGATAATTTCTGCAAATGTAGATACTCTTGGGAACATGGACATGCCAAGTAATTTGCACGAACAAAATGAAGGCTATAGTAATATATCAGAAACCATGACTCAGGGCATCAATGAAGACTCAACTAAAGTGAGTTTTTTAGTGTTTTCGAAGGTCGGAAATGTCGGCTTATAGAATTCTTGCTGATGCTTTCTTTTTGCAAGGATGCTGGCAAGGCTCCTGATACAGATAAAGCTAAAGAGGGTTCCTGTTCTTTCATCACTTCTGAGACTCATGCTGCTGTTAAAGAGGTTTCGATTCAAAAACAGATTTCGGATGAGCAAAAAGATCGAATGGAAGCTAACAAGCTGAAAGCATTAGAAAAAGCTGTTGCTCGGTCACGTTTATTGCGATCCTGATCGAAAGTAAGAGTTTGTTTCACTGATTCTCGAAGGAACATGATTTGTATCAGTCATTTCATATCACATGGTTCTTTATCTCCTTAAGGTTACAACGAATCTGATATCGGTTCCTTGCCTTATTCATTGAATCTGTTAGACTTGTTGATTCCTTGTGATGAAGAAGATTGTTATGATGTTTTTGTTTCTCTAATGTTTTTATACTATCATACTTGCTTTTCTTGAAAAATCGTAATATTTTTGTAGGTGGGTCGGATCCAAAACCTACAGATCCAAACCGAATATATGGTTCAGGAGAAATTTGTATTTAGATGAATCGGGTCGTGGATCCGATTATAACCCGACCCATGCATATCCTTGTTTCATATATGGGCTTATTAAGTGAAGTCTAATCTTATTTTGATTCAATTACTATTGGGCCTATTAATGGATATCCTTGTTGGGCCTACATGATCCAATAGAAGTACTTGTAATTTATTATTAATAGATTAATAAAAAAATATATGAAATGGATAATCTGCGTCTTTCAGCATATTTCAATATACATTCCCGGCCATGGAACTGAAATCGTGAGGTTCCAGTTACTCCAAAGAGCAAAAACTACAATGCACTCTATCCCCTCTATTGGCTTCTGGACTTCACCAGCTTTGTTTAGTTCATTGACTCGTCTGGGTTCAGTGTCTGTGGGAGGATTATCTACAACGAACTCTTTCGCTTCTACTTCACTGGGATATGTGAGAACTGGGTTATTTTCACGTGGAGCTGCTTCATCACAAGGTTAATGCTGTTTTTTGCATGATTTTAATGGGATTTCTGGTATTATCAATTATAGTTTGAATCATGTTAGGAAATTGTTTGGGGCACTGAATAAAATGTAGACTTGATATGTTAACTGAGCAAAGATATTCGATTGCAGCTGCTGTTACAGAGATAGAAATTCAGACAGCTGAGAATGATGTTTTAAAAGCTTTGTCTCAGATAATTGATCCGGATTTTGGTACTGACATAGTCTCCTGTGGTTTTGTGAAGGATCTCGAAGCTTCCAATGCTACAGGAGAGGTATCTTAATAAACTGATTTTTATTTAGATTTGCATCAGATCATCTCCTCATCCAGGATTGTAACTTTAATCCCAGGTTTCGTTTCGATTGGAACTTACAACACCGGCGTGCCCCGTTAAGGACATGGTAAATTGAATATCTTAAGCATGAAATTGTTTCTTTATATTCTTTTATCTATTCAGATGAATGATGAATAAATGTAATGAAATTAGCCATCCTTAAATCAGTTATGATCAGCTGAATTTTTCAGTTCGAGAAGAAGGCTCATGAAGTTGTTGCAGCGCTTCCATGGGTTACAAATGTTAAGGTTATAATGTCTGCGCAGCCAGCAAGACCTGTTTTTGATGAGAAACTTCCAGCAAGTCTTCGAAAAATTTCAAACATAATAGCCGTTTCAAGTTGCAAGGTTGTGCATTTTTCTTCAAGTTTGTTATATTATTGTAATTCAGAAAACATGTCCCTTGGATGCCATAAATTCGCAGGAATGCGATATTGCATTCCGTTTTTCGATGATCAAAGCCTTCTTAATTTCAGGGAGGAGTAGGAAAATCAACTGTAGCCGTGAACCTTGCTTACACTCTGGCCGGTATGGGTGCAAGAGTGGGCATCTTTGATGCAGATGTGTATGGTCCTAGTTTGCCAACAATGGTGTCCCCGGAAAACCGGTTTCTTGAAATGGTAATTACTTGATTCATTAAATTTCCTTGTTTAACACCTTGTATCTCATCACAAGCTGGTATTGTAGAACCCCGAAATGCGAACTATTATTCCTACTGAATACATGGGAGTCAAACTTGTTTCTTTCGGATTTGCTGGACAAGGCCGTGCAATAATGAGGGGTCCTATGGTTTCAGGAGTCATAAATCAGTTGTTGACTACGAGTGAATGGTTCGTATTTTTCCCTGCTTTCATTGTTAACAAGAAAATCAGCTATACCACTAAGCATTAGCTTATTACTTCTCTGCATCTTTGCTCCTTAGCTTATTAACTTATCATAAAATGGTGTATTACAGGGGTGAACTCGACTACCTAGTCATCGATATGCCCCCTGGAACTGGTGATATTCAGCTTACACTTTGTCAGGTTTTGCATCAATCCCTTTCCTAGTTTACATTAAACTTAAAGAGCCCTTTGCCTCCACTCTACTTAACTTTATCCTGTTAATATGAATAAATCTTGTAATTTTTTTAGCTGTATTCAACTTTCAGATCGTTCCATTAAACGCTGCGGTTATAGTTACGACTCCACAGAAGCTAGCATTCATAGACGTAGCTAAAGGAGTTCGCATGTTTTCCAAGCTAAAGGCATACTTCTTAAATCTTCCTGGATCCTTCATTGTTCATCACCACCAAACCGGGCTTCACTGTAAATATAGTGCCATTTTATATATTGAATCTGCAACCACAGGTACCATGTGTTGCAGTAGTTGAGAACATGTGTCATTTCGATGGCGACGGAACGCGTTATTACCCATTTGGAAGAGGTTCAGGTTCACAGGTTTTCAATTTATCCAATATCTAGTTAGAGTACACAACTATGAAGAGTACATAAATTTAATGCTGTTTTCCGATTTTCTCTACATTTAGTCTTGCTTATTCACATATTTGCAATTGCAGGTAGTTCGGGAATTCGGCATTCCCCATCTCTTTGAGCTTCCTATTAGACCAAGTGTGAGTTCCTCTATCCCCATTTTCTTATTGAAGCAAAGAGCATTCTTTCTGATTCTCCTAGCTTATTGTTTCCTCGTGATTATATTTACTGTTTTATGAACATGAGATTACAAAAACGAATAGCTTCATCGGTTTATAAAACATCATGTTTATTTATACCCGAACTTTTCATACATTGATACAAATGATTACTTGACAAGGCTTCTCCTGGCTTATTGATTATATTTACTGTTTTATGAACATGGGAGATTACGAAAACGAATAGATTCATCGGTTTTTAAAGCAGCACGTTTATTTTTACCCGAAATTTTCATACGTTGATACGAATGATTACTTGACAAGGCTTCTCCTGGCTTATTGTTTCTCATGATTATATTTACTGTTTTATGGACATGGGAGATTACAAAAACCAATAGCTTCATCGATTTTTAAAGCAGCACGTTTAATTTTACTCGAAATTTTCATACGTTGATACGAATGAATACTTGAAAACAGTTATCAGTGTCAGGAGATAGTGGTGTACCTGAAGTTGTTGCAGATCCTCAAGGTGAAGTTGCTAAAACATTTCAAGAATTGGGTGTTTGTTTGGTGCAACAATGTGCTAAAATTCGACAACAAGGTTAGTTAAAGTTTCGTCTTCATAAATGGAGTCTTTTTCGTTTCGAATCATTTCGTTTTTATTGATCAAATGTAGTTTCGACTTCGGTCACTTATGATAAGTCTATGAAGGCAATTAAAGTTAAGGTACCAAGCTCAAATGAAGAATTCTTCTTGCATCCCGCAACCGTGAGACGAAATGACCGATCTGCTGAAAGTTTGGTATGCAATACTATTGGAATTATAGAGTAGGGTCGAAATTACGATAGGGAGCATGAACAAACGAAATTAAGGGGAGGAAACCATACATTTTAAAAGACTTGATCAAATTATTATGTGATGATATTCCTCACTTTATATACCTAATCAATCTCACTTCTCTAACCAATATGAGACAAATTCAACACTGTCCCGCTAGTCCAATCCCGTTCGTTCACGCTCCTCATCGTAATTTTGGCCAGCATCTTTAATTCCAACGAATACTCTCACCCCGGTTTTGAATGCAAACTTATTGATGTTTTTCGAAACAGGATGAATGGACAGGTGAACGAAAACTTAAGAATGAAGATGTTTCGGAGGATATCGAACCCGAAGAGATTCGGCCAATGGGAAACTATGCTGTATCCATAACCTGGCCTGGTGGCTTTAGCCAGGTACTCTAAACTCTCCTTGTTTACATTGCAGGACTCGATTTCGTTGTGGTTTTTTTGCTGGATATTACGGCGTTGTATATTTGTAGATTGCACCGTATGATCAGCTCGAAACGATGGAGCGTCTGGTTGATGTTCCTGAACTGCAGTTTCAGTGAACAACAACAACCAGCCAGCAAGAGCTTGCTTGTGTGTTCCTTGTATATAATACGCTTGGGGCTCATACTTTTATTTCAATCAAATTTTGTACACATTTTTTTGTGGTCATTTTATTTTTTAAGGAATTAAATTCACACTTATGTGGCAATTATATTTAGTATTGAATTTGTCATATTATAGATTATGTTTTATAAAAGGAGGATTGTCTATCTCTTCTTTTAAAATCGATAAAATGGCTAGTTTGATTCCCACAATTTGGAGATGTTGACAAATTTGATCCCCAAATTTTTATTTGATATTTATAGTTCTCATACTTTAATATTTTTGACAAATTTGGTCCTCATGTGGCAAAATTAGTCCTCAAAATTTGAGGATCAATTTCACCACATATATGAAACTTTGAGTATTAGATTTGTCAAAAGTTTCAAAATATGAGGACTAATTATGCCAAAAATACAAAGTTTGGGGACTTGTTTTGCTTCCACAAAACTTTGAGGATTAAATTTACCAAAACGAAGAAAATTTCAAGACTAAATTTGCTAAATCATACAAACTTTGAGGACCTTAAATGCCATTCGCCCTTTAAAATCATTTGTCATATTATATAATTTTAATATGATATCGAAAGTGATTCAATTTATTCGCAAATCCAAATATGTTATATTACTGGATTTGAGAAGAAATGTTGAATGTGTTTCATTGCAATTAGACTTGAAAAAGTCAATTTGAATGGCATTTGCGACCATTATAAATATAATACATTCTACTTTTGGTAATTAATGTGAGATTTATTTAATATTTAACATAAGATTATCTTTAAAAGTTGGATTAACTTTGGTTAATCTCAAATGTTTTAATAAAATAAATTTAATCCTCGATATTTGATAAATTTAGCTAATTTGTTAATGCAAAAATAAAATTAGTATACAGAAGATCAAGTTACACCCTCAAAAATTTATTTGTGTACCAAAGTCTCTAATTCTTTTTATTTGATTTATTTTTAAAATTATAATTTATTATAAAAATAGTAAGAAGTTGGTTAACTTTCCTTGCATGCAACCACGTTTGACTGCCACGTGTGACACTGAGATTCGGCGGAGCTAATTCCGTTTCTCTCCCCTTCGGATGCCGTCGGCTAAGAAATTTCTCAGTTCCGGGTACATCTTTTCAAAGACCACATGTTTTGAAATTTCAAGTTCTGGGTTCTCACGAGGGTGATTTTTAATTACGGAATTGGACCGTTCATCTTTTTACAACGTGGAAAAATTTGAAGAACGTTAGAGGGTATCATATCAAATGCCTTTTGTGGTTATTCTTTGAGCGTCTTTCACTTTCACGGCTTTGTTAAGGTTTGTTAGATCGATCGGAATCTGAAGGGTCCGGGCCAAGTTTCATAGGGGTGCCCAAAATGTTGTGGGTGTCGATTTCATGACCTGAAAAAGACGTAGCCATCAGCATCATATTTATAAGGGTGGGCAACCTCTCTGAAGGTATTAATCGATTGCATTAATGGGTTGAATCTGTTCAAGGTATTCATGCATGTTGAGTCTCTATGTAGTGTTTTCCCTAAGATGACTATTTCTTTGTGCTTGAGCATCTTAAATTGTATGAAATACACGATTTTGCAGTAAGATCTCGATGTTAGGTTTCTTTGGTCTTGCATTTTTGGTATATAAATAGGGTTAATCATTCTTTTTTGGAATGGTTTGCATTTGTTACTCAACTCTAAAGTATGCAGATTACTACTTTTTCGTTATAATTTGTGCTATGCTTTTAACAGGCTGATTCGAGCATAATTTCTATATGCAACCAGAGGCTTTTCTACTGCAACTCTCTTCTCTGTTGATGCTTATCTATGAATTCTGAATCACTTATAACTTTCATACATTGTGCTGGTAATTTTCTTTTGCAGTTTTGGATCTTATCCAGTTTTACAAATCGAAAACGATGCGTAATCATTAATAATACTTAGAGATATAAGAGTGTAGTAATTTTGTGTTCTTAAAATCTGCAGATAAGAATGAGTGGTCAAGAGGGTGGCTATATAGTTCCATCGGATCCCGCTAATGGTGCCGCAGAATTCAAGAAGAAAGGTGGTAGTTTGAGAAGCTGGGTTTTAATAGATTCTTCAGGCCAAGAGATTCTGCTTGATGTCGATAAGTATGCAATCATGCATCGTGTGCAAATCCATGCTCGTGATCTTCGTATCCTCGACCCTTTCTTGTCATACCCTTCAACCATTCTTGCCCGAGAAAAAGCCATCGTTCTTAATCTAGAGGTAATCTATTTTGATCATCGAAAAAATATTACATCCTTATATTCATACCGATATCGTTATTTTCGGCTTACATGCTCTTTTCTTACTGTCTCCATACAGCACATAAAAGCTATTATCACAGCTGATGAGGTCAGTTAATGCTTAAATTATACGCTTCTTCGAGTTTGTTGAGAATTTGTATCGAGGATTCGATATTGCAAATAAGTTGATGTAACTCTCAGAACATGATTTTAGAACTAGTTTTAACAGGTATTGTTACGTGATCCATTCGATGCTGACGTTGTTCCTGTATTGGAGGATCTCCGAAGGAGACTAAATCCACCGAAATTGAACCGGGAATTTAACGCAGATGGTAATTTGACAATGCAAAACGATTTTGAGCCCGTCGAAGAAGATGGTATTTCTCATTCTTCTATTTTATAATGCTCATAGCCTCCCTGAACCTATATGAATTTAGCATGTAAATAACGATCGCAGATTCTCCATTTGAATTTCGAGCCCTCGAGGTAGCTTTGGAAGCAATTTGCAGTTACTTGTCTGCTCGAACATTTGAATTAGAGACAGCCGTTTATCCAGCTTTAGATATGCTTACATTGAAGGTGTACATATATATTTTTTCCTCATGTTGTAGTTGTCCTAATTCTTACAACATTATCCGCAGATTAGCAGCCGTAATTTAGATCATATACGTAAATTGAAGAGCCAAATGACTAGGTTGACAGCACGTGTGCAGAAGGTGCTATGTTTTAAAACCACCAGTTTTTAGTGAACCGGAGATGAATTAAAAACATAGCTTATAACTCTATGCAGGTACGAGATGAATTAGAACAGCTTCTAGACGACGATGATGACATGGCAGATCTTTACTTGTCGAGAAAAATAGCCGGGGCATCGCCTCTTAGTACAACAGGTGCTGGTAATTGGTTCATTACTTCACCTACTATAGGATCAAAGATATCTCGGGCTAGTTTTACGACATTTCATGGTGACGATAATGATGTCGAGGAACTTGAAATGCTACTTGAGGTAGTACTGAGAATCAAAATATGCATTACAAAGCTCTAAATTCTGTTATTTACAGGCTTATTTCATGCAAATCGATGGCACTTTGAACAAACTGAGCACGGTACGTAAATTCGTGATAAAAAGCCACAATATGAAGCTACTAATGTTAATGTTTTCAGCTTCGGGAGTATATCGACAACACGGAAGATTACATTAATATTCAGGTAAAGTTGATGAAATCGTATTTGTTTACGGAAGAGATTATAAAGCATGATAACTTATTATTATTACATTGATGTCAGCTTGACAATCATAGGAATCAACTGATTCAGGTTTGTATCGTAATATTAGTTTTTTCGATGCTTTCGAAGTTGTTACGGTAGTGTGTTTATGTAGTTGGAGCTGATTTTGAGTGCTGGGACGGTGAGTTTAGCTGTTTATTCACTTGTTGGTGGAATATTTGGTATGAATATTCCATATACATGGAACTCAGGACATGGATACATGTTCAAATGGGTCAGTTTCTTTAATTTATTTATGTTTATTAAATTGATTTATTCAAGTTTTTTAAATGCGTCATCTCGTTCTAACATTTTGTGTTTTTTAGGTAGCGGCTTGTACAGGAGCTTTATGCGTAGGAATTTTTGTGGTGATTGTCGAGTGGGCTCGAAAAAAGAGCCTTATCGGATCATGATTGTTCGATTCTTGAACTATCATAGATTTCGTTATATATTTATAAATAGTTAAATGCTTGAAAAAATTATTTATTTCTTAGTATCGTCAGTGGACACAATGCGAAAATAGGATGTGTCGTTAAATAAACGAAGTCATACCAATCGATACCTGTCGAAATATCGGTGTATCGATCACGATCGATAATTACCGATATACCAGATAGTGTACCACTTGGATGACTTCCATCATTGAAACACTGGTTTGTTGCTGTATAATCTAAAATCATAATCCACTAATGAAAAATGCATTTATTTTTATTTTTATTTTTCGATATTCAATACTAGTATAATTTTTAATTTATATATTTATTTATCTTTTTAACATTATTTTATTTATTCATAATGTATTAGATGGTCAAAATTGGTTGTTTTTATTTGTTAATTCAATAAAATAAGAGCAGTGGATTTGTAATACAATTATGATCAGCCCAATAGATTTATTTATTTACGGGCCTGCTCCAAAGCCCAAATAATTATTTATCATACGTCAGTATATTAGTACTAGTACAGACTGACGTATGACAAATTTTCTTAATGGATTGAAAAATTGCTATCTAATTAGTAATTACTGTTCATATATACTTGTTAGATGATATTGACATCACTCTTGTAATAACTAAAGCACCAATTATGGTCACTCTATTCACATATAACATTTTTACTCAACTATTGTTAACACATAATATCATGTTTTTGAGTCGTTGATCCATATATCACCGTTATATCGAAACGGAATTCCAGATCTATATAAAAACATTGGACTGAAACGAAATTTCGAACCAGAGATTGGAAAAACAACTAATGCCAACAACACCCCCCAATAACTTTCTTTATTCACTTCATTCATCTTTGGTGTATTGCAAAATATATGGATGATAAAAATGTACTCAAAATGTAGCAGCAGCTGTTACACTTTACCTTGTAAGATGTTTAAATCAATGCAATTTCTTGTTCAATAGCCCCATTGACTCTGCAACTTCATTGGGAGTATAGTTATCAGCTTCTTCCTGTTTACACACAGGCATCTCAAACAATCTTTAAGTCTCAGTCAAGAGAATTGATAACTCCATACCTGAAGATGGTGCATCAGGTACATCATGAACAAATGCACGAATACCTGAAACCAAAACCATTGGTTTTTTCGATTCAGTTGATATGTAATGAAGGGAATCAAGTATAATGCTCATTTTTATTACCAGATAGAAAAGGAGGATAACTCTGGCAGTGGGATATCGATAGAAGAATTTTGTGGCCCTTAGAGCCCCTTTATCCAAGAACTTTGCAGCTCTCTGTAACTGCAGTTTTCGAAAATAAGTTTTGAGTTACTGAAGGAAACAATAGCAGAAGGGAACAAAGAATCAAGTGAACCTGTAGGCCAGCTCCAGCTAGCTGACGGTGATACACAGGAATATGCCTGAAATATTAGAATATCTAGACGATGAGAATTTCACTTGAAGTAAAGGCTTAAAATGTAGAAACATTATTTAACCAGAGTGACAACAGATAAGTCACTTCCAAAAAAAATGAGAAGTTGTAGTTATTTTTGAGGCAGACATACTCGAGTGTTTTTATGTCGCTTTCGTCTTCCCAGGAGGAGGATGCGCGGCGAGAAGATCTGGTTCGTTCAGCCTCCAGCTGTTCCAATATGGATCGATGATATTAAGGAGGGGTGAATAATGGGAGGAGTGAATGTTTTAACATATCAAAAAATCTAGGCAGCAAATACGAATTTCAGACTTGTGATTCTTGAAGACGCTTGGCTTCCTTTTCCAACTGAAACTCAGCAGCTGCTTTTTCGCTAGCCATTGTTTCCAATTGTGTTTGCTTATAATACTGAAATAAAAAAATAAAGTAATTTATTATAATCATGATTGTTGTTCTACGAGTAACAGCAAAAAAACAAAAGTACCAATAAATCAGTGAGCTCACTGTAACGCTTCTCCAGTTCCACGTGTTCCTGATCACAGATATCGCAACGAAACCAGGTAAGAAAAGCTTTGAGTGATTTTTATAATAAGGGCACTTTAAGGTTCTTCTGAGCTAGTTTACAGGTCGAAATTAAATGGAACTAACTGTAAAAACATAGGGGCATATGCTGCAATATTCTACACATAATAATTTTACCTGACGTGAGTAATGCTCAGCATCCCTCTTCATGGATGCTATCTGAACTCTCATCTTCTGAAAGTCAACCTGCAAGTTTCACCATATGGAAAGACCGTAACTTGATTAAAACCATACATTAACATTGCCATTTTTTTCTTGGTAAGAAAACAAAATCGTCAAGCCATTGCGAACTATAAGATCATTCATGGACATTTTTATATATAAAATAACAAAAATGATTCAGTTACGACATTTGATGCAATTTTTTTGGATGGCTACGTGCAACTACTAGTTATCACTAAATATCATATAGAGGAGAAAAAAACTTGGAATAAATGGAAAACATGCCTCCATTAGAGAAAGTTTGCTTTCAGCATCTCTCTGACTTTGACGTGCACGCTCCACTTCTTCTTGCCATGCCTGGACCTTTATAGAAAGAAAATTAAACATAATGCAACCTAGCAAACTGTTGGAAGTTGTGACTCATACTTTGGCAATAAAAGATAGGCTATGGTGGTACGGATGGCTTTAAAATAGGAATAGGATAAACTATGCATTGCAATATTATGCCATAGACAGTGATTTAGGAAAAAAGTATGCCCTTCTATAACAAGTTTTCCTAAATTTTACTTGGATAAAGTGATTTGAATCTTCAGAGGACTTCTTCTGTGAAAGCCGTGAAGAAACTTCCATATCTTGAAGTTCTTGATTAAGTGATGCGCACTCAACCTGTAATTCATTACCAAGTTTAAAGTAACACTTCGATTCATTTTCAAACTTCATTCTGCAGCTGGAAAAGGCTATGGGTGCACAAAATTTCAGTGAGAAATAAATAGATGATGCTACCTCAAGAAGTGCCATTTTTTGCTCAAGTTCAGCAGCCTTTGAAGCCTTATCATCCGCTGCCCTCTGAAAAGACAAAAATTTAGATACCAGATACTGCCTTAGGTCATAAAAAAATACAGCACAAATATTCCATCAGAAATATTGAATAAAAGGCCATGTAGGCTTGGCATGACCTGAATTTTGGCTAATGCTGCCTGGGCCTCAAGAGCTCTATGTTCCAATTCTACTTCCCTTTCTCTAGCAGCCTATTCAAATAACAAACTCGTTGTTATCAATGAAGCAGTTCCGCCACAAAATAACAGAATAGGAAGATATGCACAGAAATTAAGGTCGAAGGCTCTAACCAGTTTTGTGACATTGTGTGCAGACCGCTCTTCTTCAGCTCTTCTTTCAGTTGCAGCTAATTCTTCTCTCAATGCCTGGTGTCAATATTTTTATTATGTTTGAACTCCAGATCACCATATGCCATGTACAAAGAGTTAAATAAAAAAGAGATCTTTACTTGTATCATTCTGGTTTCCGCTAGCTCCCTATTTCTCAGAACAGACTCCATAGTCTCCTGAAAATGCAGAAAAAGTGCAGTTGGAAAAAATATATGGAAGGTATGTTTACACAAATACAGGAGGAAAATTTAATTCCAAAACAACAGGGATATCTATATGCACAAACATAATCAATTGATGAAGCTAAAAAAGACAATTTTTCCAGTACATTACTCAACACAATCGATTATTTGATTTTTGATTTTTTTTTGAAAATGATAAACGATAATAGAAACAACCTTTGAGATACCTGTAGTGATGCCAAATTTCCTTCACCCATAGCAGCTTGCTTTTTTAATGAGTCAACAGAACTGAGAAGTGACTCAATTTCAGCATTTTTCGCTGATAATGCTTCGAGCATATTTGCCTCAGCTCTATTTGCCTCTTCCTTGGATACAGAAAGCTCTTTTTTCAGCTGCTTGATATGAGCCTCATAAGATCTTGTCAATTCCTTCTGTTACACAGAGATCTTTCTAATGTCACAAGCAGCTTAAAGTTTGATTTATGCTTTCAGGCCATCTAAAAGGCGAGTTGTGGTTTCACCTCTGCTACAAGAAGCTCCTCCAGTTGAGTATTTTCAGATTTGAACTCCTGCAGGCGTGAAGAAAGTCCAGCACAAACCTGAGGTTGAAATTAACAAGATCAGCGCATAGTGCAAACAGAGAAAAGTTATCAAAATTTAAACTGAATTTTACTGTAAAGACAACAAGCAAGCATAAAAAAGGCAGGGATGATGCAAGAGTAGAAACATTATCCCAATTCAGTTAGTTTCAAGATAAAGATAAACAAGTAGACCCCCAAGGACTTTTACCCGGGCTAGTCTTGCTTCTTTTGATTTCCCTGTTGCATTAGCACTTTTGAGCAGTCCCTGAGCCTGTTTTTAGTCCATAAAACACCAACCAAGTGAAGGAACATCAACAAGGACTTACATTACCTCATCAAGTTGCTCTTCGACTTTCTGTGTTTCTATTTGCTTATTTTGAATATCAGAGCCAGTTACAACCGTCAGATTATTTGATGGTACACTATTAGGTAGTTCATATTCATCTTGAGTATGGGATTCTAACATTTCCTTTCCTTTCATGGAGTTTGCATTGTCTAATGTTAGGCCATGATTATGGTTAGCCATATCTCCAGAAGAAACCTCAGCATCTTTATCAGCATCTTGCATTTCTTCAAAATTTTCAGTTACACCACCCAGATTTGGTGGTTCTACATCGGGTGTTCTTGCGCCGCGTTGATCACCAGCTGGCTTGGTCTCATTATTTGATGGTGTTCCTGAGCTAGAAACCTCAGTTACCAAATCATCTGCTTGGTTCTTGGGTTGCTCTTCTCTTTGAACATTACTCGTAGGACTATCTTCATCATGTCCATTCCTTGACACAGGTTTATTTATCGCAGTTTCTTTTTGAGATTCTGCGGATTCAGTAACTGTTCGAAATTGTTTAGTGTCTTCTACAGCAGAAGTTTCGCTAGAAGAGAATTCCTTCTTCGGCTGCAGGAAACTCTTTCAATGTATGGTAAACTAGTGAAATAAAAGTCCTAAAATTACAATCCAAATTCAAGAGTACCTTCGTTCTTGGCCTGGTTTTCTTTGCTTCAGATTTAGATCTTTGCCCATTGTACTCTTTACATTACCAAAAAATTAATAATTAAATACAACATGAGAAGCTTATAAACAATCATATTTCAGAACCCGGGATCAGTAACCTAGTTCACAACTTCTTTGATTGATAGAGGGCCTAAGGCAACAACACAATCTTGGGTATCACTAGAATGATGTCAAGTAGTATGAAATTCCCAAAAAAAGTACATGTAAGATATCAATAGTTCAATCACTAGATGAATGTAGTGTGTGCTGATTTTTTTTAATAAAAATTTATATAATCTTGGGTGGTTTCCATCATTCACGACTTGGAAGTTTGTATAATAGGAGTGCAGTACATTGTGCAGCAAGAAAATTCTGACTTTTGAACATAAATTTTCAAATTTACGAAAATTCCATTACTTCCATTAATCAATCAACCAAGCTGAAATCATTTTTATCTCAGGCATATACCTGTGATAACAGCAGGTTGCTCTTCAGATTTATCCCCAGCAGCAAGCTTCACCCTTCGATCCACTCCTTCAAGTAAGCCTGACATATATAGCTATGCATTTTCAGAGAAATATTGACATTAATCAATTGCTCGATACCATATCAAGCGAATCTAAACATGAATCTCAATTTCCGTGACAAACGTACCTTCGGCCGCTTTTAGCCAAGAAGCCATCGGGAGGACAAATCACCAGAACTAAAAGGATTAACACTCTTCGGATTTCCAAGTCAAGTCGATCATTAAAAAATAATTTCGCAACGAATACCTATACACCTGCAGCGCGATAGAAAAAATACCTTCGAATCAAAATGCAAAATCCAAGGGAAGGATCCGAAGGCAGATCGGTCAGAAAATGCGCGAATAAACCAACTCGTAAAATCTCACAGTCCCGTTTTCCGATTCCCGCAAACGTAACTGAACTACCACCCCTTCCTTCCGGCTTACTGCAACAACTTTGTGATTATTACTATTTTGTAGCAAAGATTAATTCAATTTTAACCCTATCTTATCATTTTATTACTTTCGGACCCGCCTTAAGAGTCCGAGTTTCGACCAATTCGATAATTATAAAATATTGTTCATTTAATTCTTCTCTAAAATAGTATTGTCATATAACAACAATGCATCACATTCCACCTATTTTTATATAAATTTCAATATTTAATTTATATTTTATATTTTTATATTTTTGACAAATTTGATTTTTAAAATTTTAAAATTTTGTTCATAAAATCGATCTCCACACTTTTTAAGTTTTGTAAAAACAATTTCCAATTTTTAGCAAAGTTTTCAATTTTAACAAATGAAATCTTCGATCAAAATTATATGTCCGGTTCCATTTGATATTTTGGGGACTTAATTGTCAAATATTATAAACTTTAAACATCAAATTTATCAAAACTTAAAAATTGGAGACTCATTAAAAATTATAGAAATTAAATTTACAAATGAGTGATTTTCTCATTTTAAACCTGTTTATCTTTATTCTTTAGCAAATAATGAGTTTGTTTAGTATAGCTTTTTAAAATTACAATGTGGTAAGATGTGGTGATCGTAAATTTTTAAATATGTTTGGTAAAATTACAATATTATAATCATGATTTATGTAAAAATATTAATATACTTTTATATATATAAAATAATAAATATAATTATATTATAATTAATAGAAGTAAGGGTAAATTAGTCTTTTCCAAAATCACGATGAAATCAATCTAGTTTTAACAGCTATGAAGATCTTGTGATTTTTTAACGATTATCACATCGCAATTAAGCTTATGTTTTGTATACCATTCAAAAATCACGATCTGTGCATCGCACCGACAAACCCAATCTTTTGTAATGTTTTTTTTATGTTCTTAAGCAAAATCAACGGGCGGAAGGTAGTTTTGGTCCCCAAAGTTTGAAATTTTTGGTAATTTTGGTCCCAAAACTTTCCAATTTTGACGAAACCAACCCCAAAGTTTCATGTACGCAAAACCGGTCCTAAAGTTTGCGAATTTTGGCAAAACTAGTCCCCAAAATTATGTGCGTGTGGCATAATTGGTCCCAAAAATTGTAATTTGTGACAAATTAGGTCCCCAGACGAAAATTAATTTGGGGGCCAATATTGCCAAAATTCGCAAACTTTGGGAGACGTATTTTGCGAAAATACGCAACTTTGGGAACCAAAATTACCAAATCATCAAAACTTTGGGGACTGTTTTTGCCACTCGAAACTTTGGGGACTAAAATTACCAAATTATCCAAACGTTGGACCCACGTCGCCTTTTTCTCAAAATCAACTATTTCACAACGTTAAACAAGCATAAAGTATATAATTACCGAAGAGCCTGGAAAAATGAGCTGTTCTTCAACCATTTTTACATAGAAGAGGCAAAATCGCTGTTTGTCAATTCACGAGACTATTAGTCTTCACATTTTTTATTCTTCTTGCTCTTGCGTTTTTTCTCAGTTGTTCCCTCGTTCATTTCTTCACCATTTTCATCATCATTTTTCCTCTTCTTTTTCTTCTTCTGACTTGTTTCATCATTTTGTAGTTCATCCTCAACGCTTTTCCTCTTCTTTTTCTTACTCTTTTGTTCTTCATTCCCGGCCTGTGCATCGCTTGCCGACTTCTCTACTTGAGATGCATTTTGTTCATCCATGTCTTGATGAAGTTGTAAAAGCGAATCAGCAGAAGGGTTATAGACCTGCACAACACAAAAGATCCCGAGAACCGAAAAGAAAAAAAAACGAAACGGAACAGTTATGCACCTTGGCTGGAGTGATCATTCCCCCGGATCCCTTCCTCTTATCTTTGTCATAGAATTCAATCTTCGGTTTTCCTTTTACCGATCCAGCAGAACGACCAAGTTCTCTCCCTTCTAAGCTCCTTAGCCGTGCCTCGAGCTACGACAATCCATCATAAAACACTCAAGAACTATATTAAAACTTGTGATGAACTTCATCTGCACTAAAATATAGTGAATTACCTTTGCTCTATTTTCTAGCCCCAATGAATTATCCTCACCATCACCTAAAGCATCATAGCGAATTGCCAAGGCCGCCTTCGCAGCAAGAGAACGTGATATTTTTCCCTTGTGTTTAGGTGCAGCTTGGCCTATTAAAGATGCATGATATATAAGTCCATATTTAGGAGTGGCATGTTTAGTTTTCAGTGCCCGGAATAGAGCTTTTTCAGCACCGAGTATCTGAACAGTGCTTCCGGGTTGCTTAGCTAGATTTATCAAACTGCCACCATGAGCAATTAAACGAGCACCAACAAGCTCTCCAACGAGAGCAGTGAGATTAGGGGCAATAGTGTTCATTCTAGTCTTCAAATAATCGTAAAGTTGTGCCCTGTATTCAGAAAGGGAAAGAACCTGGTTGCACAAATCCTTAATATTTTCCAAATCCAAGTCACTAACTTCAGTTCCCATAGATATCATCGCAGCCTCTTTCAGTTCAGTTTCGATTTCATCCTCGAGTATCTATAAACATTTTGAAGAAAATGAACATAATGACATTTAGAGCCAATACATCACTAATTTCCTTGATTACGGTGTCTACCTCAGAAAAATCGAGCTGGGCGGCATTTGTTCTGTCGCCCATCAACTTCACAGTCTTGGCATAGAGTATATTATCCTGCACGATCTTTGCAAGTTCGGGGAAGTGCCAACCATACCATTCCCTGACCCTCATTGCATAGGTATTGAGCTCTTTGTCAAGGTCGTCCAACAAGCTAATCGCTTGTATTATCATGGTATCAACCTAGAATAAGAAGAAAATAAAATCAATATCACACGAGCAACAACGATTACAAAATATGGCATTGACCCGTAATGCAATTTACATAGCCATGACTCATTACAGTGAGACTTCCCCTAGCCTTCGCAATATGGTCAATGAATTATGCAAATATAATCATCATTATTTTCATATTAAAGTTTACCTTGTCCGGACTAAACTTCAATTTGTATCTCGAAAGACTATGAGACAGACCAAGGCTCATTGGAGCCAAGTCATGTGCAGCTAAACCGGTTATAAGTTCTGTCAACTGACTTCTCACACCTCTCATCAGTTCCATGACAGCATTGTTGTGTACGCATTCAATTTGCTGCAACACATGAACGAAGAAGAAAATGAGACAAAGGTAGATAATATAAAAAAACTGAAGCATCTTAAGTCATGAACTTAGGTTTAAATGCGAACTAACCAGCTTCTCCTTGATTATGTTTCCAAGCTTTGAGTCAGAAACAGCTAGAGTTTCACCATCTATATGGCTACGCAAGAATTTGCGGAGACCTTTACTTGGCTTACTATCTATAAGCAAAGTTGCAGCAGATAAAGCCTCGGATGTGTTCTCGAATTTCGAAAAGGCTTTTAGTTTGATAATCTAATAATTAAATACAAGAACACCAGTTAGTCCAAACCAACACTAAGTACAAAGATGCAAGGAGCAACAAGATCCATGAAGCTATCACAAAACTTATATTCAAATTCAAATAGTGCATTAAATAAAAAGAAACCGTTCTTTCATTATGCTATTGACTGAATTTTAGTTTGTGAGTTTTCTTCAATTCTTTAAATTTCTATTATTGATGAAAGAAATTAACGACAAGGTGATGAAAATTGGAAATCTAAACAAAATTTACAATCTTCTAACTTTTCAATTTAGAAATAACTCCACAGCTATAAAACATGAATCGGACAATAAAATAAATAAAAACCTTTCTAGCAGATTCAGGAGTCGAGAACTCATTCCCCAAATCCTGCAACAAAACGAAAAACAGCCCAAGTAAGAAAAAGCACATGACAAGTAAAACAATAGCTGAAAAAATCAAGTAAAGACTTTGGTGAAAAATAACCTCAACTTTGGAAAGTTTCCCCTCATCCAGGACATTGAAAAGGGCAAACCCAGCAGGGGTTTCAAACAAAAGCAGCATTCTTCCTACAACCAAACAAAAAACGAATATTCAGAAACCAAAAATAAAAAAATCTAAAGGAGGAGATCATACTTACAGGTTTGATTGAATTCACTAGAATTGAGGGGCAACAAAGTATAGCTGCTCACAATACCAATGAAACCAGAAAAAGGGTTTTAACAGACAGCAAGCGCGGCAACTCTGCATTTAGGGCTTCCAAGGTTAACATTCATATACATATATTTTATATTTATATACAGAGGTGAGTATGGACCCGTCAGCCCGAGGAGATATTGGGCTGGCCCTTGTTCGGCCCAATTTAAATAATTTAATATATATAAACATGGAAAAATATTAAGATGATGGCATAAATGTAATTATGCCTTTATTAGTGGGGGAAATCTGGAAATAATGCTTTTCGGCAAACTTGATATGTAAATACACTTTAGTTAGGGAGTAAAAGTGAAAATAATGGTTTTTTGGGGAGCAAAACTGTTAATAACCGAGAAATCAGAGTAACGTTGCAATGTGCAAAGCGGAGTTGGAAGAAAAAGGAGATTAGATTCGAGTCTGGGTACAGGGATGACGCTCGACGACAACAGCTCTATATACGTTGGCGGCCTGCCGTACGAAGTTACGGAGGAGAGCCTTCGCAGAGTTTTTGGTTTTTACGGCGCGGTTCTGGCTGTTAAGGTCCATGTTCATTCCCCTGCACAGTTGTTCTGCTTCCCTTCTTTGGGTGAAATTTCCCAATTTCCTCATTTCTCGCATTCTTTTGCCCTTTTCTTGAACTTATTTTGCGTTTTTGGGGCATCTTCTGTGTTTTACTAGTTTTTGAGTGTGTTTTGTGTTAGGAATTTACATTATGAATATGTATCAATGATGTAATACAAATGGAGATTTTTCGTTATTCTTATTTTATGAAAATGAAATTTGATAGGTTTTTATGAGTCAAGTCAGTTTGTGAAGTTTAAGATTTTGTTTAACCTTCATTTTCTAGTCAAGATAATTACATTTTCATAGATTGGGATTATCTAGTAAACTTTGATTCGTGATATTGTGCATACTATGTTCTGCATTTTAAGTTAAGGATGCGCAGAACCATTTATTGCTCCTTCATCTTTGTGCTTGTTTTTAGATCATGTTTGTTTTATAGATAATCTTAACAGGATGAGTTCCATTTGCAATTCTATGATATATTGGTAAATGATATGAATATTTTTATTATCTGTTGTGTAGATAATGAATGATCGATCTGTTGGTGGTAAATGCTATGGTTTTGTTACTTTTTCTAACCCAAGATCTGCAATTCAAGCCATTGAAGAAATGGATGGCAAGGTTCACTCTCCATCTGTTTATATTGAATACATGTGAAGATGATCATGTTCTTAGTTATTTGATTCATTTATGAATTCTCCCAACAAGTTTTCTCATTTTCTCAGACTATTGATGGGCGTTCTGTAAAAGTAAACAAAGTACGGACTAGGGGTGGAAGGCCAAACTTCGAACATGAATATTCTCGACGTGATTTTGATAGGGATAGAGAGAGAGGAAGAGATGATCCTTATGATAAGCGGAATCATCATATGGGGTACCAGGGAAGGGATCGATTCGATGATCGTGACAAGGTGAGAGGTCATGATGGTAACAAAGATCAATATTTGGATGAGGAGAAATTTCAAGATTATGATAGGCTCGAAGATGAAGTTGACTTCGAACATGGAAGGAAACATGAAATCGGTTGGGAAAACGAAGATGAGCAACAAAAAAGTAAGCATAGAATTGTTGGTGAAGATACTCGTCAACGGCACCCGCCAATGAAGAGGTGCCACTCTTTACTTTCAGATAGTATAAATAAACTAACAGGGATAATTTTTCTAGAAGTCACTTTATCCATCGCTAGTTTTTTTATTCTGAATCGTTCTACAGCAAATACTGATGCAAATTGCCTCAACAGGTCAAGATTTGATGATCATGGAAGTACAGAGCTATCTTTGGAGTTATTACATGACAATCCGTATCAAGTTGAACTTTTTATCTTTTTTTGGGTTCATTCATATACTGTGTAATCAGAAATATAACATTTTGCTGCCTCATCAGGTAGAAGGCCAATTAGCAACTTCTGATCAAAAGCTTGAAGAACTTCATAAGCAGGTACAAATGTTTTCATTAGAGATGTTTGGTCTGAACTTCAACACTCAAAAGCTTTAAAATTTTATATCATTCGGCAATCAGGTGTCTCATATCGATGAACTGCTTATGAACAAACAAGACATTTTGTCAAGGTTAAAGGAAAAATATCAGGTAAATACTAAATAGTTCATTTCTTTATGGAGAGTTTAATCCCCACTCATCGTATTTTCCCCTCTAAGAAAATGGAGGATTCCCTGGTAGCTGCAAAAAAACACAGCTCATATCGTCGTGCACAGCTAGCCAAGGTAGCATGATTCAGTCTCTGTTTCTTTGTTGATCCATTTTTGAAGATGATTATCTGGTGCAGCTTCATAAGTGTTATGCACAAATGAGAAACTATGAAGACAGATTTAAAAATTCAGAACTAGAGCTCCAGGTAAGCAAGTGCCTCTTCAAAATTCTTACAAATGAGAGACTATGAAGACAGTTTTACTGTAAAGCTTGATAGTATTTCTTAATCTTCTGTGTTTAAGATCATTGCTTGTTACATCTTTTATCTCGATACATTTATAGCCGTATTGACCTTAAAAAATGCATCGTCTTCTTTATGCAGTCCCTCGTTGATTCTACTATGATTGAGTTCGGAAACAATGGAGCATGATACATGGTAATTGACATCTTCTTTGTTTCAAGAATGCTGTGATTTATCACTTACTATTAGAGTATTTGATACTTCCTCATTGATCAATAATATTTACTATACTTTTTCGAGAAAATTACGACGGTGGCCCTCAATGTTTAAAATAGTGTAAAAACGATGTTCTTAAGTTTATAAATTACATGAAAACCCCCTAAGTTTTAAACCATCATCGAGTGAATAGTAACGATTTTCGTCATTTTTTTATTGACAATTTATGTGTTTTTTAAAAATTTTCATAGTTTAAGAGGTCAAGTACATACAATAAATGCATTTTCAATATCGACTATTAGAATCAAATATAAACGGATTTGGAATTTCGGAGGTTAATTACACAATTTTTAAACTTAGATGGCATAATGTTAGTAACTTTAAAATGTTACATGATCAATAACACATATTATATAATTAAATGTTTTGCATGCAATTTACAAATATTGGGAATGTGTTTGAACTATTTTAAATTTAGGGCAACTACCAAACAACAATCATAGTGTTTCACAAGGAGTGCAAAGTTATGCTGCTTTATGCAAACATTTAGTTTTCATATTTCCTAAGTTCCCACACGACATACCATTTATATCGATCGTAACCGGGATTGTTCATGAACATTAGCACAAAGAATAGCAATCATCAGCATATAAGTTTTGCAATTATTACTCACAGGGATGCAGGCTTTCATTTCTTCTTGAAAAGGAGATGAGTAACCATCCATTCTTCGCCATTGTTGTAACCGGAAAGCTCTGCGACCGCAATGAAGAAAGTTCTCCAGTAAGCAGTCCACTTAACATATGATTCTTTACCATATGTAGCTTCCATTATTTGCTTCACAGAACTCATGTTTTTATCCATTCTTTTAAGCCATTCTTCACTGCAAATGATCCTATTTTGTCTATTTTGTCTCTAGAAAACAACTTAATTCATAAATCTACCTTGTCTCAGCATATTGCTTTCCATTCACAAGCCAATGATTCATCACACAAACATCTTCTTGAAAATAAAGAAGTAGATTTGCTGCAGGCATTGTGCCTCCAGTGAAAAAGTATCTACTCATCCAATTATCATCATCAACATCCTAATCAAAATCGATGTGATCGTAAATAAAAATTATTACGAAGATTCATCGGTAAAAGACGAACCTCAAAATGATAAGCAAATGACTTATGGCAAAAATGATGAACAAACAAGAGACCATCTGGTTTCATCCAATTTGAAATCTTCTTAAGAAGTTTTGATAATTCTTCATATGCTGTTGCTCAGAGCAATAAAATCCCATGTCTTAAAATGAGACAATATACCATTCCTTACCTCGAACATTTCGATACAAAAAATCCGGTCATATGAACCGTTCATATCGTAAGTGCTGATATTCACAACAATGATCTCAACGTTCTTTAGTTGAAGATCTCTAGTAAAAACAGTAAGCATATCAATAAAGATATATTATACGTAAAAAACTTATACGAAAAAAATCCGGTGATATGAAGTGTTCATAGCGTAAGTGTTCATATCCGCAACAATGATCTCAACGTTCTTTAGTTGAAGATCTCTAGTAAAAACAGTAAGCATATCAATAAAGATATATTATAAGTGAAAAACTTATACGAAAAAAATCCGGTGATATGAAGTGTTCATAGTGTAAGTGTTCATATCCGCAACAATGATCTCAACGTTCTTTAGTTGAAGATCTCTAGTAAAAACAGTAAGCATATCAATAAAGATATATTATAAGTGAAAAACTTATACGAAAAAAATCCGGTGATATGAAGTGTTCATAGTGTAAGTGTTCATATCCGCAACAATGATCTCAACGTTCTTTAGTTGAAGATCTCTAGTAAAAACAGTAAGCATATCAATAAAGATATATTATAAGTGAAAAACTTATACGAAAAAAATCCGGTGATATGAAGTGTTCATAGTGTAAGTGTTCATATCCGCAACAATGATCTCAACGTTCTTTAGTTGAAGATCTCTAGTAAAAACAGTAAGCATATCTATAAAGATACATTATGAGTGAAAAACTTATATGAAAAAAATCCAAAAACTAATTTCCAAAATCGCCTTTGCCTTGCTGTTAATTATATATTTTAGATCATCTTCCCACAAAAAACAAATCATAACCGAGTTCGTGTGTTGACGAACCGGACGAACCGAGTTCTTTGATAACAAAGCTGCAATTAGGATTGCCTCCAATCACTGCACAACTGGTTTCATAACACTGGAATATGTGCCAAGCAAGAAACAAGCAACAACTAAATTGTGTGCTTTTGGAAGAAGTTCCAACGTGCGGGGAGGATGTGAAAATTGACACGTTGGAACATCACCAGAAGCGAGAAACTGCTATAGACATAAGCAGATAAACTACCACAACCAGAGCAGACTTCACAGCGAGAAAGAAATCCGAATTAGGTGGATCAAATCATTAATATGCAAAATTGTTCTATAAATACATATAAGAAATACAATCAAAGTAAGCA
The DNA here is from genome assembly GCA_009725065.1 of Utricularia reniformis. Taxonomy (NCBI): domain Eukaryota; kingdom Viridiplantae; phylum Streptophyta; class Magnoliopsida; order Lamiales; family Lentibulariaceae; genus Utricularia; species Utricularia reniformis. The sequence goes on along the minus strand of RWGZ01001047.1, from coordinate 126,001 downwards.
ATTCAAAAATCAAAGATTACTCCAGTTTCTTTTCTGTGCTTTCATATTTTTCACTATCACCACTTTGTTCGTAAACAAGTTTCTTATTTACGATCACCACTTCGAAAGATTCTCTTTCATTCTGTCGAAAAATGTGGGTATGATTTCAGATTTCATTGAAACAAGTGATGAAAAGCTTAGTTATGAAGTGAAGATTTACCGGTCCGAGATACTTGATGCATTGACGCTGCAATTTTGTTCTTGGACACTCTTGGAGATTCACTTCTTTACCATCACCAATGTCCAACCTACACATAAAACCTCAAATATTGAATAAACTTTGTATTCGAGTCTAGAGTTTAATTACTGAATGATCATCTTCAATGCATAATGTAAACTAGAAACGAGTCGCACCAATAAAAGAAAGGTTGTACGCTTCCACTCTTGAACCAAACATCGTAATAAAGATGTAAATTATGCTCATCTCGGTGTCGTGGATCGATCTACCGAAAATATATGAATAATTTACCAGGGAAATACATAAGCAAATGAGAATAAAAATGTTTTTGCAGAATGACTTACGGGAAAAATTCTACAGTACCCATGTCAGTTCCTTTTACGTTTATAAATGTTCCTGATTTTTAAAAGTTAGTTTTAATGTCACGCACTGGCCAAATTCTAAAGAATTCTACTATTTATGCATAATAAATAAAATATTTAGTGTAATAAATAAAATATTTAGTGTAATAAATTGTACTATTTATGCATAATAAATCAAATAAATATAAAATAGATCACAATCTATTCGCAGACATTTATTTTGATAGAAAATTGATCATATTTACTGTAACATGTATGTTTATGAAAGGAAATTACTCGCATACATTATGTTTATATAGTTTATTATTAAAAAATAAATTAAATATTAAACGAATTAAACATATATAAAAAATAAACATAAAAACTATTAGTATTATCTCTAATATTAGATAAAGTTTTATTTTTGTTATATTTTATATCTATTCTTATATTATTAAATAATTCAATTAGTTGATTCAAAGAAAATAGATGCAATTCAAATATAAAATAGTTATAAAATAAAATAGTTATAAAATATTTTATTAAATAATTATAAGATAGTTATATATTAATAGTTATAAAATAAAACTATTAATATTAACTATCAATTCAATATTATATGCTAATATATCAATTTAATATTAACTAAGTATTATAGATATTTTAATATTCAAAAATTGTACAAATCACTGTATAATCAGTGTTATATATGAAATTTAAAAAGTTTCAGTGTTAATATAATAAACTAATATAAAGTACAGTTAATAAAAAATAATGTGACACTGATATCCATAACAAAAAAACTCAATGACTTACAGCCTCGAGCCAGTGACGTAGAGCCAAATTTTGGGCCTTTTCATCTTTAGACAACCCCTTACCAATCTGCAAGTTAATTCATTGATCAAATGTAACAAATACGAAGAAGAATGTGTATTAACCTTGGCTGCTCTGGTTCGAGCTCTGGACCATCGAGACGCAGCAGTTTCATGTTTCTCGACATTGAAGAATGATATTGAGCTCATTTCGAGAGCTGCAAAGTCCAATGCTTTCCACCTATCAAAATAAAAAATGACAAGTTAATTCAGCACATAATAGCAAGCATTGCAGAAACTAACCATAGCTCCTCTACTACAACTGCACTATCTGCAAGGTGTCTTCGAGTACGGTAACTCTTATAAACCTTTTGCACCGTAACTGCAGCTGCATCAAGTTCTTCGATAGGTCGTGAAGAAGACCATACAAAAGGTTCTTGAAGAGAAGCTGCATTAGCTTGTGATTTAACACATGAATTATTTTTTACATCAGCCATGTCCTTGAATGAAAGTAAAGATCCCAACACCAATTTTCTAGGCTCGAGATATCCCAAGTGCAAAATCACAACGCCTCTCTTGAACTTTACCCTTTAAAGAAAAGAAGTTATGTGAATCAAATAATTTGATAATTATACAATATCATGAAACCAGAGAAATAAGGATCCAAGCCAAACAATCTTAATATCCTTTGTTTTCCCATACATATGTTCATTATAACTTCTGCTAATCATTGGGCTAGCTAAGCAAAATTGAAACTTCCCTAGTTTTTACCAAAAGAAAGCTTCTACACCAAATAACTTAATAGATGATGCATGCTACAATAGCTAGGCTTCAACATAGGGTGTGTTTGGTTCTAAATCGCCATCAATACAGGATTTTGTGAAGAAAAAATAAACAAAAGCTTAGGTTCCAGTTCTTACAGCAAAGAAATAAAGTACATACAAGCCATGACCATACCTTCACAATATTCCATCTCCGAGATAACAGCCCACTCTTCAATTCAAGATATTTTAATGAAGAATTCAAGTATTACCTTCTAGCTACAAGTTCTGAAGCCCACGATGTACCCAATAACCAATAATCAATAATCAATGGAGACCAAGGTGCCCCAATGGGACCTTAAATACAGATAGCCAGTCAGCGATAGCACGCTATATCGTACGGTGAGTGGGCCATGGGCCATGGAATTCTGGGGAAAATTTTGACATAGCACTTGTGAAATATGTGAAATATTTCATTTTGACATAGCACTGGTGCCCCATATGTTCATTTTTAATTTTATAATTTTATATGTGAAATATTTCATGAACTATCACTCAAATAATATACTAATATAATATAGTATTTGAAAAGTTAATATTTTTATATTGATCCAAAATTTTGTATCGATCCAAATTTTTTTATTTTTTATAAATCCTCGACACGGAAACCTGATACCGGTTCAATTACTGGTGTCGCTCTTTTTCGTCATACTGATCCGTATGAAAAACATTGATATTAAGATCGAATTGACTTTAACGAGTTTGAATTCAAAATATTTACATTGTAAAAATATTTAAATTAAGATATAAAAATATTGATAAAATATTATATTGGACGATACATGAAATCTATGGTATCCACCGAAATACCGGTCATACTTTACGGATCACAACATATGTTTTCATATTGATCTATATTTGAAATACATGGCAGTATCGAGTTATAATACCGAATACTAATCGGTCTTTTCATATCGTAATTTCACATATCGATTGATATGAAAACATATGTTCCGACTCGGTATGTATGACAAATATATCAATTGATACCCGTTATTTTTTATAAGTCATCTGATTACTATGTAGTAATTAATGTTTTGCGGTAATATTTGTATATATTTATTTTTATAAAGAAATCACAATTTTTAAAATATTAGTTATTTTCTTCATACTTGTATTTGAATAATATTATTAAAAAGAAAAAATAATATCATCCTTACATTATCACTGTTATATTATAAAACTTTATTATGTCAGTAATATTATTAAACTAATTTAAAAAAAAATGTTATATTACAAATTAAAAAATCTGACAGTGATGCATTTAATAAAAAACTCATGGAATTCTTACAGGTACGCTGAGAAACTTTGGGGCACATTCCTCCAGGTAACGTTCAAAGCAGTGAAGCACGAGAATTTTATGCATTCAAAGTTGATGTCTTTCGTTGAAAAGTACTCAAGAAATCCAAACCCAACCAGAATGTTCAAAGAAAAGGATTAGGCGGCCAGAATATACGTTGAGGAATCAAAAAGGAATTGCATGACCGTGTGAACAGATTTCAACTCGAGTATTGACTTCATGAAAAACATTAGTGAACTTATCAAGTTTTTAGTACTATATTGTTTTATATCAAAATAATAATAAAAAAATAATATTTTACAAAATATATAATTTATAAAAATTATAAAGAATAATAAAATGATCATTTAAAAATTTATTAGATGATTATTTTTATTTTCATTATTAGTTTTTTCAAATATTTAATAATTAAAATTAATAATTGAAAATTTGAAATATAAAATTTAATAATACTTATAAATAATTTATGTACGATTATATTTAAATTGAAAATAATAAATATTTAAATATATAAATAATTTTAAAATTTAATAAATTTATATTTACGAGATTTAAGCTTGGTATTGATTCTAAATCCGTAAAATGAAAATCGAGACCAAATCGTCAAAAGATCTATGATTTAGGTTTTATGAATATTGAGATTAACCCTACACTTAATTGTAAAATTGGATTTCAAAAAACCAACCTTAATTACGAATGATTAGTGTTGGGTCGATCTTTTTAGATTCAAATCGATTATGTTCTACGTATTGATCTTAAAAATCTCACCTCTACTTGTTACGTCTCTTCTATCAAAACTGGTACAACTCCATAAATTCTGTCAGCTGTTCTGATTCATAAGAATAACCATTTCGGAGCTGGCATCCGACGGCGGACACCGTCACCCCGGGTGGCCGACCAATAATCGCTCGCCTCTCCCCTACCGGCAAAAATACTTGATAGAAACATTTTAGGGCACTCATATAATGGGCTTGGGCTCAATAATCCAGTCCATGTTGGCCCAGTAGATTTGTTTTGGACCGAAATATTGGATTTCTATAATTTTATTCTTCTAAAAATAATAATTTAGAAAACATTTTGTAACAATTATTCTTATAGATAATTAATAAGTTTCATATTTGTGTTTTTGGTGACAATATTAATAATGTCACCAAATTATTAAAATATAATTAGAGCTCTAGGTAAGCAAGTGCCTCTTCAAAATTCTTACAAATTCATCGTAGGTTTTACTGTAAAGTTTGATAATATTTCTTAATCTTTTGTATTTGAGATTGTTGCTTGTTACATCTTTTATCTCGATACATTTATAGCTGCATTGACCTTAAAAAATGCATCGTCTTCTTTACGCGGTCCCTCGTTGATTCTACTATGATTGAGTTCAGAAACAATGGAGCATGTTACATGGTAAATGACATCTTCTTTTGTTTCAAGAATGATGTGATTTATCACTTACTATTAGAGTGTTTGATACTTCTTCATTAATCAATAATATTCACTATACTTTTTCAAGAAATAACCTCAATTGATGTGAACTATAGGATCGGGTACCTTGTGATGGCAAGACCCATTAATTATTGGGCTAATTCAAATGGTGGAAACGAATTCCTGCAGCACATTTGCACACTTAAGGAAAAGCGGTCCGATGTTAACGAGAGGACCGAAGATAACCTTAGGCGAAATAAAGCGTTTTCTGGTAACTAGTTACTTGGCTCGGTCCGAACGGTTACAGGCTCATGTTTTCCACGCTTCGGGCCTCCACACTTTTACCACACTTCGGGCCTGATCATGCAGACCACGCCTCGGTTCCAACCTCGTTTTACATCCCGCGATAGCAACCTCTAACAAACCTGTCAGAGGCAGTTACAGAGCGTGATCTACACACGCTATAAACTCTATAAATATAGGGCGCGACGACGGAAATAGCAGGACCCTTTGGACGCGTAAGAACAGGCCGTTACCCTGCCGGAGTTCTTACTGCTTTCTATTCCTTGTCATTTTCATTAAACTTCTGTTGTATTCCTTACGGATTATTTGATTAGTGAACAGACTAAGAGTATAATTTACTCTTAGTCAAGTGGTTTTCACCCAAATTCCAGGGGTTTCCACTATAAATCGCTGTGCCATCGTTTATTTCGGATTTTTAATCGTCTTCCACAACAAAAACAAATCAGAACCGAGTTCGTTTGTTAAACGAACCGGACGACTGTTGGTATCCCTTAAAAAGGGACCATAACAGTTTGGCGCCGTCCGTGTGGACGATTCTCCAATCTCATTTGAGTTTTCTACCAGAGATAGGATAATCAAAGACATGGCGACTGGAACTTCGACCAATGATAGTGACGTGCTTCCCGACAGTCTCCCAGCACCAACATTCACTTTACAGGATCTGGAAGCTGTCGTCAGGAAAGTGGTACTGGAAATTATGTCGGAGAAAAGTGGAACAGAACCACCGGCTGTATCAAGCCCTATTCCCAAAAGCATATGATATGAGAGTGATCCTGATGAGCGCAGTACTGATGAAGAAAAAATCATCAGGCGTGGCGTGACAATGAGGAGGCCTAGATATCGGTCTACACTTCCTCCCCCAGCCAGAGCTCTAACTCCCGCTCTTGGAAATGATCAGGAGCAGATACAACGACGAATTGATGAGTTCACCAGGGAGTTAGAGAGCATGCGTGCGCTGAGGGATTGCGAACCTAATCTGGGACGCAATCCTGGTTTATTTAATAGGGCCATGGAGGCCCCTATCAGGAGAAATAAGGATGATGACTGGTGGCATAATTTGCATGCGATCCAGACATCGTCTCATCAATCTGAAGGAGTATTGGCCGCCTTGGGAGATTTGATGCTCCTCTTTTCTGAAGAGATCTGGGCAGCAGTCCCAGATCGGCATTATCGCAACCCCGAGGGGTTGCCGACATTTCATGGTGATAGTGATCCAATCGATCACGTTGCCGATTTCGAATTGCGCATGGGAACGGTTCGGGCCTCGGATTCACTAAAGTGCCGCATCTTCGCGGCAGGATTACAAGGCGATACCTGAACGTGGTTCAAGAATTTGTCGGCCCGATCCATACAGTCGTATGATAGATTTATTTTGGCAGTCTCTGAGCAATTTGCTCCAAATGTAGGACCGCCCCGAAGCAGGCAGGAACTATATCAGCTGAAATATATCCCGGCAAAAATGAGTCTTCGGTCCTTCATGGAGAAATTCAACAGGACCGCCCGGGGTATCATGCTCGAGCTCCGGGATAAAATCGATATTCTACAACAGGTCCTAGGACCGTGCGGCCTTTCGGCCAGTTTGGTAAAGAGTCAACCATCCACCTTGGGAAAACTTCTTCAGAAAATCAACAAGTATATTAAGGTGGATGAAGCGCTGGGGCTGGGTCATCGGAAACCTAGCGGGATTTCTGAACCCGCAGGTGATCATAGGGTTTTCTATCCTAAGAAGCAGTCGCGAGAAGTAGCGGCTGTAAGCGAAAAAGACGTCCCCCCGAAGCAGGAGGACAATCGGGTGTATTGCGAGCTCCATCATAATCGCGATCATCCGACCCTGAAGTGCCCGCTGTTGAAAGAGACAGTAGAGACAATGAGTAAAGAAAAGTCCGACCGGAATGGTCAGAAGGGCAAGCGAGCAGAATCCCCCCGAAGGGGCTACCAAGTTGACGATCGTCACAGGCGCGGGGAAGAGATAATCGGGGACAACCCCGAAACTATAATGATCGGACGGAGGACCGACGGTCTCCTCCGCCGAAACAAGAAAGAAGCCAACACGATCGTGAGAACCGTGGTCAGGGCCGAAGAAGAAGATGGCGGGGCCGTGGCGGTAGAGTCCCGCGGAATGAGGGTGGAAGACAGGAGTAGGTCGCTCCTCCACCTGCGGAAACTGGTGCCCAACCTCCTCAAAATGAGGCGGCACCCAGAGAAGTAGCCGGAGATATTTATGTTATCTCCGGTGGTTTAAGAATAAATGAATCGATCCGGGACCGACAGAGAATCGCGCGCGGAGACTCCGCTGAGAGCTCCGAGTCTGTGGCGCTGGTGAAATATGATCCCATGGAACGGTCCTCCTTCTTCATAGAGGACATCACTTTCACCCCGGCTGATCGGAAAGGGATCATCGACCCATGTGACGATCCCCTTACCATCACTGGGATCATCGGGAATCGTCGTGTCCACAGAATTTTAGTGGATACTGGGGCTTAGTCGATGGACGCTTGTTTAAAAAGAGTTTTGAAGGCCCGCTTCTGCGGTGCTTATCTCTTATTGAGGCTGAAGCTGTCATGATTTATGTTCATGAGGGGATATGCGACATTCATTCAGAGACTCGATCTTTGTATCACCGTATTATCAGAGCTGGATACTTTTGGCCAACACTGCTTGCTGATGCCAAGCAATATACTAAACGTTGTGCCATATGTCAATATCATGCTCCACTCCCGCAATTACCTGGGGCTCCCTTATCGGTCACCCCATTGCCTTGTCCGTTTAACAGATGGGGGATCGATATCCTCGGGCCTTTCCCTCGGTCAATAGCGCAAAGAAAATTATGTATTATAGCGGTGGAATATTACTCAAAATGGATTGAAGCAGAAGTAGTAGACATCATCTCAGAGAAAGTGGTAAATCACTTTATATAGCGAAACATTGTGAGCCGCTTCGGGGTTTCCCGAGCGCTCGTATCTGATAATGAGACTCAGTTCCGCGGAAAGAGTATACGGGACCTATGCACCAAGTTGGGCATCACCCAACATTTCTCATCGGTGGCTCATCCCCAAACTAACGGACTTATTGAGGTATCTAACAAGGTTATCATGAAGGGATTGAAAACCAAGTTAGAAGATTTTGGAGGTAAATGACCCGAACACATCTATGAGGTCCTATGGGCATACCGAACTACACCTCGCTTAACAACCTAGGAATCACCTTTCTCATTGGTGTATGGGACCGAAGCTGTTAGCCCGGTGGAGGTTGCCATCCGATCACCTCGGATCTCTCAATACGATGAGCATATGAATGGTGAAAGGAGATTATTGGACCTCGAGATGATTGAAGAAAAGAGAGATGCAATCTATGCACGGATGCGTGTTTATCAGCGAACTATGGAACGGGCCCACAACAAACGAGTCCTCCCAAGAGAATTCTTTGAAGGTGATCTCGTCCTCAGAAGCATTAAAGTGCAGAGGAACGTTGGAAAGCTGGACAGAAATTGGGAAGGACCGTATCGAGTATCGAAGAAATTGGAATCAGGTGCGTATAAACTTGAAACGTTGGATGGTATAGAGGTCCCCCGAACTTGGAATGTCATGAATTTAAGGCGATATTTCCTGTGAATCTTCGATTAATATGTTTGACTCAATGAAATACATTCTCTTAAACGTAAGTAGAAACAAGTAAGTACAAATACAAACTATTTCTAATGGAATGATGGACCGATCTTGAAGTTGGGTGGAGTAGGACGAATCTGGACTGGTGACCGAAACTTCTTGTCCGCAAGGCTCCCAAGTTGTAGTGACCGCTCTGACGAGTCAGATGCTTCTGCACTTGCCCAGCCCCATGGATGAGTTGTCATTCTCCCATAACTCATTACGAACTAAAACACTCCCTTCAACGGCATTCAGTCTTTAGGAATGACTCTTTGTACCTATGACATCTGCTACGATAAAAGGAATGGTAGTCAGCATATCGAGACATAAGATCGGTCCTAATATAGGACGTATTATGAGTAAAGCTTGGCCAACAAAACCTAAGGGACTTTATTAGAACCAAGGTTTGGCCGAAGCTCATAAAAACTCATATTAAACGCAGACTACGCCTATCCAATCAAGTATTGATTCCAAGGACGGAATAAGAGTGACCCATACACAATGTAAAACGACTGATCCAATCAGAGTTGATATGAATAAACCAAACATAACGTCTGGGACCGATGGTTAACTACATGTGAGTGTCCCCAATCTTACACTTGGTAATTAAAATCACTTCGTTAACATAAGACTTATTAGTTTGTTAAGAAGTTCGTATATTACTTCGTTCTGGCAGTTAAAAGAACAAGAATTGAATGGAACAAGTTATATTGAAGATGAGAAATAAGACAGATACAAAGTATGAGTTAAATCTAGCTAATCTGCCCCTCTTCTCTGTCTTCAATCTCCGGCTCCTGCGGTTCGATCCGGGCCGCGAGCTGCTTCAGTTCTTCTTCTTGATCGGCCACCTTTTGGTTGACCGATCTCTCCATCTCTTCAAAAAGGTAGAAGAAAGGGTCCTCTTCCAGAACATGTTCTTCCAAAGTTGGAATAACCTGAAACTTACCATCTTTCTCAAGTGGCTCGATCATCTTCCATCGCTCGTCCGAAGGGGAAAGCCCGAACTGCTGAATAACTTGCTCGCGCATGTTATCCAAGTACTTGGCAGTATAAACTCCATGTATGTTATCCGCTAAATCGAATAACAAAGGGGACCGAGCGAATCCCAGAACCGCTTCCCGGACCGAACCTTCGGTCGAAGTACGGGCCTTGTCAACTCTTCTTCCAAGGTCGTCTACTCTTCTTGGGCCCGAAGGAGAAGCTCATTCAGCTTATTCCTCTTCTCCTGGACCCGACCTTGGACTTCGTTGATTTCTTCCTCTTTGGCCCGCAGCTTGGCCTCCAGGTCGGCAATACGTCCCTGAGCTGTTTGTCATGTTTTCTCCAACTCAGAGACTTTATCAGCTAAGAGTGAGACCTCCGTCCCGGCTCTTAGCAACTCATTGTCAAGTCGGTCACGGTACGGGAACCCAGTGGCTTGATCTCAACTTGCATTTTCACAAGGTCAAGTTGGTCTTGGACTTGTTGGGATACAACGCTACCACCCTGGTTCTTCTGCACGGTGATAGCAGTTGTGAAAGCTTTCCTCAACATTTGCATAAGATAACATATTCTTAAGTAAAAGTTCGGGCCTTCATGTCCAGTAAAAATTACCTTAGTGGTGAGGTCGAGGAAACCTTCCATAATTTCTTCCCCAGTTACGTCCGCCTGGACGTTCTCTAGGTTCTGCTCTCCGTAAAGGCGAAAGTCCTTTAGGAAAGCGGTCCTCCAGGTGGTTAGCTTCCTCCCCTTACTGAACCTGTCCAGCAGGCCCAGAGCAACTCCCAGTCGGAGTTGGTCTTCGGGCCCGATCCAGGCTCCTTCAAAACGATCCCTTTAGTGGGGACCGGAGTGCTGTGCCCCCTTTTCAGCCTCTTCAGCTCCTGCGAGGCTTCCGCTTCGGTCGCCCTTTTCCCTTTTCCTAAGGGGACCGGCGGCAGGGAGACGTTCACCTTGAGCTGAGGACCGAGGAGAACCTTCTCCACGGGAACGGCTCCCTGCAGCAATAAAGTAATAGTTTTAGTACTAATAAAGGAGGCGTTACCGATTTGATAGAGGCTGGAAAAGCTCAAAGAACGAATCCGAGCCTTTATCACCTCCTCTACCACTCCAAATACCCGAAATGCAGGCCCGTCCCCAGATGAAGGCTGCCCTGTGCAGCGAAGAGTCAGCGTGCCCGCGCCGGTTGTTTGGATCGGGGAGTTCCCGGACCCCGAAGGGACCAGTGTACCCCCCGTTGCCGATTCGCTCCCCTCAACGCTGCCCGATGTTTCATGTTGTCCTTCAGAAGGACGGACCGAAGCAGCTGCCATGCGTTTGAAGCGAGAGCTTGGCATTGTCTCAGTCGAATCTGCAAAACAAATACATAAGGATCAGGAGAGTATAAACTAAAAATATTATTTCATACCCGATCATTCTGATGGATCCGAACTAGAGAACACCCCCTTCGGGGCTGGGGCTCCGGCCCTACCCACAACACCTATCTCTATTAATCTTTTCTCCCGAAGCAGATCTATTCGCCTAAGGCGTGCTTCGGGAGGGGGGAACATCGCAAGCGTGTTTGCGGTGTCCGTGCGGGAGGGGTTGAACCTACTTCGGTCCAACTGACCTATGCGTGGGTGGGTTAGACACGGCCATACTTTCAACAGATCCTCTTTGGGGACTGTTATCCACACATAGCAGGTCTCCCACGCATGGAGAGATTCCTCTTTATCTACAATTGCGCACTCTTTGGTGCACACCGATATATAATACAACTTGCGGCAACCTAACAAACCCTTCCCCTTTCGGGATCCTACCAAGAACAGATTAAAGAAGTGTTCTAGGGTCGGAGCCCGATTCTATTGGTAACAATAAAAAATAAACGCTATTATATACAAATAACTGCCCGGGAACAACGCAAAAGTGGGGCAGTGAATCTCCTTAAGCACGGCCGCTACAAAGGGATGTAGCGGAAAACGAAGCCCACACTTTAGAGAGGCGTAACTGACCGAAATGGCCGATGCCGGCACATTCATTTCCGCCGGAAGGAAACATGGAATATCTTCCCGTCCCTTCCAGATAGAGTAATGCGCCGGAATCGAAAACCTAGACCTAAACTCCTCAATATCTAACTCAGACATGGAAGGGTATCGCATTTTATGAGGAGCCATAAGTGTATACCTTAGAGAAATTGGATTGAAAGGGGTTGAACATGGAAAGGATTGAGAGCACAAAAAGTCGATTCTGCGGTTTCTCCTTCGCGATAATGACGATGAGGAGAAACAGTGCTCGAAATCCCGATTTAAATATTAATCTCCCAACCAATGGTGAGCCGCCACGTAATACTGCCCAAGACAGTGACAGTACAGAGCGCACTCATCACGCCTCTTGGACTATCGAATATGAAGAGACGCAGATCGGGATATTAATATTTAAATAATAACAAAGATAAAACTATAACTTGAATATAAGTTATTTAGTTTAAAATGCAATTAACTCCCACACACTAAGGGAAAGATCGGTCCCTTGGATGCTCACTACCTACGATGGCATTATAAGGTCTCAAGTTTAGGGGCTAGTGATGTGAACTTTAGGACCAGGTACCTTGTGATGGGCAAGACCCATTAATTATTGGGCTAATTCAAATGGTGGAAACGAATTCTTACAGTCCATTTGCACACTTAAGGAAAAGCGACTCGATGTTAACGAGAGGACCGAAGATAACCTTAGGCGAAATAAAGCGTTTTCTGGTAACAAGTTACTTGGCTCGGTCCGAACGGTTACAGACTCATGTTTTCCACGCTTCGGGCCTCCACACGTTTACCACGCTTCGGGCCCGATCACGCAGACCACGCCTCGGTCCCAACCTCGTTTTACATCCCGCGATAGCAACCTTTAACAAACATGTCAGTGGCGGTTACAAAGCGTGATTTACACATGCTATAAACTCTATAAATACAGGGCGCGACGACGAAAATAGCAGGACCCTTTGGACGCGTAAGAACAGGCCGTTACCCTGCCGAAGTTCTTACTGCTTTCTTTTCCTTGTCATTTTCATTAAGCCTCTATTGTATTCCTTACGGATTATTTGATTAGTGAACAGGCTAAGAGTATAATTTACTCTTAGTCAAGTGGTTTTCACCCAAATTCCTGGGGTTTCCATTATAAATCGTTGTGCCATCGTTTATTTCGGATTTTTAATCGTCTTCTACAACAAAAACAAATCAGAATCGAGTTCGTTTGTTAAACGAACCGGACGACTGTTGATACCCCTAAAAAGGGACCATAACCGTTCAGAAACAATGGAGCATGTTACATGGTAATTGACATCTTCTTTTGTTTCAAGAATGATGTGATTTATCACTTACTATTAGAATGTTTGATACTTCTTCATTAATCAATAATATTTACTATACTTTTTCAAGAAATAACCTCAATTTTTTAAATAGTGTAAAAACGATACTAATAAGTTTATAAATTACATGAAAAACCTCATAAGTTTTAAATCGTTCAAGAATGATCATTGAGTGAATAGTAGCAATTTTCGTCATTTTTTTATTTTGATCATTTATGTGTTTTTTAAAATTTTTCATAGTTAGGAGAGATTTGCATTACATATTTATAAGGTTAAGAGATCAAATACATACAATAAATGCATTTTAAATATAGACTATTAGAATCAAATATAAACAATTTTTGAATTTCGGAAGTCAATTACACAACTTTGAAACATTACGTGGTCAATAACACATATTATATAATTCAAAGGTTGTGCATACAATTTACAAACTTTGGGACATATCTTTGAACTATTTTAAAATTCAGGCAACTACCAAACAACAATCATATTTTTTCACAAGGAGTGCAAAGTTATGCTGCTTTATGAAATTTTTATCTAAAGATTGCTTTAACGCTTCCACTATGCAAACATTTAGTTTTCATATTTCCTAAGTTCCCACACGACATACCATTTATATCGATCGTAACCGGGATTGTTCATGAACATTAGCACAAAGAATAGCATTCATCAGCATATAAGTTTTGCAATTATTACTCACAGGGATACAGGCTTTCATTTCTTCTTGAAAAGGAGATGAGTAACCATCCATTCTTCGCCATTGTTGTAACCGAAAAGCTCTGCGACCGCAATGAAGAAAGTTCTCCAGTAAGCAGTCCACTTAACATATGATTCTTTACCATATGTAGCTTCCATTATTTGCTTCACAGAACTCATGTTTTTATCCATTCTTTTAAGCCATTCTTCACTGCAAATGATCCTCTTTTATGTCTATTTTGTCTCTAGAAAACAACTTAATTCATAAATCTACCTTGTCTCTGCATATTGCTTTCCATTCACAAGCCAATGATTCATCACACAAACATCTTCTTGAAAATAAAGAAGTAGATTTGCTGCAGGCATTGTGCCTCCAGTGAAAAAGTATCTACTCATCCAATTATCATCATCAACATCCTAATCAAAATCGACGTGATCGTAAGTAAAAATTATTACGAAGATTCATCGGTAAAAGACGAACCTCAAAATGATAAGCAAATGACTTATGGCAAAAATGATGAACAAACAAGAGACCATCTGGTTTCATCCAATTTGAAATCTTCTTAAGAAGTTTTTGATAATTCTTCATATGCTGTTGCTCAAACCAATAAAATCCCATGTCTTAAAATGAAATAATATACCATTCCTTACCTCAAACATTTCGATAGAAAAAATCCGGTCATATGAACCGTTCATATCGTAAGTGCTGATATCCGCAACAATGATCTCAACGTTCTTTAGTTGAAGATCTCTAGTAAAAACAGTAAGCATATCAATAAAGATACATTATAAGTGAAAAACTTATACGAAAAAAATCCAGTGATATGAAGCATTCATATCATAAGTGCTGATATCCGCAACAATGATCTCAATGTTCTTTAGTTAAAGATCTCTAGTAAAAACAGTAAGCATATTTATAAAGATACATTATAAGTGAAAAACTTATACGAAAAAAATCCAGTGATATGAAGCACTCATATCGTAAGTGCTGATAACCGCAACAATGATCTCAATGTTCTTTAGTTGAAGATCTCTAGAAAAACAGTAAGCATTTCTATAAAGATACATTATAAGTGAAAAACTTATACGAAAAAAATCCAATCATACGAAGCATTCATTTCGTAAGTGGTGATATCCGCAACAATGATCTCAACGTTCTTTAGTTGAAGATCTCTAGTAAAAACAGTAAGCATATTTATAAAGATACGTTATAAGTGAAAAACTTATACGAAAAAAATCCGGTGATATGAAGCATTGATATCATGAGTGCTGATACGCGCAACAATGATCTTTAGTTGAAAATCTCTAGTAGAAACAGTAAGCATAGCTATAAAGATACATGATAAGTGAAAAACTTATACGAAAAGACAGTACCGACAACGCTGATCAATGTGTTCTTTTTGTGTTATCGAATTGCAAATCCCGGTGATCTGAGAATTGGGATACTTCTGAGCAAGGTGCAGTGAAAGAGATCCCCAGCCACAACCAACATCAAGAACAGAATGCCCATCTTGTATCTGTGACCTCTCACAGTATAACTCCAGCATTGCTTTCTCAGCATCCTCTAAAGTGCTTAAATTATTCTTAAATAAACAGCAACTGAAGATAAACTTAATGAACCATTAATCAAATTCCTCTAAATTCTTAATACAAAATAGGATTCAATGAGAAATTGTACCTATACTTGAGTTTCTTTCCCAGAACAAGTTCAAAGAAAGATGTGGGAAGTTCATAATGTTGAGATTTGGCCTTCTCTGTCTCAATTGCTACAGGCATTTCTCTCAATGCTGCAACAAATTCACGTGTACGAATAAAACAACCATAAATACAATTTGAGATTCTGAATATAAATTAGAGAAGTATACATACAATGTGAAAATCGCATGAGTTCTGTCAACTGCCCGGCGGAAGAGGACATGTAACCGGTGCGGAGGCGGTAGGCGAGAAGTATTCTAGTGAGACGGCGAAGTACAGCGTCTGGTAGTAAGTTTCGCTCTAGAATAGCGAGCATCAAGTAGACAGTTGACTTGTACAACAGTCGGAGGACAGATCCCACAACGCCTCCGATGGAGTAGTCCATCGCTGGCGAATCCCTTATCGGAGAAACAAAGGAAATTTGCGATTCTCCATTGTTTACAGTTAGTTACACTTCCGAGTGCAAGGTAGAGAAATCTACACGTCACGCCATATGTACACACATGACCTGCGGCTGGAAATTCACCACGTGTCCTTTTTTTGTTAAGCTTGCACTCGGAACTGTTTTTGATAGCATTTGTTTGGAACATTTGTTAAACTATACACACGTTGAGCGGGGAATTTTGCACAATAGTGCACTCCACAAATTTCGTTGGCTAAATCACATGTATCAGTAAATTCTTTATAAAATAACATTCTTTAGTACTTTATTTGTCAAATAGCACTATCTTAATATAATTATAATAAAATTAAATCAAATAGATGCATATGGCATATATATTTTATATAATAAATACACATTAAATAAAATATCATGTATTAAAATCGAATTTAATACATTTACGTTGTAAAATAAATGAGTTTAATGAAAATCGTAAGATTTTGTTAAAATAATTAAATTACGATTGAAAATATTGATAAAATATTATATAGAACGAAACGTGAAATACCAGATATCGACCGAAATATTGGCTATGTGGCACTGACTCGTTCCATCGACTTGGTGCGGCTCGGCACGACTCAACAAAAATATAAGTGTCGGATTTTCAACTCGAATTATTGAATAAAATCAATTTTAAAAAATAATTGTTAGACCTAGTAGAAAATTGCATACATTTCAAGTTTAAAAATAAAATAATTTATCAATTTTTTATATAAGAAAATTTAAATTATAAAAAATGAATATTGTCAGTTGATTCTATTATCTCTCTAAAAGCAACCACTTTTCGGTTCATCATCGCTTGCACAAATAATTCACAAGTAGATCGACAACATAAAAAGTCGTGAAAGCACACAATATACATTTTTTGATGAAGAAAAAAATTAAATTAAGGAAAGAAAATCAAAATGTCATTGTTTTGTGTCAAGTGTTGGAGCAAATCAGAGAGTTCGACTCGATCCGACACTGGTGAATGTGAAAAATTGAAGAGTTGGTGCGCATAATATGTTGGTCACACGCTACGAATCGGAATATATATTTTTTTATCGATCGATATGTGAAAAATTGGAGAGCATTGTTGTGTTGTCCGATAACTCCCAATATCTTGTTATTGGGTCGGATATCGGGTTTTTATGGGTTTGTCAAAAATACCTTATATGACCTTGTATTTTACATATCGATCAATATGACTAATATATATTTTGATTCGACGGGTATGATCAATATATCAATCGATAATCGGTTTTTGACGTTTTGTTCGATATTATATTTTTTCAATATTTTCAATTGTAATTTAATTCATTTTAACAAATTTTTAGGATTTTTGTTAATATATTATATTTAAATTTAATTATTATAATATATATGTAATATGCAAGTATTTGATTTATTTTTATTACAATTATATGAAAGTGTGCTATTTGGCAAATAAAGTACTAAAGGATGTTATTTTACAAAGAATTTACTGACATATGTCATTTAGCCAACGAAATTTGTGGAGTGAGCTATTATGCAAAATTGCCCCACGTTGAGCACACACTTTGAGGTGAGATGAGTGTACATTGTTATCTCACCAGATACGTTTGGAACAACGTTTATTAAACACACATGATCTCAATGCACTCGGAATTTGTTAAACTATACAAATTCACCACGTACGTTTGGAACAGTGTTTGACAAATAGCGGTGAGATGAGATGATTGTACTGTGCTTATTTTTGAAACAGCGGTACAGTGATCGTAATGTCATAAAATGATTTTTTTGTCTTTATTTTTAAATAATTGTTTATAATTTACAAATTATATTTCATATTATTTTATGATAAATTCGTTATTTCAAAACTACATTTTTAAATTGTTATATATATTTTTATAGTTTGAACACGTAATTGATAGAATATAAGAAGTTATTGATCAAAATTATTTTTTAAAAAAAATAAACTATAATTTATTAAGGGTAAAATTGACATTTGGCAGGTGCGTTCTAGTGCCCGTTGGGTTAACTCAACTGTGAACTCACAGCTGTTTTCTGTGGTAACATAAACGCAGTTATTAATGATGTTTGGTTAAAATAGAATACAACTACGATACGTTCACCGCACCGAGCGGTGGACTGGGTTAAATTTTAGTTTGTTCATCTAATTAGGATTTATTAATTCTGATTAAAAAGTATTATTTTTAATACTTTTTGACAATCAAATAAAATCTTAAATTATTGATATAAATTTAATGAATTAGATAAAATTTCATAAAATCTAATTAAAAAATATAGGATTCTATATTCCGTGTTGATTTCACAAATTATTTTATAGGTTATACGTAAAATTGATTTATATAATTTCCTGTTTTGACAATTTTTATCTTTAAAATCTCATAATTATGGTAATTGTGATCCCAAAACATGAAAAACTCATAAATTAATTATCACTCCTCAAAATTTAATTTACATGATATAATTGATTTATAAATTATTTAATTTTGACAATTGAGATTATATGAAAAATCAAAATTTTGGTTATTAATTTTGACAAATAAATTTGAAGATTAATATGACATTAAATTTTGTGGTGTAACATAAACCTAATAATTTGATTTTTGAAAAAAAGACAAATACTTTAGATAATTACATATGGAAGAATGTAATATAAAGATTTAAAAGTAAATATATTAAATTATTGTCTGAATACTGAAAATAAAATGAAAAGAAAATAACCAGGAAATTAATTAATAACAGAAAGCTTGATTCAATCATTCAACTCGGCGGGGGGAAGAAGACGGCCTCTGACGCTCTCTTGGAACTGAACTTCTGTTCCACATCAGCAGGTACATTGAACGCAGCCTGAAGTACTTGGGGAGACAGGGCCTTCCATGCCGATGTACTTCCGGCCAAGTTGGTGAAGATTGGGCTGCCGGATTAAAGTGAATCAGCAAGGGAAAATTAGGGCAATTGAAATGGGGATTTTTTATCTTGTAATACTTACTTTGGAGTAGTGATGATGGAGAACCAGTCCATGCCGTCGGGATCAGCGATCTTAGAAACGACGAAGAATCTGGGAACGATGAACAGATTCCCGGCCTTCAATGTAGTTTCCAGCACGCGCTTTCCGTCGATGCCGACAACCTGTACTCTTCCACTGCCGCGGACAATGTAGGTCACCTGCAACGCTGAGTCGCAAGAGAAGCCGGGTGAACACATGGCGGAGCCACAGAGGCGAACGAGATCAGCACCAAGGCCAACTTCTCCGACTAAAGGTAAGTTCTTGGTGTTTAGAACCACCACCTTTCCGCCGCCCTTGATGTCGGTATCTAACGGAGCCTCCTCGCAGTTCAACGCCATACCGGAGTAATGCTCCTTTTTGGGCTCTGGCATTTTAGTACCAGGAGCGAGCTTCACAATACCTTTGGCCGTTTGAGTACTGACAAGGGTTTTCACGGTGGCCTCATCTAAATCCCACGCCCGGCTGACGAACTCCGGTGAGAAGCCGGTGAAGATTCCGTTAGGGCCGGTGAGATAAAAATCTGTGAAGGATCCAGACTTGTGGGCTTTGGAGGTATCGCCGAGAAAGAGAACAGCCAGTTCGTTATCCTCTTTGTTGTACCACCATGTGGTTACTCCAAAGGGAAGCGCTAGGGCGTCGCCCTTCTTGATAGCCACCACCTTCTCCTCTTTCTCCGGCAACACAATTCCGGCTACCCCAGACCCTATAAGAACCAGAAATCCAGAATCAAACCACAATCAGAGATAGGCGGAGAAAAATTGATAGATTGATTGATTACCTTGTAGAACGTAGGCGACCTTAGCGGAATCGGAGTAACGAGGTAAGGCAAATCCGTTCTTCTCAAGCACAAGTTTGGCAGCGCCGATGTTGCCGTTTTTTAGCATTGGGAGTTCATTTGGGCACCACTCGTAGTACGCGCCGCCGTCTTCACCGTAAACCTTCTTGGCCAGTTTTGGGGACAGATCAATCTCCATTTTTTTGATCTTCTATTGAACCAGAACAAAGAAAAACTATGAACTGAAACAGAGATGAGTGTATCGGTATATATATACACTCTGTTCTGCAACTAACTCTGATAACAACCCGGAGAAGAAACAATATTCGTTACGTAATTTTCTAACAGTTTTGACCATGAATCCATACAACTTTTACAGATTCGTTCTGGATTAGTTCCTCGGAAGAAGGAAGACCCGGTACGCGTACTACTCGGGGAAATTGGCTAAATAGGCTAATGAAAACATTACGTTTGTCGTATAACTCTCTTTTTAAAAACATTTGCATAGCATGATTTTTGAAAGAATTGGTTGAATAGTTTATTTAATATAAAAATTAATTTTTTTTTATTAATTGGTTGAATAAAAATTAATTTTTTTTATTTTATTAAATTAAATATAAAAATTTAAATATACTATATAAAATAATATTTTAAAATAACAAATAAAAATAAAAATTTATTTCAAATTAAATAAGATTCTAAAATCGACTAGTTTAGTGGTTTCAACATGTTGATATTCGGATTTCTCGATCGATCCTATTTTTTAATTTGAAAAATAAAACAATAAATGTCATTGACTATTAATCAAATTTAAGAATAATTCACTAGACAAGTTAAATTATCAGTGAGTTATTTCGTAATAAAACGATTATAAAATATAATCTAAAACACAATCTAATCAAATAAAATACATATTTTCCAAATTACAAAATACAAGCATAAAATCGATCAGTTTAGTGGTTTCAACCGATCGATTATTCTGTTTTTCTCAATCTAATGTATTTCTTATAATAACAAATATCATTAACAAATAATAAACATTTAAGAATCATTCAATCTGCAACTAAAATAATTAGTGATTTTAATGCGTAATAAAACGACTATAACGCATAAATTGAATCATAATCAAATAAAATATATATTTTCTACAAAATACAATTATAAATCGACCGGTTTAGTGGTTTCAATGGATTGATTATTCGGTTTTCTCGATTGTTTGTATTTCTTAGTTTAGAAAATAAAATAACAAATATCATTAACGTTTATAGTGTCTAGTGTCATTAACAAATGTATTTCTCGATCGGATTCTTATTTTTTAATTTAACTTGTCTAGTGAATTAATCTTAAATTTGATTAATAGTCAATGACATTTATTGTTTTATTTTTCAAATTAAAAAATAGGATCGATCAAGAAATCCGAATATCGACATGTTGACCACTAAATTAGCCGATTTTAGAATATTATTTTATTTGAAATAAATTTTTATCATTATTTGTTATTTTAAAATATTATTTTATATAGTATATTTTAAATTTTTGTATTTAATTTAATAAAATAAGAAAATTTAATTTTTTTCTCTCCTTTGTACAAACTATTCAACCAATTGTTTTAAAAACATATTAGTTTGCAAATATTTTTAGAAAGGGAGTTATACGACAAACGAAATGTTTTCAGTAGGCTATTTAGACCCTCTACTCAGGTAGGCCACTTGTACATTGCATGGCCAAAAAAATTAAATCTTTTTCATATAGTACCAAAATCCGAATCTGGATATAGTCCAATACATTAAATCCCTAAAGCAATTTGTCATGAAAGCTGTTTTTTTAATGGATAACGAAATTAGAGGTTCTCTATTTTCTTGGCTTTTGAAGAAACAAAACAAAAGAATAGCCACTAAAATCCTAATTCCTAAATATGGATTGTGTTTTGTTTCAGGGATTTCTCAGGCCAATGAGCTTCTGTACCCAGTTATTTCCTCAAAGTTTCTTTATCCCAAAGTCCTGCTTCGTTCAAAGATCACATA
The DNA here is from genome assembly GCA_009725065.1 of Utricularia reniformis. Lineage (NCBI taxonomy): Eukaryota > Viridiplantae > Streptophyta > Magnoliopsida > Lamiales > Lentibulariaceae > Utricularia > Utricularia reniformis. Next base: position 104,196 of record RWGZ01001047.1, on the reverse strand, counting down.
TTTCAGTTCACAAAACAATACAGATTGGTGGAGCAGGAGTACTGAAGTTTGCTTCTTGCTGTGCTTCAGGAGCAAGCTTAAATGGTTCCTTGTCTCAATCAAACGATGATGCTGAACCTCAAACAGTTGGTTTCTTTGTCAGCGACGCCGATGGAGATCCCGACAAGCCATCTCCAGGTTACTCCTCCATTGAAGAAGCACTCGAAGCATTACGACACAAGAAGGTTGGATTTTTCTGCTTCCTTGAGTTTTTATACTTAATCTTGATCTGATTAAGCGATCCACTGTTGTATTAAGTTCGTGATCATTGTGGATGTGGATGAACGTGGTCATGCTGAAGGGAATTTGGTGATGTGTGGTTCAAACATTACTGCAAAATCAATTGCTTTCATGGTTAAGAATGGTTCAGGGATAATTTCAGTAGGAATGAAGGATGAAGATCTTGAAAGATTGAAGCTTCCATTGATGTCACCTCAGAATGAAGATAACTCTTCTCCATCATTCACAATCACAGTGGTATGTGTATATTCATAACTTCTCATTATTATCATTGATTCAGATCGTGTTCATATTTTGTAGGACGCTAAATCCAGCACATCCACCGGAATCTCGGCTTCAGACAGAGCGATGACTGTCCTCCTTCTCTCGTCTCCAGTTTCCAAACCTGAAGATTTCAGAACTCCGGGCCATGTTTTTCCTTTAAAGTACAGAAATGGAGGGGTCTTAAGAAGAGTTGGGCATACTGAAGCTTCTGTGGACTTGGTTACCCTTGCTGGCTTATACCCTGTGTCGGTTTTTACAGCTTTGATCGATGTCAAAGATGGCTCCATTGCCACCATTTCGAATCTCCGTACAACGGCATCCGAGCATCGAATCCCGATTGTTTCAATCACGGATCTCATAAGGTAATAATAAGATATGATCTTCAAAACTCCATCAGTCACCACTTGTTCTTCATTCAGGTACAGGAGAAAACGGGAGAAAATTGTCGAAATAATCGCAGTTTCTCCTATACCGACAAAATGGGGATCATTCGAAACACATTGTTATCGTTCCCGAATCGATGGAATCGAGCATATAGCTATGGTTAAGGTAAGATTAAGAGATGCATTATCACTCTCTGTAGCATTTATGTGTTCTTAGAGTTAGTTTAACAGGGGGATATTGGTAATGGACTAGATGTTCTTGTGAGAATGCACTCTGAATGCCTAACCGGTGACATATTCGGATCGAAACGTTGTGACTGTGGAAACCAATTAGATTTAGCAATGCAGTTGATCGAAGAAGCCGGTAGAGGCATCGCAGTGTATCTCCGAGGACAAGAAGGCCGTGGAATCGGACTTGGACATAAACTCCGGGCATATAATTTGCAGGATCAAGGGCATGACACGGTCGAAGCAAATCTCGAACTTGGTTTTGCTGCTGATTCACGGGAATATGGGATCGGAGCACAGGTAAAAATACACACATTATCGAAACTTACACATACAATGTCTTTGATCTTGAGTACGAACAGATACTACGTGATATCGGAGTACACACGATGAAGTTGATGACGAATAATCCGGCGAAATTTATAGGTTTAAAAGGGTATGGATTGGCAATTGTTGGTCGGGTTCCGTTGATGACGCCGATAACGGATGATAATAGTCGGTATCTTGAGACGAAAAGAGTAAAGATGGGACATGTATATGGTTCTGATATTCGAGATGATTTTTTTGTTGATGATAAACAAGAAGGTAACATATAAATTGAATGTCGTATATACTTCGGGCTACTTGTTTGTTAAAAAAGCTTATATTAATATAATAAAGAAAATATAAATGATGTATAAGAGAAAATGGTGTATTATTTGTACTCAAAATATCACAACTTTAGCAAATTTGGTTCCTAATATTTCCAAAATTTGATCGTAAAACTAATTTTCAAAATTTAAAAATTCATTTTGTTGACTAAGTTTATCAAAATTAAGAAATCTTGAGAAACAAATTTGGCAAATCGTACAAACATTGAACCTTAAATGTCATTCCATTTCTAGTATTCAGTTCTCAAACTTTCATAGTTTTGATCATTTTGATTTCCATAGTTTATAACGATATATTTAATCTCAAACCTTAATGCTTTTGCAAATTTGATCATATAAATTTGATAAATTAGATATTCAAAGTGATAAAACTGTTACCCGAGTTTTGATTTTGGCCAAAGACATCAATTGTTGAAAATTTAAAACTTTTAAGATTAATTATGTTATACACATTAAAATTTGATAATTAGTTTTGTAAAAAATTATAAAGTACGTGAGGTTGTGTAATCAAAATGTTTTAGGGATAAAAATCGAGAAAAATGCGTAGATGAGTCCTAATGTTTAAAATAGTGTAAAGGTGATACTCCCAAAGTTTGTAAATTATGTGAGAAGCCCCTGAAGTTTCAAAACCATTCGAAAATGACCCTCGAGTGAATAGTAATGGTTTTCGTCTTTTTTCGTATAAGTGGTTTTGATAATTTATGCGTTATTTTTAAAATTTTTAAAGTTTGGAGACATAGTCGTAACATCTTTTCAAGGTTAATAAGTCAAATATAAACTATCGGACGATTAAAATATTAACGAGTATAAGAGTTAAATATAAACACTTTCGGAAGTTTAGGGGTCAACATCACAATTTTCAAACTTTGAGGGTACGGTGTTTACAACATTTAAAAGTTTGGGGGTCAACCACGCACATTATATCAATTTCGGAGGTTTTGTATGCAATTTACAAACATTAGAGGTACCGTTTTTACATTATTCTAAACATTATGGGTTAATTACAAACAGCACTTGATAAAAATCATAAAACCTAATGAACCAAAATTGTCAAAATGGATTTTTTTTTTAAAAAAAATTAAATTTGATATTTAATTATAAATGGGGACACTCGAGTCTCTAAGATACCGCGTCCGGATCCGAGTCCGCGTCGGATACGGTTAAATTATATTTTTGTGGGTGGAAAAATATAGTAACGGATAACACGGAGATATTTTGATTGGGTATCTATCCTCTTTGCAGTGTCGTCATCGCGGCCAGCAACGGCTGAATTTACGTACGTGTTCTTCCCGTTTCTATGGCGAGGAGCCTGATTTTCTCTCCTTTGTTATTGGGGAACCCTCTTCCTTCTCTACCTCGATATGGTTTTGTTCAAAGGGGGAGGCGTATAAGCACCCGAGTAAACTTCAGCCTACATCAACATCTAGCCCATTCAGTAGATTTAAATGGAATTGTTGAGAGAGCTGAGAACTTACTCTACGTTCTTGCTGACGCTACCGTTGCTGTGGGGGATGGTGCCTTATCGGTTGTGGATTCTGCTGCTCCCCAGAAAAGCGGGGGCTGGTTTGGGTTTATTTCAGATTCCATGGAAGTTGTTTTGAAGGTAGGAGATTAATTTGTTTAGGAAAATTTCAATTTATCACAATTTCGAAAGTTATTTTAATGTGGAAGTTGAATCACATTGAAATAGAATTAGAACTTGACATCATTGCAAAAGTTTAAGGGTTGGAGTGTAATGATGGAGTTAATTTGGTTCAAATCATGAGGTTTCTTTTACAAAAAGTAGCTAATTGTTTGTCTGTGTATTTATTACTCTTAATAGGTACTTAAAGATGGTCTATCTACAGTTCATGTGCCATATTCCTATGGATTTGCAATCATACTTCTAACTGTTCTTGTCAAAGTTGCTACATTTCCTTTGACGAAGCAGCAGGTATTTAGTTGTATTGTCTTTGCAGTCACGTAGTAAATTTTAATATAGATGAAACAAACCTTGAACCTGCATTTTTTGTCCAGGTTGAATCAACTCTTGCAATGCAGAATCTTCAACCAAAGATTAAAGCCATTCAACAAAGATATGCTGGAAATCAGGTTAACTAGTGTTCTATGAGTTAAAAAATAACTTAATTTTCTCAAAAGAATTGTGTGTTATTATGCTTCAGGAAAGAATACAACTTGAAACCGCTCGTTTGTACACACAGGCCGGAGTGAATCCTCTGGCAGGTACGGCTAAAATATTAAGTTCTGATGGACAAGAAAAAAATTTATGTTTTATGATCATATGGAACACAATGCTTGAGATTTATTATCCAAGTCCTTTGTAATTGGCCACTATACGATGCATCTTTGAAATAGTGTTAATTTCTATTTGCATTTTATCTCGAATGGCTTCGAAGCTTTTTCCTGTTGTGATATAGCCAGTTTTCATTGCTACAGGATGCCTCCCAACCTTGGCTACAATACCCGTTTGGATAGGCCTGTATCAGGCTCTTTCAAATGTTGCAAATGAGGTACAAAAGATACTTCCACACTGTATTGGAGTTAATTTGCTAGTTTTTTTAGCGTGGTTTACGTATGAAAACAGGGTCTTCTAACTGAAGGATTCTTTTGGATTCCTTCTTTGGGAGGACCAACATCAATAGCTGCTCGGCAAAGCGGGTCTGGTATTTCATGGCTGTTACCTTTTGTGGTAAGTACTTTTTTTATAAACAGCAAAGAAACAAAAAATATCAATGCTTATGAGCATATTCTTTCGTACCTCGTTCTTATTTTCTTAGCATATTTGAAAACACTTCGAAATAGAGAATATTTGTTTGCATTTGCAGGATGGGCATCCTCCACTTGGTTGGAGTGACACTGCAGCTTACCTTGTCTTACCTGTTCTTCTTGTTGTATCACAATATGTCTCAATGGAATTAATGAAGCCTCCACAAGTAAGATTTCTAGTTTTTTTTAATGTTCCGGCCTCTCCTTTTTCGGATTTTCATTCTTTCGATGAATCTCTATAGACAGAGGATCCTGCTCAGAAGAACACCCTTCTTATTCTCAAGTTTCTCCCACTCATGATCGGCTACTTTTCCCTTTCCGTTCCTTCGGGACTATCCATATACTGGTAATGTACTCATTCACTCATCGATATATGCACGAAAGTCATAATAACTATGAGATTTTCATTGTTATCTCATTCGTAGGTTCACGAATAATGTACTCAGCACAGCACAACAGGTATGGCTACGTAAATTGGGAGGTGCTCAGCCTGTTGTTAACGAAAATGCCGGTGGGATTATCACCGCCGGACAAGCTAAACGATCGGGAAGCAGCAGCACTCAACTAGAAAGGACAGGTGAAAGGTAAAATTCTGTTCATTTAAGGTGAAAGTATGTTCAAGTAAGTGATTAGAATTACACTTTGAAAAAGGTTCAAGACACTAAAAGAAGCAGAGAAGAAAAAGGCTGTTCAAGCATCCAATTCCAATACACCCTCTGATTCGGATCCTACCGAAACTGATACTGATACGGAAGCGGAAACAGAACCAAAGGTTAAAAAGCTTTGATTTTGTGGTGGGATTTTGGTTTAACGTGAGTTTTTTTCAACAGGAAAATGAGGTTCTTGAGGCTTATGCTTCTAGTGGGATGAAAGTTGTGCCTTCTGATCCCCGTAAGGGCAAACGATCAAAGAGGAAGCGTATGGTATGATTCATTAGTTAATATATTCGTTGAATTAAAGTTGTATATTTGTTGTAAACATAGCAGGCCATTTTCATATTTTTGGGCCTAACATAGAAAATTAAAAACATTGGGATTATGTCATGTATTAAACTTTGAGCATTGATTTTATTAAACGATCGGGATGGACATGGTCTACCCGATCGAGGTGTCGACTATGGCAGTGGCATCATGATCAATTTTGCTATCTTGATAGGGGTGAGCATGAGTTCGGTCCAACGGGTTGAACTCGTCAACCTGTATGGGTTAAGAAATTTTATTGACTCAATACATTGAAAATATGGCACAATCTTTCAACGTATTGCTTCAATTTTAATTTTAAAATAAAAAAATTGACTTACTTTAACCTTTTAACATGTACGGAGTTGGGTTAGCCCAACCCGTATACTAATATTTGGTGGACCAACCCACGGGTTACCCCGTTTATATGGGTTGGATCGATTTAGTTAGATTGGTCAATGCTCAACTTTACTTGATACATTCATGATTATAGTTGTCATAATTATAAAATTTTTGGGATTAAAATTGTTAAAATCATTAAAATGCGGGGTTGAAATTATAATATTTCAGGAGTTCGTAGAGTTGTGGATGAAGATTCAAGATTAAGCTTGGGATTTATGTGTAGTTGGAAGAACATTATGATTCTAACAATTGAATTTATTTCTTTTTAATTTTAATTTGAAACAAATATTATTGAGGTGTATAGTTTTAATTAGATTAGGTTAGGCGGGATTAAAGATAATAAAAATACATTCGTCCCTAATCTGTATTGGATTAGGGGAGTGGTCCAGATTCACAAGTACAATTTTTTACATGTATATTTTTACCCCTAGTATGATGGCTATAATTTCGAAAATGCCACCTGACTTTTGAATCTTTACGAGATAGGTCTTAAAAATTGCTGATCGCCGTCGTTTTTGCTTTGCCGCTCACAGATCTCTTGATTCACCGATTTAGATTTTAGGGTTTTACTTTTTTGAAGAATCGATAGTACAATATATTGGGGGTGATTTCGTGGGTTACTTTTTTTAATATTTTCGTTGATTGTGTAGTTGTGATCAGAACGTTGTTTTTTGGGATAAAATGACAAGCCCACAGAAGAATCGAAACAAAGGGGGTTTCTTTGCGGCCATGACTTCAGGCCTGTCGATGTTTGGGAGCGCCATGCATAGATCCGTCAATGGGTATTGATGTTTTCTTAATGGATTCGAATGGTAGTTTTTTTGCATTGATTGATTTTTTGTCTCCCAAATTCTGCAAATTTCGGAAATTGGCGAATTTTTTCTGCTCTAAGTTTCGTTTTGTAGTCTATCATCAGGTATTCTTTGTAAATAACTTAAACGCTAAAAATGTGGCAATTTAGTGTCTTCTTTTATGATGACGGAAAATCTATAAGCGAAGGTACTCAACGTATTCGATATGTAGTGAAGCTAAAGTCTTATTGGAATATAATTTAAAGTAGATAGCTTGTGGGATGATAGTTATCGATTGTTTTGGTTACGTTAGTTCGAGGTATAAGCACCAGATGGTTACTGGTCTATAATATTCTTAAGATTATATCTATTTTTGTCTTTTCTCATCCTTTTATGCCTTATCTCATCCGTTCATATTTTTCACTTGATTCAGTTTGCTTGGGTATGAAGGTGTGGAGGTCATAAATCCTGAAGGAGGAAAAGAAGATGCTGAAGAGGAAGCACAGAAAGGAAGATGGAAGCAGGAGGTAAGTTTATTAGTTTCTCGAATATCATCCTTGTTTGTGTATAGAGGGGACGATTTTTTTAACCAAAAAAACTATTTTTTGAATTTTGATTAACTAGTTAAGACGCAGGAGGTAGTATTATTAATCTCTTGCCTCTTCTGCAATTAAGGAGTGGATCATTGTTGAGTTTGCTTAACAATATGGCAAATTTATTGTTTCGTATGAATGTGAAATGATCATTCTAGCTAGTCATACTTGTGTCTTTGTTTCTGATAATTTTTGGTTCCTTGAAGGAACGAGATGGTTACTGGAAAATGATGCAAAAGTATATTGGGTCTGATGTTACTTCTATGGTGACTCTACCTGTCATCATATTTGAGCCAATGACAATGTTGCAGAAGATGGCAGAGGTTTTTTTCTCTTTCGTTTCTCTAGCTGCAGTGAACTGTATGTTGTCATAATCTCACCGTTCCATTGATTTCATCGCTGTGGCAGTTAATGGAATATGCAGACCTTTTGGATCAAGCAGATAAATGTGAAGATCCCTACATGCGAATGGTTTATGCAGGTAATTATAATTTGTCTCACGTTTTTTGAATTGAAATCGCAACTTTTTGTACCTCGTTCAGCTACATGGGCAGTTTCTGTTTACTTCGCCTATCAACGCACGTGGAAGCCTTTCAATCCAATTCTTGGTGAGACTTATGAAATGGTTGATCATCGTGGGGTGACGTTCATCTCAGAGCAGGTTATCCTTAATGATAATTTATCAATTGATTTCAATTTAATCTCATTGATGTTTGTTACTTTTCTGATATTCGGCTTCGATTGGCACTTTTTTAGGATCTTTTGGTTCTCTTATTTTTTAGTTTCTTTGACTTAGGCTATGAGTTTTGCATCAAATCTGTACATTTACATGAATTGTAGGTCAGCCATCATCCTCCAATGAGCGCAGGGCACGCTGAAAACGACCATTTTACATATGATGTGACTTCTAAACTGAGAACAAAATTTCTCGGCAATTCTCTAGATGTTTATCCGGTTGGAAGGTGAGTTCAGTCAGGCCTAAATTTTGTTTCTTATTGTATTGGTATACCTAACATGAAATTTGAGTTATTCCTTCATTGTTTTTGGTTAATCATGGTGATTTAAAGCGGATGATTTGAATCGTATTTTTTGCAGAACTCGTGTGACTCTTAAACGAGACAATGTTGTCTTGGATTTGGTACCTCCTCCGACCAAAGTTAACAATTTGATATTTGGCCGAACATGGGTAGATTCACCAGGAGATATGATCATGACAAATTTGAATACAGGGGACAAAGTTGTTCTCTATTTTCAGCCATGCGGCTGGTTCGGGTATCTTCTTTTAAGCTTTTTGCCTGTGTTTCAGTCTTGATATAGAAGAAAAATGGTACGGTTTCTTACGACATGCTTATTTTAACGCAGATCTAATAGATATGAAGTCGATGGGTATGTGTATAATTCTGCTGAGGAACCTAAGATCTTAATGACTGGAAAATGGAGCGAGTCGATGAGTTATCAACCGTGTGATTTGGAAGGAGAACCACTTCCTGGAACTGCACTAAAACAGGTGATTTCGGCAATATTTGCATCTACTCCTCCGTTATACCATGATCTGCTTCTTTTGTCGAATGAGTGAACCATTCTTGTTTTAAAAAATGCAAAAAAACAAGATTTTTTCGGTCCGATCAATGCTATTGAATCTTGATGGTTATTGGTATTCTCTTTACCATTTTTATGCGAAAAAAACGACATTTTTCGGTCTGATCAATGCTCTTGAATCTTGATGGTTATTTGGTATTCTCTTTACCATTTTTATGCGAAAAAAACGGGATTTTTCGGTCTGATCAATGCTATTGAATCTTAATGGTTATTTGGTATTCTCTTTACCATTTACTTTATGTGAAATGCAGGTGTGGCGTGTTGCAGAAACTCCACCAAATGACAAATATCAGTTCACTCACTTTGCACACAAGTTAAACAGCTTCGATACAGCACCAAACAAATTATTGGTATCTGATTCGCGTTTACGACCCGATCGATGGGCCCTTGAGAAAGGTGACATGTCGAAAGCCGGTGCAGCCAAGGGCAGGTTCGTCTCATTCTCATTCTCATTCTCATTCTCATTCTCATTCTCATTCTCATTCTCATTCTCATTCTCATTCTCATTCTCATTCTCATTCGCATTCTCATTCTCATTCTCATTCTCATTCTCATTCTCATTCTCATTCTCATTCTCATTCTCATTCTCATTCTCATTCTCCCCGCACAATTCAAAATTGGATAACTGATTTGTTGCATATGTATAATGACACAGCATGGAGGAGAGACAGAGAGCAGAAAAGAGAAACCGGGAAGCAAAAGGCGAAAAGTTCACATCGAAATGGTTCGATCTAACAGACGAGGTCACATCAACACCATGGGGAGACCTTGAAATATATCGATACAATAGAAAGTACACCGAGCACCGCAATATTATCGACTCCTCGGTTGCGAATGACAGTAGCAATAACCAGTTACTCGAATTCAATCCGTGGCAATATCATGATTTGGCAGAGTAATGCTGAGAATATGCATTGTGTACAAATTTGGTGACTCATTGCTCGTCTTTTAACAGTTAGCTCTTTTTTCTTAATCCTGTTGTCGGATTTGAACATGGCTATGGGGAATCCATACATACATATATATAACTTGTTCTTGAACTCGTGTTTCGTTCGTATTGATGAATATTGTGAGTATGGATGTTATTCGATTCAATTAAGTCGAGTTTTTCAAACATTGTTCATATTTTTAAANCTTCTTTTAAGCTTTTTGCCTGTGTTTCAGTCTTGATATAGAAGAAAAATGGTACGGTTTCTTACGACATGCTTATTTTAACGCAGATCTAATAGATATGAAGTCGATGGGTATGTGTATAATTCTGCTGAGGAACCTAAGATCTTAATGACTGGAAAATGGAGCGAGTCGATGAGTTATCAACCGTGTGATTTGGAAGGAGAACCACTTCCTGGAACTGCACTAAAACAGGTGATTTCGGCAATATTTGCATCTACTCCTCCGTTATACCATGATCTGCTTCTTTTGTCGAATGAGTGAACCATTCTTGTTTTAAAAAATGCAAAAAAACAAGATTTTTTCGGTCCGATCAATGCTATTGAATCTTAATGGTTATTTGGTATTCTCTTTACCATTTACTTTATGTGAAATGCAGGTGTGGCGTGTTGCAGAAACTCCACCAAATGACAAATATCAGTTCACTCACTTTGCACACAAGTTAAACAGCTTCGAAACAGCACCAAACAAATTATTGGTATCTGATTCACGTTTACGACCCGATCGATGGGCCCTTGAGAAAGGTGACATGTCGAAAGCCGGTGCAGCTAAGGGCAGGTTAGTCTTCATCTCCTTCTCATTCTCCCCGCACAATTCAAAATTGGATAACTGATTTGTTGCATATGTATAATGACACAGCATGGAGGAGAGACAGAGAGCAGAAAAGAGAAACCGGGAAGCAAAAGGCGAAAAGTTCACATCGAAATGGTTCGATCTAACAGACGAGGTCACATCAACACCATGGGGAGACCTTGAAATATATCGATACAATAGAAAGTACACCGAGCACCGCAATATTATCGACTCCTCGGTTGCGAATGACAGTAGCAATAACCAGTTACTCGAATTCAATCCGTGGCAATATCATGATTTGGCAGAGTAATGCTGAGAATATGCATTGTGTACAAATTTGGTGACTCATTGCTCGTCTTTTAACAGTTAGCTCTTTTTTCTTAATCCTGTTGTCGGATTTGAACATGGCTATGGGGAATCCATACATACATATATATAACTTGTTCTTGAACTCGTGTTTCGTTCGTATTGATGAATATTGGGAGTATGGATGTTATTCGATTCAATTAAGTCAAGTTTTTCAAACATTGTTCATATTTTTAAATTTTTTGTTTATTTTTGTGTTTGCATTTGTTCATTTGTGATCGAGTTCATGCAGAAATAGTATAAAAAATATTTAAATTAGAATGTGTGAACATATTCGTACTTGTTCGAACTTTTATTCGAATTTGTTTTGTTGTTTAAAGAGTCTTCATATTTTAATTCGAATGAATAAATCGATTATTGCATATTCACAAAATGGCCTAATCGTGGGTATAGTTCGTACCGAGTGAGTTTCCAACACAAAAACCTTTCGTGTATCATGAAATGGTCGAATTCAATTTTAACCCATTATTAAATATTCAAAAAAATATATAAAATATCAATTATAAAAAAATATATAACAATTAAAAAAGCTAGATTTTGAAATACCAAATTTATAATAAATTAATAATAAAACATAATTTATAAATGATAATGGTAAAAAATCATTTCAAATAACCAACATCATGTTTTAAAAACAATTTTTTAAAATCACGATTACTTATACCACTATCATCTCACAACACAATATAGTAATCTCAACTTACTCTTATTTCTCCAATATTGTTTCAAACATGCTCAAAACACGAACATACATAAGAAACATCAGAAATGGAAGATAAAGAGCAGTAAAAGAATGTTGTTGTTTGGAACAACAGTCCACAGACTGGTGCAGTGAACATGCCGCTATTGTATTCTATTTTAACCAAACATCATTAATAAATACGTTCGTACAACCGCAAAAAATAGCGGTAAGTTCACAGTTGGTTTAACCCAACGGCCACCAGAACACCTACCAAATATCAATTTCACCCTTGGTAAATTATAGTTTAATTTTTAAAAAAAATAATTTGATTAATAACTTCTTATATTATATCAATTACATCTTAAACCTATAAAATATATATATAACAATTTAAAAATATAGTTTTCGATATAAAATACATCATAAAATAATATGAAATATAATTTTTAAGTTATATACAATTATTTATAAATAAGGGTAAAAAAATCATTTTATAACATCACGATCACTGTACCGTTGTTTCAAAACAATTTTTTTTAATCACGATCCGTTCAACTCACCGCACGGTACAGTCATTTTACACATGATACAAACGTAACCAAAGTAATAAACAATACAAATATCATCTTATTTGTCGGTAAAACAATAAAATTTTAAATGTCTTAAAAGGCATGAGGGTCCAAGGTCGCTGTTCTCATTGTCAGTTCACATGCCATTGTCTTACCTTGACCTATAAAACCAGACCCACAACACACAAAAAAAGTAATTAACACACACCAGAAAAAAGTCATACTCTTCACAAATTATCATCAACACCATGCCTCGTTTGACCATCACCTCAACATTTCGCAAGTATTTCTTATTAAAACTTCACCGCACAATCACAAAGAAGATAAAAAGGGAAGTGTCTTACCTTGTGTGATCTCTGAACGGAGTGTTGCAGTTGCTAGTTTACTTGAGCTGCATCTTGTAGAGTCAGTGAGGAGATAGATAAATACAAAGGGAGCAAGACAGGATTGGGACCCAATGGTGAATGAATAGAGTATGAAATTTGCCTGTAAATTATTAAGTGAGACCGGGTGTTTGATGATTTTAATAGGGGGCATAAACATGTGGTGCTGCTGAAAAACAGTCATCACCATTACCCACCACTCTTCATAAGCCTCTATAAATTCTTCCGTCTTTTCAAAGAAACACACCCCACAATCTAAAAACAGAGGCAGCAGCCAAGGGAGAATGGAGTATTACATGGATGAAAAGTGGCAAGTGAGGAAGGAAGATAAGAGCTGTAAATCTGATTGCTCTACCAAGCCAACTCTTTCGAGGAGCACATCACAATGGAGCTCCTCTACAAGAACTACATCAAATAAAAACTCTTCTGGATTGTCAAGGAGTTCATCTCAGAAATGTACTGCTTCTTCTTCACAAAAATGTACTGAGTTCACCCGCAAGTGTAGTAGCTTAGCAAAGGAACAAAAAGCTAAATTCTATATTGTCAAGAGATGTATCGGCATGCTTGTTAAGTTGAAGAAGAATTCAGATGATTCTTAGAAACAGTTTTGAAGATGAAGTGAATCAAGAATTTTCAAGAGTGAAATGGATCTTGGCTCCCTGTAGGCTGATCAAGTTTTACAAGCATACCTGATAAGAGAAAGAATGTGAAGCAATTCAGGGCATGTAATCAAAGCCAAGTACATATTGTAAGATGTGAAATAAAGCAAAGAGAAAAAAACATTATTATAGCAAATCCATTTCATTCCTTATAAATCTACAAATTTTCTGTTCCCCTTTGGCAAATCCTAATAAATTTCATCAAGCAATAATCATAAGCATAATATCTCTTCACACACAGCACAAAATGATGCCTCATAATAAAAAAAACCATGCATCCATGTATATCAAGTACTACTGAACACCTTTACCTGTTCTAAATCATAAAGTCTGGAACAGGAACCAAGTTCTTAAAGTTTGCAATTGTGGGTATTTCAGATTCTATACTTTTGTGAGATAGTTCCTTAAAGTTTAGAAGGAACTGAACTTCAGTATTTGCGCAGATTCAAACTGAACACTGATCTTTGTTGCATTGAATTCAGAGGAATCCAAGTTTCAACCTTAAAATTGCGGTAGGATCTTCTGTATTGCCATTGTTATTGTCAGTGGAAGAACAACTGAACCATTAACTCTTGCGAATTGGGCCCCTACAATCATCTCTTCTCTGAATTCTAATGAACAGAGACATCAAAATTATTCCATTCGGATTCGGATGACAGAACATGTTAAAACCAGAGGGGTAGCACTGTCTCTAATGATGACAATTCAGCCAGCATGATAACATGCGAAGCCAACTCACAATTGAGAATTATATAGACAGATAGACAGTTGATAGATACCGTTTTATTTTCTGAAAAAGAACCATATTGAGACCATAAAATACTTCAAGAAAGAACCCAACATACCATAATATCATAGAACACCAATTCAAGAACGATATATGAAAGGACAGATGCAGCTTCTCATGTCATAATTTCTAAATCTGTAACGAATCGTTCTGAACCAGATTTTATCAACCAAGCAAAAAGATATTTGGCTTCATCATGCTTTCCATCATAATAGAGAACCTGAATAGTACACCTGTAACTAGGTCCATTAGGCATCATTCCCTTATCAGTCATCTGGTTCAGGAGCTTGAGTGCCTTATAGGAGCTACCTTCTCTGCAATATCCATAAATCATAGTATTGTAAATCACATCATTGGGCTCAACATTATTATCCCTCATACTTTTGAATAGCTTTGATGCCTCTTTCATATTTCCTTCGTTGCACCAACCATTTATCAGGGCACCGTAGGTGCAAACATCTATCACCAAATTAGAACTTTTCATCTTAGAAAAAACATAGAGTGCCTTCTCCATATTATTACACTGTGCAAAAAAATCAATTAGAATAGTGTATGTCACTTTAGTAGGAGAAATGCCTCTTTCTTCCATCTCATGGACTAATTCCAAAACCTTTGATAAATTTCCAAATGTGGAAATTCCAACAATCAAAATGTTGTACGTGATAGCAGTTGGATATATACCAAGAGATATCAATTGATCGAAAAGCTTTAGAGCTTTATCAATCATCCCAACATGACAATACGCATCGATAAGCATATTGTAGGTCAGTATGTTTGGAGATAGACCATTTAGTTTCATCTCACTCAATAATTTATTTGCATCTCCAATTCTCCTAAACCGACACAATCCATTGATTAGAATGTTGTAAGTCACAACATTAGATGTAATCCTCATCTCTTGCATTTCTCGGAGTAGCTTGTATGCTTTGTTCATTTCCCCATCACGACAAAATGCATTCAGCATAGTGTTATAGGTGTGCAAGTCAGGTGTGGTGCCTTCATTCTTCATCCTTTCATACAGATCAAATCCATCAGCCTTCAAGCCCTTCTTTAGAAAACCATTAATCAGAATATTGTAAGTATGCTGATTAGCAACCATGCCCAAGTTTCTCATTTCGATAAACAATTTTTTAGCCTTTACAACTTCACTCTTCATAAAGCAACCATCAATCAACGTAGTGTACACAACTACATTAGGCGTGAAACCCATACTGCACATTTCACTCAATAGTCGAAAGCCTTTGTCCAAATCCCCATTTTGGCAACAACCCTTCATCAATATCCCAAAGGTGTACTCATCCAATTGAACTGCCCCTTTATTTTTCTCAAAAACCCGCCAAGCCCCTTCAAAGTTGCCAGCTTTTATAAGACAATTCAGCAAATTGTTCAGAGTAGTCGATCTTGGAACCAATCCTTTAGCAATCATTTCATCGAACAGTAAATAGGCTTCTTCAACAGGCAATGCCGCTTTAACATGAGCAGCAATCAGAGTCTCATACACCAGAACACAGTTAAAATTCTTGGCCTCATGAGTCATACACTGAAGTAACGACGAGATTGTAAACAACGGGCGTGTAGTTTTACTAGATATCAACTTCAGAATAACATGTTCCGCGAACCATCGCATATTGAAGGACAGTAGGTGGTAAATGATCACAGGTACAGCTAAAAGAGTATCTGGTTGAGCTAATGAAAAAAAATGGGAAAGCGCCCTCTGTGGCGGCAATTTTAGCATTTTGGATAAAATGGGAAGAGCTTGATCACTTCGAGCCGGCATTTTGTCAAACAGGTTACGGACAACCTGAAGAGACATCCACTTCGCCGGCCGACGCCCTGACTATGAATTTTCATTTCCCATATCTTCCGATCCTCTATAGTCCATCTGATTCCATCGTTTAGATGAATTTTTCTGTACTTGATTTCTCAGAATCCTCCCAAATTCAGCAGCTCTGTACTTAACGTGATTCAAGTCTTTCAAATATTTTTGAAATTCAATTTTGGTTCTAAAGTTTGCAAAATTAAATTTTAACTCCCAAAGTTATTAATATTACTAGATTATACATTATGGTAGTGTTCGATATGTTTTATTATTATTATTATAAAATAACTAATTTCTCATTGGTTGTTTATTTTATTATCCAAATATTAGTTATACCAGTAAATAAAATGATCAATATTATCCATGTATCACTTATACTTTTCAAATATGTTGATTCAATTGTATGTTTTATTTAATTTGTCCAGAATTAAACACCCTACAAAAAACAAATTCATCAAGGCCCAGGCCCAGGCCCAGGCCCAGGCCCATGTAGCATTTACCCAAACCCGAATACGGGGCTCCGTCTCAGATTCTACTGCGAAATACCGCGCTCAAATTGCGGAAAAACCTCCGCAGACGGCTGCTCCGCCGCCGGACCCACTCGATTTCGGTTGGAATACCGCTGTTGAAGTCCAATCGACCATCTAGTTCCGAGAAAATCGTTGGCATCTCTCCGTAAGGAGCTCCAACAAACCTACCTACTGCGAATCCGCCGCCTGGCAGCCGCCATAACGTCAACCCAAAAGGCTCTGCGCGGCCAAGAATTTCATCGGAATCGTTGTTGGGTAGCTTGAGGCGGCAAACTGGGCAGGAATTGTGGAGATTCAGCCATGGAACTATGCAATCGGGATGGTAGATGTGCTTACACGGCATTTCACGAGCTTCGGATCCAAGATCGAAGGCTTCCGTACACACCGCACAATGTGCATCTGAGTCCACGTGGCTTGGCATGATCTCTACAGTCGGTAACGACTCAACGGCGTGCTTGCTGGCCGGTGGATTCTCGGAATGGGTCCAGAGACTGATTCCGATCTGAGATAGCCGGCCTAGCATCATCTCGAACCCTGACCCTAGCAAAGACGCCGATACGGCTGGAGGCAGTGGCCGTAGACCCAACCCATCACCATCATCGTAGTACAGATCGTAACTTATCCCTTCGCCTCCGTCTTCCGTACGGGAACCTGGGTCTGTAGGGTTCCGAAGCACCACCAACGGGTTGAAAGAGAACCCTCTGCGACGGCGACGATTGAATCCAGTCCTTAGCGGTTGAGCAGGGGAATCATTCGGGTTAACCATTTGCATAAATCCACCCCTACAGTGGGGACACAACAGCGTGCTCTGTTCCACTCCCGACGCGACGGCGACGACTCTTGTGCACTGAAAACACCAATAAGAAGAGGATAAAGGCGGAGAAACCGCTGGAGGTGGGTACAGAACATCCATCTGAAAATTGAGAACAAAGAAGAGATTCGAATGAAGAAATGAATGGATTGACCAGTCGTGGAGATAAAAGGTAAGTATTTGTATTCAAAATTTCAGTCTTTGTTCAAGAGCTTTCTTGCAGCCTTCGCAGCAACAGCAGTGATGAAACATATGAAAATCCACCTATAATTTCACGCGTTATTTTAATAAAGCTTTTGCTTTGTAATTATCAACTAGGGGGAATCCGAAAGGTCAGCAAAGAACGGGCCAAAACGAGCCGCCGCTCGAGGAATTGGGTTGACCGGAGAGAGATAAAGAGAAAGCCCAGACCTTTCTCTTTGGAAACAGACAAAGTGACACGTAGCAACTCCTGGTAACTTTTCTATTCCCAAAGAAAATCCAATTTTTATCAATCCCTTTTGGTTTGAAAACTGATAGAACAGCTTGATGTGTTGCATGTTAGCCATCCATTGTTCCAATCCATCATTCTTCCCTTTGAAAAACCATGCTTACACCATTTCACCATGAAATATTAAATTTAAACATGGGATTTGGTGAAAAAACAGAAAGGTTTGCATGGTGAAATCACAATGATTGTCATGTGTGACTTTAAGAAAGGATTATGATGATAATTTCGCACTGTTAGTTGATAATTACTGGTAACAGGTTTTGGTACAAAAGTGTTGACTTATTTAGAATGGCCCCCCTCCCACACCCTACTCTAATTATTGATTAAAAAACCAAATACGCTTTTGTTTTCGTTTTTGCAATTTGCAACTCAATATGCTGAGATTTGTATGGAGTAAGCACTCTGTCATCATCAAATTTTATAATATTGATCTTTTTCATCATCCAATTTAACATATTGGCTACTGATATCATCAAATGGATCTCAATCTTCACACCACCTCAACAATATTTCTTTTCACATTTTATTGTATAGTCTAGTGAAGAATTTTTATTTTCCTTTCCATGTGTTGGTACCTATTAAAATTTTATATGCTATCCTCGTAAGGTTTGTATTGTTTCTCAGCACTTGATCGTCTTCATCCTGTTTGAGAAAATGCCATAACATTATGAATATGAGGTAGTGTAACTTAGACATGTGGGAGACTAGTGATTCTTGATTAATAGGAGAATTTGTTATGTGGGTGTATTACATTTGTTTTGTTAATGACTGATTCAAACTGCCATAACATAATTTGTTTTGTTAATGACTAGTGTAATTTATGTAGGTGATTGATGGCCATGTGTAGACGGATCGTAGGGGACGCGGCTTCGCCGAATGCAATTAGTGAGCGTGTCATTCTTTCGTTAATTCTCTCCTTGTCTGTGTGTCTATTTCCTCACCAGTGATTCTATTTTCAGTTTTGGTAACAAAAAATCGATTTCATAAGGATCTTGTTTACGTTGATGGTATGGGATTATGAATTGTGAATTGATTACCTATTATATGAGATACTTGAAATCAATATTGGGGAAGGAATTTTTATGCCAGTCAATGGATCCACTTACTGCATTTAATTTACCCCCACTCCTCAAACAAAACCCTAAAGAGGTTCTATGCTAGAAAAATTCGCCGCCGGATTGATTCTTTTATTTCATGGCTGGGGTCTGTGTATTTACTGAGCCTCTCCTTGTTCTTCTTACAAGCGGGTGTTCTGTGACAGATATGGTCCTTTGCGTATAGATTGGTTTATCAGTCTGTATCTAATTGATTTCTTGAAAGGATCACTAAACCGTTTGTAAAGATTGTTCCTTTTGTTCGCGGGGGCATGGAATTTATGCTATTCTTTTTGTTTGATCGTCCCGTTTTCGGGACTTCGCTCATATGAGCTTTCTTCTGAAGATGATGGTCAAACTTTAGATTTTGTGATTAAAGATTTAATTTTGAACCCAGTTGTGGATTATAGAGTTTTTTTTTCTCGGTCTCCTTTCTGGCGTAGGTTTTAAGCTGATTGAACGTAGGGAATTTGTCTATTCATTTTGGGTTCATAATCATGTTATCTGATTTGGGTAGAAGGCAAATGATATTGAATAATGAAAAAACGTATGGAGATAATTTTGAGATGGCTTTTTTGCTTGGGGATCAGGGCAGACAAGAAGCTAATGATCGTGAAAGGGAACTGAATTTGTACAGGAGTGGTTCAGCTCCGCCCACTGTTGAGGGTTCCTTGAGTGCTATTGGTGGATTATTCAATCATGGTGACAGTGAAGCCTTTGTATCTGAGTTTCCTTACATAGGGAAAAAGAAGCCTGGCAATGGCTTTCTGACTGAGGAGGATCTCAGGTCTGATCCCTCATATTCTTCTTACTACTACTCAACTGTCAATCTGAACCCAAGACTGCCACCTCCTCTTCTCTCAAAAGAAAATTTGAGGTTTGCTCAGAGGCTTCAAGGAGGGAATTCAGTCATCGGTGATAGGAGGAGTTTAAGTAGAAGCCAAAGTATCAATGATGGAAAAACTCTCTTTCAAGCTCCTCCTGGTTTTAATTCTAGGAAGCTAGAAATCGAGAATGAAAACAAATTGCTGTGTTCTTTGGACTGGGAGAATGATGAACTTGCTTTGCCTGGTTTCGGTTTAGGTAGCAAGCAAAAGGGTCTCCCCGATATTTTTCATGTCAGTATAAATTTTATCGTGCATTTTATGGAATGCATGTTTTTAGGCATTTCCTTACTGTACTTAAATACTGTATAAATCAGTACAGATCAAATATTGCTCACTTATATGAGGAAGATGGTGATTTGATGCATTTTTTTAGTTGCTTCATCTATGTTTTCTTGCCTCTTAATTTTAGTTAAGCTCTTTGTTGTCTCTGTAGGATGGCTTGAACCAGTCCATTCACCTAGATGGCACAAACAGTTTTGATGATGATAAAACCAGTGCATTGGGGTCAACAGAGTCGGAACTAGCTTTTTTGCGTACTTCGTCTAATATTAACAACTCATCTTCTGCTCAGCATGTTAGAGCACCTGCATCTTATTCTCATGCTGTTAGCTTGGGTGCTTCCATATCAAGAAGTTCAACTCCTGATCCCCAGTTCATTGCAAGAGTTCCCAGCCCTTGCCCCGGTACCATTGGTGGAAGCAGGGCATGCTACTCTGAAAAAGTAAATATCAATAACCCCAGCACTTACAGTGGGGTATCCTCCCACTGTGATGAATCGGCAGATATGTTGTCTGCTTTTTCAGGCATGAAACTTTCAAATGAAATTGAGGATGAGGATCATAGTTTCTCTTCTGGTACTAATCCCGATGACCATACGCACTATCTGTTCAATCTTCATGAAGGGCAAAATGATGCTAGGCAGCTGAGTTTTATGCAGGAGAAAGGAAATGCGCATCTGAATATGCCATCTAATTTTACCCCTGCAAATGTTATATATCCTGATTCTGGAATGGACATTACTGGTTCTTTAAACTTGAACAGGAATATTTCTATGCAGACTGAAATAATGAACAGCACTCCTTCGAGTCAACAGTGCCAGAATAGATATCCAGGTGCTTCTAGGAATGGTGGGGGTGTGTTGCCTTCTCAGTATGGGCATTCATATATTCCCAATTCATCGTTTTCCAATCATAGTCATGGTCTCTATGCTAGGAATCCTATTCCAGGCCAACTAGGCAATCCTAATCTGCCACCGTTATTTGAGAATGCTGTTGGTGAATCTGTGAACGCTGTATCAGGAATGGATTCTCTGATGTTGCGAGGCTTAAATCATAGTGCTATAGCTGAACAGAACCTGAACAGAATGGGAAACCAGATGGTAGGGGGTACTTTTCAGTCACCTTACATGGATCCCTTGTATCTTCAGTATCTAAGGGCAGCTGAATACTCCCATCCACAAGTTTCAGGACTTAATGACCCATCTATTGATATGAATTACATGGGAAATTCATACATGGGCATGTTTCAAAAAGCCCAACTTGCGAATTCTCAGTATGCGGCACTATCTAGTGGGAACACCACTCATTTGAACCCTCATGCTTACTTTGGCAGTCCAACGTTTGGAATATCCTATCCTGGGGGGCCTTTGGGAAGCCCTGCTGCTCCAAATTCTTTTGGTCTTCCTGCTGATTATAATACCCATCTCGGTGGGATGAGAAGCTTCTCTCAGCGTGGCTTTGGGACTTGGCACATAGATAACATGGATAACAAGCATGGTTCATCAGTGTTGGAGGAGTTTAAGAGCAATAAGACGAGATACTTTGAACTCTCTGAAATTAGTGGACACATTGTTGAGTTCAGGTACTTTTTACATAATTTTATCAATTCATTAGAGGAACAATGACATCTAACTTTCTCATATTAACATGTATTTATAGTGTCGATCAATATGGAAGCCGATTCATCCAACAAAAGCTTGAAACAGCCACCACAGAGGAGAAAAACATTGTCTTTGAAGAAATTTTCCCTGAAGCTCTTACACTGGTGACTGATGTTTTCGGTAATTATGTCATCCAGAAGGTAAAAACAACTTTTCCTTAGCTCAAATCAGCTCATGGCGTATAAATCACTTAGTTTTTTTAATTATTAACTCTCGTTCACATCTTTCATTTCCCAGTTTTTTGAACATGGCTTGATGAATCAGAGAAGAGAGTTAATGAGCAAGCTCCTTGGTAGCGTACTCACTTTAAGCCTACAAATGTATGGTTGTAGGGTGATACAAAAGGTGATAGTAAACTACATGCAGTGCAAGTTTTTTATTTACATGATTTATTCAACTATTAATCTTTGCACTTTTCAATTATGCAGGCAATAGAAGTTGTAGATATGGATCAAAAAATAGAAATGGTAAAAGAGCTCGATGGACATGTATTACGATGTGTGCGTGACCAAAATGGGAATCATGTGATTCAGAAGTGCATAGAATGTGTTCCAGAGGAACATACAGAGATTATTGTATCTACATTTTTTGACCAAATAGTGACCCTTTCAACACATCCTTACGGCTGTCGTGTAATACAGGTCAGATAATTTTCTTTAAATTCGTCTACAATTCTCTTCTTTTTAATTTTATAAGCTCAATGACTTTGTAATCTTAAAATTCACAGCGAGTTTTGGAGCATTGTCAAAATGAAAAAACACAGCAGAAAGTGATGAATGAGATTCTTCGGTCCGTAACCATGTTGGCACAGGACCAGTACGGGAATTATGTTGTTCAGGTTAGTGATATAAATTTGGCATTATCTTCGTTCTTTGAAGCATTCTTTACGAGCTTGGCCGAAGTGTTGAATTATTGTCCCATATCGATTTTGGAAATAGAAATCTTCTAGTTTATAAGAGAAGTGATATCATAAGTAATCGGCTTGGCTTAGCCTTTTCGATCTGATTCACTTTCTCTTATGGACTGGGCTACACTCACACTCTTCCGGCCCATTGAATCTTGAATTTCTATATGGTATCATAGGTTCGGGCGGGTCCGTACTGGTTTAGACAAAAAAACTCTGGTATAAAAACGCATCGGACTTAGGCGACAAAAATGATCGACCTATAATTCGAGCACTACCGAGCATATTGAAGCAAGTTTGAATCGGACCAAGGCCATATCGACTTGAGGGAGATTGTTGAAATATTGTCCCACATCGGTTGTGAAAATAGAAATCTTCTAGTTTATAAGGATTGGGCTACATCGACACTCTTCCTCAAGTACTACCATAAGGCATGGACTTGCGAATCTAAATGAATCTAATCAGCTCCGATATCATGTTAGAATTATAGAGTCTAGCCGAAATTACGACGGGAAGCATGAACGAACGAGATTAAATAGAGGAAGCCACATATTTAAAAGATTTGAACAAATCATTATGTGATATAGCATGCCCCACCTTTAAAAAGCTAATCAATCCCACTTCTTTAACCAATGTGGGACAAATTCAACACGAAACATTCAAGCTACGTCCACTGCCTCTGAGTCGAATACTTTTCCATTAAGTATTTGCGGGATTCTTTTACTTTTTTCGGGAACTTAAGAGTATCCCTCTCCAACATAAATTTTTCATGATCTGTGCACTACATTACTGTCAAATGACTAGAAAATGATCTGTGTTTTTTCTTATATTAGCATGTCCTGGAGCATGGAAAGCCATCCGAACGATCAACTATAATTCAAGAGCTAGCTGGAAAAATTGTTCAAATGAGCCAACAGAAGTTTGCATCCAATGTTGTAGAGAAATGCTTAACTTTTGGTGATCTTAATGAACGAAAATTGCTGGTTAATGAGATCATTGGAACTACAGATCATAATGACTCCCTTCAGGTTTCTTTTAAATTTTGCATAATTGATCTTCGGAGTTTTTTATATTTGGCTGCAATTGTTGAATTACATATGAATCTTATGAAGTGTATATTTTGGTGGTAACAGGCAATGATGAAGGATCAGTTTGCAAACTATGTTGTACAGAAAGTGCTTGAAATATGTAGCGACAAGCAACGTGAGCTAATTTTGACAAGAATAAAAGTTCATCTGAATGCACTAAAGAAATACACTTACGGGAAGCACATAGTCGTTCGTGTCGAGAAACTCGTTGCTGCAGGAGGTAACTAATCTTTACTACAATCGTCGAATGGATTAGTTGTCTAAATTTGCAACTATATTTGTTAACAGAGCGAAGAATTGCTTCTGGTCAATCCATGAACTCAATTTAGTAAAAGGAGATTGTACAGCTAACTGAGGCTAGTTATTCTATCTTTTGAAATAAGCATGTACTGAGAACCTGTACAGCTTTCAGTTTATTATACATAATAAATTGCTTCATCCACAGTTCAATTTTGAAGGGAAAATTCACTCATTTCATGTTGTCAATCTAAGGAATGATATTGAATTAGGATTTAGGAAGAGTTTTGTTCTTGTTCTTGTTGTTGACCAAAGCCTTTAGGTCCATTTCTTGCACTTCCTAAAACACCAACTCTTCCCCTTTTTACATTCTTCTTTTTCTTCTTCTTGTTTGCAGCCTCTTCTTCTCTCTCAAATTTTTCCTTTTCCCTTTTGTCTAGAAAGTCTGAAATTGCAATGTAGATTACCTAAACAATTTAAACCTCATGTTAAAACCCATTTTTCATACTAGTCGATATGGCAAAAATCGGGTGATATCGGTATTTCGATAGATACCTCCGGTACTGGGTTTTCGGGTCAGAACCCGATTTTTTAAAAAAAAAATATACCGGTCATATCGATCCGAATTGAAACGGTACGTTGGATCGGTATGAAAACATTGGTTAAAGCAAGAAAATCATATAGATGCAAATTTGGTCTGGTTTTTGCAATTTTGGTGTTAAAATTTTATGATTGTGGTAATTATGATCTTCAAAGTATAAAGATAAAAAAATTGATCATTATTAATTTAGTTTTCAATTTTGATTATTAAATATTAGGTCAAAATCAAATTTTGGAGATGATTTTATCAATTTGGGAATAATTTTTTCAAAATTATAAAATTTGAAAATTAAATCACCATTTTATATTTTTTAAAAAGAAGAATCAGAATCAAAATAAAAATATGAATTAGAATCAAAATCAAAATCAAAATCAAAATCAAAATCAAAATCAAAATCACAATGCTATTCTCACAAAGTAAAGTAAACAAACACATGCAAATCGAGTGTCTGTAATATTTGAATTTTAAATTGTGCAATCAAAACTACAAACATAACGAATTCGTTGACATTATACGAAATTATCGGTTCAAACTAACCCCAAGAGTAAGAATCGACAAAGCGATGAAGGCGATGAAGAAAAGAGTTGATTCGATAGTTGGAAATAGGCCTTGCTCNTTCCCTTTTGTCTAGAAAGTCTGAAATTGCAATGTAGATTACCTGAACAATTTAAACCTCATGTTAAAACCCATTTTTCATACGGGTCGGTATGGCAAAAATCGGGTGATATCGGTATTTCGATCGGTACCTCCGGTACTGGGTTTACGGGTCAGAACCCAATTTTTTTTAAAAAAAATATACCGGTCATATCGATCCGAATCAAAACGGTACGCTGGATCGGTATGAAAACATTGGTTAAAACAAGCAAATCATATAAATGCAAATTTGGTCTGGTTTTTGCAATTTTGGTGTTAAAATTTTATGATTGTGATAATTATGATTTTCAAAGTATAAAGATAAAAAAATTGATCATTATTAATTTAGTTTTCAATTTTGATTATTAAATATTAGGTCAAAATTAAATTTTGAAGATGATTTTACCAATTTGGGAATAATTTTTTCAAAATTATAAAATTTGAAAATTAAATCACCATTTTATATTTTTTAAAAAGGAGAATCAGAATCAAAATAAAAATATGAATTAGAATCAAAATCAAAATCAAAATCACAATGCTATTCTCACAAAGTAAAGTAAACAAACACATGCAAATCGAGTGTCTGTAATATTTGAATTTTAAATTGTGCAATCAAAACTACAAACATAACGAATTCGTTGACATTATACGAAATTATCGGTTCAAACTAACCCCAAGAGTAAGAATCGACAAAGCGATGAAGGCGATGAAGAAAAGAGTTGATTCGATAGTTGGAAATAGGCCTTGCTCGCTGGTTGCGGAAACTAATTCTGAAGAATTCTCAACTGGATTTGCTTCTGAGATCCAGAAAACATGATTTCTCGCGCAAACTTTCCACGTTTTTTGACCGAACGATTGTACGGCGAAACTAGGAAAACTGAAACTCAGTTCCCGAGGTTTAATCCTCGGTAATAAAAGCGGACGATGAAGAGATCCAGAGTGGAAAACTGGAGTAAAAGAAAACGAGGCAGATGATACCGTCATTTTTACCATCTCTTCATCCCGATCAAAGGTTTCTGTAACCAGACGTTATTCCGAATTCTGATTTGGATAAGATGTACTTAAATATTTACGATTCCACGCCCTTCAACTATTTCTCAATTTCAATTTAGTCCTCATACCATAAACTATACACAATTTAATTTGGAACTATATTATATTATTTTTAAAAATAATAATTACACACTAAATTAATAGATTATCTTTACTTTCTTTCAAGCGCTTCACCTTTCAATACGTGGCACCTTGGTTACCAGAGAACCCTTATTGTTCTTATCTTTTGGAATATAATAGAAACAAATTCTCTTTTTTTTTTAAAAAAAGTACTTGTTATTATTCCACAAATCATAACAATTACAAAAATATTAATAATGACTAATTATTTCAAATGAACAATAGTGTTGTTTGAAATGGTAGTTCACAGTCCGATGCGATGAACGTGTCGTAGTTATATTCTATTTTAATCAAACATCATTAATAACTGCATTCGTGCGATCGTAGAAAATAACGGTGAGTTCACAATTGGTTAATCCAACGGCCATCAGAACGACACTTCCAAATGTCAATTTTACCTTCGTTAAATTATAGTTTAAATTTTTTAAAAAATAATTTTGATCAATAACTTCTTATATTCTATCAATTACATGTTAAAACTATAAAAAATATATAACAAATTAAAAATATAGTTTTTGACGCAACGAACTTATCATAAAATAATATGAAATTTTAATTTTTAAGTTATACACAATTATTTAAAAATAAGGGTAAAAAAATCATTTTATGACATCACGATCACTGCACCGATATTCAAAAACAGTTTTTTTTAAATCACGATCAATTCATTTCATAGCACACACAGTACAATCATCTCACATCACCGTTATTAATAGAATATAAGAAGTTATTGATCAAAATTATTTTTTAAAAAAATAACTATAATTTACAAATGGTAAAATTGACATTTGACATGTACCGTTGGGTTAAACCAATTGTGAATTTACCGTTGTTTTCTGCGATCGCACGAACGCATTTATTAATGATGTTTAGTTAAAATATAATACAATCACGTCACGTTCAACGCACCAGACGGTGGATTGTCCTTCCAAACAATACCAAGAATATTGTACCATGTACATCTAATTAGTTATATTATTTGCTTAGTTTCCATCTATCAATGATTGGAGAAATTATGTGTAACTCAATTAAAAAAATATGTAAACCAATCAGGAATAATAAATCAACTCAATTACCGACAAGTATCACAATACTATAAATTATAATAATTCTAATTTTTTATAGAGTTTTAGGAATTGGCTATTTCAAAACAAATAATGGGTACATTTAGAACATCGTTTGTTAAATAACGGTGATGTGATATGAATGTCCTGTGCTCTGAGGTGAGCTGATCGTGATTTTAAAAAACGGTTTTTGAAACAGCAGTGCAGTGATCATAATATCATAAAATGATTTTTTTATCATTATTTTTAAATAATTGTTTATAACTAAAAAATTATATTTCATATTATTTTATGATAAATTCGTTATTTCAAAACTACATTTTTAAATTGTTATATATATTTTTATAGTTTGAACACATAAGTGATATAATATAAGAAGTTATTGATAAAAATTATTTTTTAAAAAAAATAAATTATAATTTACTAAGGGTAAAATTGACATTTTGCAGGTGCTTCCTGATGACCGTTGGGTTAACCCAGCTGTGAACTCACCGTTGTTTTCTGCGATCACACGAATGCAGTTATTAATGATGTTTGATAAAAATAGAATACAACTACGGTACGTTCATCGCACCGGACGGTGGACTGGATTTCCAAACATCACCAATATCATACAAATTTAAATCTAATTACTTACATTCTTTGCTTACTGTTATTATTGGTCGTGCTAAAATTCAAAATTCAATAGACAATAAAATATATAATAAGAATATATAATATAAAACAAATTGTTGAAATATGTTTGGGAATGAATAACATAACAAATAGCTTGTTGAAGTTTTTTATATTGTGATCTCTTTTTCTTTATACGTTATATCTGTGCATACTATCATCATAATTTCAATCAACTCTATATTTTAATATAATTATAATTTCAATTACACTTGTGACATTAAACACATAACTTTAACACGTCACGTTAGTGGTAAGAGTTGACTAAATGTGTAATGAAACAAATTCCCCATTTATAATACAGAAAGTGTATTTTATATGTACAAATCACATAAAATAATAGAAGCAAACTTATTCTAATGAAATTATTAACCCTTAAGGCATAAACAAATACATTACCTTTACATCTATTTTGTTCTTAATAAGTCCACTCTTGTGGTAACTGAAGCATCATCTCCTCGTTCTTCGTCTCCTCGCATTGTTCCCATTCCCTACTTCCCTTATCTACAAAACCCAATGTTTCCAACGAGTTTAGTGACAAATTTAGGATTCAATGGATCGAGAGAGTCCATGTAGTCAAATTCATAAGATAAATAAATCATTTTAAAAGAACTATGTCACGTTAATTGTTAATGATATCATACCCCTTATAAATTAGAAGTATTATAGTTTCACAACCGATGTGATACAATATTTTAACACCCTCTCAAGTTGATATGGTCTTTGTTCGGTTTAGATTTGCTTCAATATGTTCGGTAGTACCTGAATAATAGATCGATCTATTTTTGTTTGATGCGATTTTCTACCAAAGTTTTTTTCGATCTAAACATGTACGGATCAGATCGAAACACACACAGAAGCTATGATACTATATAGAAATTCAAGGTTCAATGGCTTGGAAGAATGTCCGAGTAATCCAATAGATAAGATAAATGAATTACATTGGAAATACCAATTATTTTCAATGTGATTATTTTCAAGGTGGGACAATATTTTAACAAAAAC
Source organism: Utricularia reniformis (assembly GCA_009725065.1). NCBI lineage: Eukaryota > Viridiplantae > Streptophyta > Magnoliopsida > Lamiales > Lentibulariaceae > Utricularia > Utricularia reniformis. The sequence goes on along the minus strand of RWGZ01001047.1, from coordinate 75,146 downwards.
TTGACCAGGTAACACGCATGCGTTAAGAGTCGGTGATTATTTAACCCTATTGCTATTGGTAGGTGAAGAAAAACAAGTATTCCCAGATCTACAAGTAAAGGGAAGAAGTTATAGTGGGGCACCTTTTGGACGCAAGTGGATGGGAGATGAAGCTTTGTTTGCTGGGAACCTTTTGTTGTGATGAAGCTCTAGAAGTTCTAGAACTCTGTTGGGAATTAGAACAGTGGAGCATCCTGAACAGAAGAACAAATTTCTTTAACAAATCAATTCTTAATCAAACTAGATCGAGTTTCAAGCTTTAAGCATCTCAAATAACTGAAGTAAACCAGGTAGATAAGGAATGATTATGTAAATCATAGTAGCTTCAAGCTACTTTTAGCCTAAGTGGTCAATAATTTACAGTGAAAAGAGATTTGTGTACCTGTTTTCTTCGTGAACTCAACTGGGACTGTATCTACCCGAGGGAGAAAGACTCCTGTACCGGGAACTCCAGTTGTCGGCGAGGGGAGGAATACGGCCCGCATACCAGACCCGGTGAAGCTATTCCTCTCAGTATTTGCATTGCGTCTTCCGCCTCGGGTTTTATGAGCTTGTTTGATTACTGAAATTGGGGGTTGATTTTTCACCTCATAAACCTAGATAGTGAAATTCAAAGGTGAATCGAATCAAATCAAATCGAATCTCCTTCTTTGACACGAAACTCTTGAATCAAATCATAGCTACCTGAGGAGGCGATAGGTCACGAACTGAAGAGCACTCAGACGATCCGTATACCAGATTCTTCTCGGTGCGAGAAACCAGCAAAGATACAACAGTGAAGAAGTGAGTTAAAAAATCAAACAAAAAGCGTCCGTTATCCGTAAATTGTTTGATTTACCTGAGGCGCAGATTCGCTTCTTTGAGTCAAAGTCTCGTCATCATCTCGAAGCATGCACTCAGCCATCTGACGAGTCAATTCGTCGATAAAATCTCCATCTTCCTCTTCCGAAAAGCAAAGATCTGAAGCGGCGGAGGAAAGAGAAGAGGTGGAGGAAGTAGAATCCCAAGAAGAAGATATTTGGCTGCTCCATGTTGAGTCTGAGGGTGAGATTTGAGATTCTCCTTCCACCTTCTTCGGTTTGAACAAATCAGCATACAGCAAACGCTTTCCTCCTCCCGCCATAGAATCTGAAAGAATCGGAATCATGATTCCTTAGAGCGAGAAATGGGGGATTCCAGTAGCTTCAAGATTCGTCGTATTATGTTTAATAACAGCGACCCCGGAGCGGGACCTAGTCGCTAGGCTAGTGGTGCTCGACCATGGAGGCATGGACAGGACAAAACAGATCACCTCAGCATTGTAGGGGTGGTGAATAATTCCTAAATATATATTATTTTACTCATTCTTATTTATTTATTTAAATTAAAATATAAACACTATTCTATCAATACAACTAATTGAGATAAAATTCAAAGTAACACAAACACAATTACAAGCATTTTAATTTGGGTATTTTTATAATAATTATGAATGAATACAAAAAATGATTCAAATAAGAATTCAAACATAAAAAAATTTAAACACAAATAAACACGGGAACGAACATGAACATAAATAAAATTTTAGAAATATAAATAATGTTCGAATAATTATTTTAATTTTGAATTATAATATGAACGAACATGAATAAGTCAAACTCACCTCGTTCTGCAAAATTGTAAACTATTTTTTTTAATTATACAAAAAATATGAACTTGTTTTGCATTTAATATATTTTGAGGATCTGAATTGTCTGACTAACGAAACTATGGGTTTGTTTGGTTTTAGTCATTGTGATAAAATCATTGGGTTTGTTTGATACTCAAATTAAAATTGCGGTGAGGTGCGATGCGATGTTCAGATCGTGATCTTCTTATGTTACACAAAACATAAACTTAATTGCGATGTGATAATCGTTAAAAAATCACGATATCATCACAGCTGTTAAAACTAGCTGTGGCCTCATCGTGATTTTGGAAAAGACTAATTTACCCTTAATTCTATTAATTATAATATAATTATATTTATTATTTTATATATATATATGTATATTAGTATTTTTACCTAAATCGCGATTATAATATCACAATTTTCCCAAACATATTTAAAAATTCACGATTATCATATCTCAGCACATCTCACCATACCACAATTTTAAAAAAGCTATATCAAACAAACACATTATTTGTTAATGATGAACATATCACAATTTTACTTTTTTGTGTGCATTAGAGAGATTACGATTTGTAAATCTAATCCTATCTCACATTATTCTAATCGTATAACCAAACAAACCCTTTGATTATCAAAACTATTTAATCAATGAAAATGATGGGATCAAATGCAATCTTTTACTATCCAAACTTCATTTACTCAAATATCTTAAATTGACAAATAATATATTTTTATTTAATATTTACTTCTCATTTTCATTACGAACAAATTAAAATTTAAAACTCAAAATAGACACAAAATAATTAATCTACTCTTAATTAGTTTTATATAATTTATACCTCATTTACCTTCCTAATAGGGAATATTCTATGGATGTCAATGGGCAGGGTTTGGGCCGGGTTTGATCAAATCCACGCCCGCTCCACCACTCATCACTTCAAATCCATGTCCGCCCCAAATCCACGTTGGGTTTGAATATTCAAATCCGTGTCCTACCCTTGTGAATACCCGCCCCACGGCGAATAATCCAACCCACGTAAAATAATTTTTTTCATTTTGTCCCACAATATTTTTAAAATTTTCTTAAAAATATTCAAAATAAAAAGTAATACATATTGTAAAATAGATTTTTTTTATTTTTATAACTTATATTTATAAACATATCGAACTTTAAAATAATGTAAATAAATATGGGTGACATTTACTGTTCATCCTAATTATTTTGTAATAAGTTAATTTTCATCATATATGTTTCTTGGAATGNGTTAAAAAATCACGATATCATCACAGCTGTTAAAACTAGTTGTGGCCTCATCGTGATTTTGGAAAAGACTAATTTACCCTTAATTCTATTAATGATAATATAATTATATTTATTATTTTATATATATAGATATATTAGTATTTTTACGTAAATCGCGATTATAATATCACAATTTTCCCAAACATATTTAAAAATTCACGATTATCATATCTCACCACATCTCACCTCACCGCACCTCACCACATCTCACAACACCACAATTTTAAAAAGCTATATCAAACAAATCCATTATTTGTTAACAATGAACATATCGCAATTTTACTTTTTTTGTGTGCATTAGAGAGATTACGATTTGTAAATCTAATCCTATCTCACATTATTCTAATCGTATAACCAAACAAACCCTTTGATTATCAAAACTATTTAATCAATGAAAATGATGGGATCAAATGTAATCTTTTACTATCCAAACTTCATTTACTATCCAAACTTCATTTAAATAAAAATATATTATTTGTCAATTTAAGATATTTGATCTACGCTTAATTAGTTTTATATAATTTATACCTCATTTACCTTCCTAATAGGGAATATTCTTGTACTATTTCAATAAATAATATATAAAAATTAATAAATTTAATATAACAATATCTTAAGCCGTATCATGAATTGGGCCATTCCCCACGTGGCCCACTTACTTTATTTTATGTTTGATAGTTCACTAACTAAAATTAGTTAGTTGTCCACGTCACCAGCTCCCTCAAATTTGTTTCTTTAATCATTATCTATCAATTATGAATCCGAGCTTACTCTTTCTTTCAAACATGAAAATAATTATACAGAAGTAAAACTTACTCATAAGCCGAATGTGCAACGGGGCGAATTCAAAACCCGTATCCAATTTGAATTGATTCAGATTTGAATTTTAAAAATTAGGTATTGGTGTGAGATTAGATTTATTATTTTAAATTGATAATATTTGGATCGGATTCGAGTTCATGTATAACCAAATCCGAAACCTGATTAATCATAAACAATACATACTTTTCTCTTTTAAAATATTTTTTTCTCATATTATTTTATTTGTTTTAATTAGGGGTGAAAACGAACTGAACTGGTTCGCGAACCTCTTGAACCGAGCTTCTTAAGGTTCGAGTTCGAGCTCGATTTTTTCGAACTGATCCGAGCTCGGTTTGAGTTCAAATTTCTAACGAACCGAACATCAAATCTCAAATTTCTAACAAATCGAGTCGAACCGATTCGCGAGCTAATAATATTATAATATTAAATTTATATTAAAATATATATTATTTTAATTGATTCGAACCTTAAATTCGAACTCGAATCGAACCTGAACGGAACCTTGAAAATTTTGAACCGAACTCGAACCTTAAAAAAACACTAAAGTTCGACTCGATTCGGTTCGTTTACACCCCTAGTTTTAATCAACACTCATTATTTGTTGGTGTTACAATTAGCCGAAAGCGTAAGATTTTTAGGATCCATTTAAAAATTGTATTCAATGAGGTCTAACGGATCTAGACCCGTGGATTTTAATCAGGTCTGGATCAAATTGTATCATATGTATCGAATCATGGGTTCAACCATAACCCGAATTGGACCCATACACATCCTTACTAAAATCCAGTAAATTAAATTTCATTATTATTAAAAATATATTTATAATTTCATTATTTTTAAAAATAAATTAAAATTGCACATCTAGTACCAATTTTAATGAATTTTTCAATTTTAGTCCCCAAAGTTTTGTGGAATTTAACTTTGATATTTTTTCTATTATTCATTCTAAAGTTTAAAAATTCAGTCACATTTGATTATTGAAGTTTAGAATTAGTCATTAAATTTTGAATATGGTATACCATGTCCTCATAATTTGCACATAATGACAAAATTAGCCCTCTAATTTGTTAATTTGACAAAATTAGTATTGTGTAATTTTTCCCTCCGTTAATTAACGACGTAAATATCTTGCTTTTTATTCTTATTTTACCCGATATTCTTGCATTTATGTCTTCAATCTGCAAAGGTCGACGAACGCAAAACTTAACACATACGCATACTAATTTTGTATTTAATTTGAATTACAAGACATTGTGTCAATTTTTTTTTTGAGACATTGATTACCAAACTCAATGATTCCTCAATGTGTTTTATTTTTAAAAATGATTTGTGTGATGTTTTATCAATCGAATTTTTTTTAAATGTCATATCAATATAAAAAATGTTAAAAAAGAATTTATTTTAATGAACAAATTTTTAATAAATTCTAATTTTCGAATCTGGCACCCAACATCGATCGAGAGTTGGTCATAAACTAGAGACCATTGGATACCCGCCACGTGGACGCTAAAGGAAGTAAACGGATGCAAATCTATTTATATTTCACTCTTTAATTATTTTTCCATTCCGCCTTCTGGACTCTTGTTTCTCCCCGGCGGTTGTGAATCATCGCTTTTCTACTTTCGGAAACTCAATCAACGAAGAATAACCGTTTGAGCTTTCTGAATCCTGTGTGTGTTGTTTTTTTATATTTTTCAGATATGAAAATGGCGAGCTCTACCACCAGCAACGTTTATGTCCATGTTATTGAAGATGTAATCAACAAGGTTCGCGATGAGTTTGTCAACAATGATGGCCCAGGAGAGTCTGTTCTGAATGAGCTCCAAGGAGTAATGTCTTCTTTAATCTTGTTGTCAATCGAGTAATTTTTTTAGTTTGATTTAGGTTTTGTCTGCTTGATTTAGGTTCGCAATTAATTTGGTACTGCTTGATTTTTTGTGCATTTCATCTCCGTTATTTCGTTTACTGGCATGTTTGATTGAATTTATGGTTATACTGGATACATTTACAGTTATGGGAATTCAAGATGATGCAAGCTGGCGCAATTTTGGGCCCTATACATCGCTCGGAAATGCAAAAGGGCGGGCTAGGTGCACCTGTTACGCCCAATCCTGTGCATGACCTCAACATGCCTTACCAAGGCTCAGAGGAATTTGAAACTCCAACAACAGACTTGCTTTTTCCCCCGGTTAGAACATGGTATTTTGTGTCCACAGTGTTGTACAACTGAAGTTGAAATGCTTTATCTAGCTTCCTTGTTACTGCTCTATTCCATGGCCAGACACCACTTCCTGGAACTGCACAAACCCCATTGCCTGGATTGCTTCATACATCTCTTCCTGGAACCGACACTGGAACCTTGTATAGTATCTCAAATGGTAGCGCCCCAATCACCCCTAGTGAGTATGTGTCCAACAACGAAAATGGTGGAATTCCCATGGTAAAAGCTGGGCCTGGAAGGCCTACTCCGTACATGGTATCTCCATTTTATTCATCTCCATCTGGTTGATTCTTCACTAATTTTATATGCAAGTGTACTTTATATCTTGATTGCCTGAACCTAACTTTGTATGCGTTTGTACAGTTTTTTTGTTGTCAAGATAGTATGCTACAGTTAGTAAACTGGTTATATGCATCATCTTTTTATTTTCTTTTCAGAGTAATACTATTTTTTATTTTATTTTTTCCCTGCAGCAGCCACCTTCGTCTTGGATAAATCAAAGGCCTCCTCTTGATGTCAATGTGGGTAAGTGATGGAAATTCTTGTTTATCGAATAATTGATTTTTATTCAAAATTCAAGTAGCATTAGTAGATTGCAACTAGAACAATTTGTCTTAATAGTTTCTATTTCTCTCATATATCCTATCCAGCATATGTGGATGGAAGGGAAGAAGGTGAGCGCGTAGCCCTTAATCAGCCCACTACTCAGGTGAATGTTTTTTCATGTGCATAAGATTGCTTCATACTGAAATGCACGTATATTGTGAAAATACTGTTTGCAGGAGTTCTTTGTGAATTCCGGGAAACGCAAAAGGGATGAGCTTTCCTCACGCTATCATGCTGGTGGGTACATCCCACAGCAAGATGGATCTGGAGATTTTCCACAAGATGAGATGAAGGTTGCCTTTATCATGTTGTTGATATGATATTTGCTTGTACGTGGAACGCCATTTATACACTATTTCTCAATTTTTGTTAGGTTTATCATGTGCACATTTATGAATTAGATTTTATTTATAGTTGTTTAATGCAGTCTCACACCAGTTCCATTTCCTGGGAAAATTTATAGAGCAACCTCAATCTATCTGGGAATTTTTACCACCTTTGCATGCTATCACATTAGCATCTATTTAAAGAATTGGTTAAGATTTTTGTACTCTCATTTTGCAGTTAGTTCAAAGTCATGCTCAATCGTTTGTGTGGGGAGCATCTTCTAGGCTTCCTCAGTTTGATGGTCCTGTACCAGATCCGTATGATGATGAACTTTCTACGCCTAGTGTGAGTTCCTCTTCCGCAACACCTTTTTGACATGTGTTAATCAATTATATAATATGTGATTAACTTCGGAAAATTGGTCTGCTTTATCTTAGATATACAATTATCAAGCGGCTAGTAATGATGACTACAACGTAGTGAACACACCCGTACCAAATGGTATCAGCAAGCATCAAATTTTTATTACTCGTTGCACCTTGTAAACAGCGGCTTTAATCCAATATTTTGAATGCATTGATAGATATGCCAGCAGCAACTCCAGTTCTAGTTCAAAACAATCCTGGAGATACTGAAGATGATGAGCCCTTGAATGAAAACGATGATGATGACTCAGATGATGTGGATCAAGGGGAGGATCTGAATACAAATCATTTGGTTCTAGCTCAGTTTGACAAGGTGCCTGGCTGGAAGACTTCGCTGTGATAGCATATATTGTTGTTTTTACACGGATAAAAAAAGCTGGATTTAATTATTGATAGACATATATTTCATTGAATTCAGGTGACAAGAACCAAGAGCAGGTGGAAATGCACCTTGAAGGATGGCATTATGCACATAAATAATAAAGACATTCTGTTCAACAAGGTAGGTACTGTGGGTCAAAGGGTGACATTGTACCTCTGTACGTAATTATGTTCTTATTTTTTCAAGCATTGGTACTACCCCCTTTCTGCTTTATTTCTTTTACAGGCTTCTGGAGAATTTGATTTCTGAACTTTGACAAGGAAGGCCCAAGTTTCTGTGAGTTCGACTACAACTCAGAATCCCTTTACTTATCATATGTCCAGTGGAGCAGGTGGTGTTTACGTGTACATGCTGGAGTTTTGGTTCTGCAATTGTTCTGTTTCCAGTGAGTTATGTATGAACATTAGAATTCTAATCGTCATGCATGTATCTCTTCGGAGCTACGGTGTTTGTTTTTCCAAACCGTAATGCAAGGTTGACCTTGAACTTTAAGTACGCGAGTGTGATTTGGAATCCTATAGTCTTAACATTCAAGCAACCCTTGACCTTACCAAGTTTATTCATAATTGCTGGTAATTCAACGTTGGTCATTCATAACCATTCTATGAAGTGTTAGTAATGGTGGTATGGGAACGCTATAAGGTATTCACTAAATTACATTTAACAGCCAAGAATGTTTTTCAGAGATTACCAACTGTTACAAGACAATTAAATTATGCTCTGTGCTTTCAGAAAGTAGATGTGTTTTCGAATGTTTGCAGGCTATCAAAATTGCAAAACTGGATCTTAGCAGTAGCCACTGAGTGAGGTTACGGATGCATCCAGGGGTAACTAATGCTTCTACTCTACATCTGACTGACCATTTATCACTTTTTGATTCTTCATTTTGGTTGCAATATCTTTCCTTGTTCATTTTCTTCTTCATAAACTGCGGAAAAAGTTGGTTCATTAGGGATCAGGAAACAGGCAGTATTTTAGGCTTGAGAATATGATATTTTTATGCTTTTTCACTTCCAAATTCTAGAAACGAGAAAATGGAGTTGCCTTGTTGATCTTGAATGGTATGGGGTGCAGCATTTGTGCGGTTTGGGTTAGAAACTCTTGAGAGATGTGAGCTTTGGATGAGTTATTGCATTGCTTATATTATGTGACATCTGGGCATATATCGACAGAAGTGCATCGTCATCTGATTTAAAAAGATGCAGTAAAATTAAAAAGGTACACTTTTATCGCCAGTGATTATCTTGTTCTTCTTTTCCTAATAATATATGGTAGTTTTACAGTTCACTTCACACTTCATACGCCACGAGATAATCGAAAAAATGATCCAAAATCCAGATGAACAAATTACAAGCTTCAGCTGTTTCTCAGTTACAACACAGGATGCCAAACAGCTATTCAAATGTATGTATGTAAAAATACCTTGTGTTCGATGAAAAACATGCGATTTCTCGACTAAAAAACGGTGTATGTCAAACTTGTTACTAGGACTGGCGTACATAAAGAACAGGAACCAGCCCTGCTGTTTTCCCATCTCTCCCGGGACGTTTCTTCTTCACCTGTGTGTAAAGCTAATACATTAGAAGAAGAAACGGAAACAAAACCAAATGGAATGGAATTCATCGAGCATTAGTCGACAAATCTGTTGTATTTCCTGTGTTATACGTACATAGAACCAGCCATCTACTTCATCCTCAATTTCAACCTCTTCACCGGTAGTAAGATTCAGCTGCAACCATCGTAAGTTTAAGTTAATAAGTTGAAGCTTCATAAGCTTGTTGTGAAATTTAAATTACCTCATCATCACCCCCAGCAGTGAAGTCATAAAGAGCTGTTCCAAACTGAGTGCTTCTTGCCAAGGGATTCACATAAGAATCCTGGCTTTTTCTATCAGGAGACGAATATGGAGGAGGTTCTTCTCTTATCTGCAAGTTTCTATCTTCACATTAACTTTCAATTCGATATAACAAGTTACTATACAGGATGCTTACCGGAGATTCACCAAAACCCTCGTAGGTGCTGCTATTATATCGACTCCCGACACTCCTCTCTTGCAGTACCTTGGGCTGGGAAGACGATGGCTTTGAACTGAACAATGATGGATAATTCATTCCTCCGAAATGAGAGGATATCGAAGTCTCAACCGATCCCCTGGAATCCGGGGACGAGGAGCCGGATGATCTCGCATCATATTCCTGTTCAAACGGCATAAGATTCTTTAGTTAATACATAAAGGAAATGCATCAAGTAATGATCTTAACCCCTGTTTCTGCTGTTTCTAATAGGGTTTTTGCCCACATATCATCGTAATTCATCGAGGATCTAGATGCCATGTTTTCTTCTTCAACATCGGGTGCATCAGTACCAGCTCCGGCTAAAAACTCGTTGACCTGAATATCGTTAATTCACAGGTTGAGTGTTTATGAAAAAGGGAGAAGATTATGAAAATAAGCATGAACTCTTACTCGGTTCAATGCAGGCGCACCATCATCGCCCAAATTGGAAGCCCAGAAATTGACTAGATCATCATCAAGTGCTTCTGGATCTGATGTTATTGGCTTTGTGGTTTCATAAATAAGGTCAGTAAACTTTGTTTTGGTAGTTTCATAAATAAGATCAGAAATCCCTGTTGCAACAGCAGGATCACTAAATCCAGCTGATGCACTTATGTTGTGTCGAGTCCGATAAATATCGATCAGTTTTGCACTGTTGAATAAATGTCAAGTTATACGAAAATGATCCCGCATCCCGGAAGATGCAAATATCGGTAAACAGTAAAAGAGGAAGAGTATTAAAATACCTTGTTGGACCTAAAGGAAGATACTTTGTTCTTGGAACGAAACAAAACAGTGAGACTAAGTCCAGCAACCTTTCATGAGATTCATAAAGCTTCTTAAGTTCTTCGTCTGTCCATTCTTTCTTTGCATTGTCGTGATTCCGCATCTCCCTGAACATGGCAAATAGATCGAAAAATCATAGATAGTGACAAGAAGAAAATAGAGAAAAGGTTTGTATTCGTACTTTATGAGCTCATCTTGCGCACTATACATTTCGTCTAGGACCTTAAGCATAGGGCTTATTAAAGATCCCAGACCTGTACCACTAGCTCCTTGATCTTCACCATTACTTGTATGAATGTCGGAAAATTGAGACTGCACACCGCCTTGCGCCAAGGTATGTAAAAACTCATATATTTGTAGCCTATAAGGCTCACCGGATCTGATTGCCATAGTTATAAGAGCTTGAGAAGCAACAATCCGAATCTAGAAAAGAATCGGGCACGATTGCAATGAAATACGACTAGATTTATTTGATAGTCGATATGTGAAGAAAATATGAGGCATACCTCCCAGCTTCCACTGAAAGCACATCTTTGGAGTCGAGTCAAAGCACCGGCAAGTGTAGGATTACGAGAACTGGCAGCAGCAACCATTTTATCGGCATCAAGCATCATTAATGCAGTACCAGGTGGAGTGGCTGATTCCCAAGCATATTCCGAAGCTGCATAATTTGCATTTTCTCCAAGGAACCAAACCTACAAGCAGAAGAAACAAGTGTGAGTAACTTAAGGTGCATTAAAACATCAAGTGAAATACACGTAGCTCTTGCTAAATTTGTAAGGTGAGGATTATCATCACATAACGACTTGATCAAGTCTTTTAAATGTGTGGCATCCTCCCCTTAATAGCGTTCTTTCTCTCTCCCGTCGTAATTTTGTATAGATTCTATAATTTCAACGGCTCTTATGCGGAAAGCATAAATATGCGAATCAATATCAATTACCGCAGCTTGAACTAATCTCTGCAAAGCAAGAGCCGACTTTGGATCAGCTGCGGAAATCTTGTCAACGGAGGTGAGTCCGAAAGTTGAGCCAGGCTGAGGTGGCGGTAAATCGAGAACTAATGTGACTGCTTCCAAAGCTGTATGTTTTCCTTCAGGTCCAGCCCCAACCAAGCAAGTCTACATACAAGGCAAAATTACTCAACACAAATGCACAAAAATCCATTGTGATAATTTATACATACTTTCCATAGAAGTTGAAGTACATCGGCATCAATCTTTCCGGGGACTTTAGTTGCAAATATCCTCGCAATTTCAAGAAGCGTCACCGCCATATCCGGTGTAGCCTAATTAACCAAATATACGCATCAATCAGCTTAGGTTTATTAATGCATTGAGTCTCTGTTAAAACATTACCTTGAATCGGGCGTGCAATGTGAGTAATATCTCATTAAGTAGCGCTGCAGGCCAAGATGGATCGGATAGCTCTGATGCAATAATAGATTCAAGTTCATCAAAAGATTCGTATGGACTTTGCATCCATATCAGTGACTTGATCACCATAGCTCGAACATAGACACATTCACAGGCTACAGTCGTACGCACAACTTCCATCAGAGAAGCCAGTAAACTTGCAATGGTATCATTCAGGATCACCCCGCTTGACATTGACGGAACCCTACCAATGCCTAACAACAGAGAATAGTAACAAATGAAGAATTTCTCTATACGAAAAACGTATGCTCGGGAAATAGACATAAGAGTAGTATGTGATTGCTAAGATTACCTTCCGATGATGCAGTGGGATTTATATTTGGATCTACGTCATTGTTTTCTATGTACGAATTAATTTCGACTCCTTCATCAATGTCCTGTAAACCTAAAGAGAAAGCAGCAGCACGACTTTTTCCCATCTCCTGCACGACCCTCGCTGCTGCGTGCAAAACTGGTCGAGAAAAACTCCGAAACGAGATTTCCAGTCTGTTCAAAGATATACCAAGTTCTTATAAAGGTGAATTATCCGAAGAAAAGAAATATTACCTTCGCATTACAAGTTTGATAAGTGGCTGAGGACGTCTTGCCTTTGAGTTTTTATCTTTAGTGGCTTTTGATGGAACTGCATCTTTTTCACTAGAGTCTTTTGTGAAGAGAGCATCTGGAGCCTTTAAGATTTCCCGAGTTATACGGTACCACCCGGCGGCCCGTTCCTCAGTTCTAAATTAACCAAATAACATTTTGTATATGCATCAGTGCATTTGAGAACATAAAAATCGAAAGAAATGAAATGAAACTGGTAGCTACTAATGCTTTTACCTTTCTGAACTATCGAATTTTCCAAGTACACAACATATAGCTTCAAAGCAAACTCTGTCACTGGGATCCAATATAAGTTGAAAGAGAATTGAATTGAAGTGGCTTTTGACATCCGCACGATCTGGTAAAGTAATCATTCTCCTAAATGATCTGATATTCATCTAAAACTAAAATAAATAAAAATCTAAGATGCTAAAGAAAGTACCATCCATTACACGAGCTCGACAAACTGCATGGCACAACTTAGCAAGAGCAACTCGAGCAAGAACATCATGCAAATGGAGAACATCCTGAAGGGCTCCTGTTTTACATTAACTCAAATAATAATAATTGCATAAAAAATCACAGGATGCAGTTCGGTTTGAGTGATGCGAACAATACCACCAGGCTGCGCATGTTTCCCTGTAAACAAAAATAGGTTAAAAGATTAGGAAGCACAAATCTGAATACAGTAAACCCCCATATTTAAACATCTATGTAATTTTATACCATATAAGAAATAGTTTCAAATAATTTTTGTTTCGAATTTGTTCATTTAGGGGCTCCGATGAAATAGAGAAAAATGTTATATTTCATATGAAAAATGGAAGTAACCATGCCAAAAACTCAGTTTTTACCTGCTGCCATCGCGACTGCATAGGGATCTTTGGTGGCTAATTCAGATAAAATTTCCAGTGAGTGCCTCACGGCAACTTGGTCCGAAAACAAAATTCTGCAATGGAATAGCAGGATTAGAGTTAATTTAGAGAGCATACTAAAAATGAACTTTTGGCAAGCACACTAAGCTGGGATAGTGAGTTCCAAAAGATATAATCCATTACATGAATTACTCTCAAATTTGGAATAAATTTCTTGAAATGCCAAATAAATAAAGTTAAAGGAAAATATATCTAATATAAAAAATATGGAAAATATCAGAAAGGTGGAAAACAAACCCTTGGACAGCACGGTGAAGAAACATCGGATTTCCAGGATCTAAAGGAAGTCTTCTCAAGGCAGTTATGGCTGCATATTGCAAATTGCTCCGAATGATAGACTAGTAGAAGTAAAAAGTGTTAAAAATAAGTGAATTAATGAAACTAACAGTCTGAATCGCTGTAAAAAACACTCGAAGCATAAATTAGTGTTAACTCGATAAAATACGGCTAGTTCTACGATTGTTTTACACACCAGATTTGGTAAAAGAATAAATGACCATTTGATGCAAATAAAACCTGATCCTGTTACATAAACTGGATAGATTTTGCATGATAAAATACCATTGAAATGCCTTAAAGAAGTATTAAATATATTTTATTGACTAGATTAGGGCTCTAAATTTTGATCATATTTCAAAGAGTTGCAATGACACATATTTGTGTTCTATAAAACCATATAATAAAAAATCACTCTTAAATCAGTTTTTTAGCATGCACATTTGTAGGCAAAATCATCATACTGAATGTCATATGACAACAGAATCATCAGTCTCAAAATTATCACGATTGATAAATCAAGAAAATTCAATCAATCGGAACAAAAACACACTATGATATAATAGTACCTCCTTATCTCCTCCCTTCGTTCCAAATATACCCTTCTTTCGTTTCTGTGGTTCACCAACCTACCAGTGAAAAAATTACGAATAAGATGCCAAGAATAAAATAATCGACAATCACAAAATTTGCATTAAGTCTGCAATAAAAACTCAGCCAGATTTATATGATACATACCGATCACTTTTATGCCATAATGAAAATTAGGAGCTGGAGTATAAGGTGATTAATGCTATTATTTTTTGCCCAAAATAATAAATCTTAAGAATACTCCTAATTTTGTAAAGGAAAGTTACAGTTCATCATATATAAATATGTGGCAAAAATTCAGGACATTTTATGTTAACTGAAATTCAAAATAACCTTTTCCAGAATGCCAGATACTATACTGTAAAGCTTGGACAGAATCTCCGAGTTGCTAGAAGGTGCATAAGTTAGAGCCTTTAGCGCTTGCAGCCTTCGTGCATGAACTTCAGTGACACAAAGATAGAGAAGAAATTAGATTTATAAGGATGAAAAATGTGAAATGCATACAAACCAGCAATTGCATTTTAATTCGAAATGCCGAAAAATTTGAATAGCATTTTATCACATCAGATCATTAGAAAATGAACATGATTTTACTCAGATGAAACATTTTATCAATCTCCGAGTATTTTCATTTTCATGCTAGAAAATTGAAGTATAAAGCAGCAAGTTTTTCATATAACATCAAGGAATTGGGAAATGATAAGGTTCATAATTACTAACATTCTACATCTTCATTCAAAGCCTCCATTGCTAACTGCTCCACTACTTTGGGCACAACATCAGCTCTGGTCACACCTCCAACTGCATCGATGTCAGCCAAAACATCCCAATTTGGGGTAGGTATTCCACCACCTGAGCTCACACCTTGTGAAGCAGAATCTGATAAAATTCTTGCCAAGTAATAGTAAACGTAACGCAGCACGGTCCTATCCTCGCATTGTTGGTCAAGCTAGAGATGAAAAAACAATAATATATCTAATTTATCAAGCTCATTCTTAATGATCACAGAGTAATGAACAGAACTTATCTAAACTTTATCAGGTATTCATAAGAGGAATAACACATACCATCAAAAGTGATGGTGCTAATGATGGATCAACTGAATTGTACACTGCAAGCTTCGGAAATACATGGTGCACTAATTGCCTTTGTGAGCTTTTCTACAAAGTAAACATAAGGATGAAATCAATAGAAAATACTGATAAAAAACATAGGACATATGCAAAGTTAGCCAGAGAACAAATTGTATTTCCTTACTTGATCTGATGAGGCTGCGAGCTCGTGAATATTTCTTGCAAGTTGGGCATACGAAACTGGCTGTATAAACAGGAATAAGAATCAATGATCATTTGAAGCAGCACCACGAAATTCATTTAGAGGAGGAAAATTTACAGATTTCATCCTCCTTACTTGAGATGATCATAAAACACAATTAACGGGATTACTCTGAATAGAAATGAACCCAATAAAATTACACTTCAACATTTGTATGAGCAATATTTTCATAACATCTGTGCGAAAAATCGATTACAGTAACTATTTAAAAACACAAAAGGGTGAAAAATCATTTGAGCGAATACCTTAACCTTTTGCGTCTGAGGCATAATGTTGGCTCGCACTGGGTTGAAAGCAGCCTTGGCAGCAGTAATAGTATCGCTCTGGATTTGCATAAGTGTCCCCTTCTTGGACTTCCGCTCCACCACTACCGGTACAGGCGCTGCTGTCGCTGAATCCGCCGGTGGCTGTGCCGCAGACGAAGGCTTAGACAACCCAGCATCTGAAGTCATCAGATCCATTAGGGTCACCCCTGACGAATCCTGAACAAAATGTAGAAAAGAAGAATCTTAATTCATCAGATTGACAAACTGGATCATTTGATTAGATCTCCAAAACTTACCGACATGACTGAAAAGTTCAATTAACCAAACTTTAGTATGCGCAAAGGAGATACGAAAAATATCAGAATTTCTCCGGTGATCCTTCAACTCTCAGATAACCAGTGCACCGGAAAAAACCCAGATGCAGTAGAAGCAAATACGGAGAGAATTTATAATTCAATACTATTTTATAAAAATTAATACTTAATCCGATTTGTTAATTTTTTATCTCATTTTTTGTGGGAATTCTGCTAAATAATTTTTTTTTAAATTATAGTTTTTTATATTTGGAAAAAAAATATAAGGATAAATAGTCTAGGTTAGAAAATGTTATATATAATATTTATCAATGTTTTTATATTTGATGCAAAATTAATATTTTCAATGTTTTAAATTTTGACAAAATTAATTATGGAAGGCTAATTTAGAAATGTAGAAATTAATTTATTTGATTTTATAAATTTTGTGAATTGATACTACTAAAATTTTTTTGCGAGATTAATATGATAAAAATAAAAATTCACATATTTTTTTGTAAATCATTTTCTTCTTTTTTATTTACATATTATTGGTAGAAACATTTAAAATTCTAATAATTTGTATGATTTGATAAATTTATCTTTAAAGTTTTTAAATTTTGACCCAAACATAGACCAATTAACCATACCCAATTACGCGGATAAGGGTTAGTTAAATGGGTCTAGTTTGGATTTCGGTAAACTAAATGGGGTTGTTTTGACAAAATATTCATCAGCAATACAAATTCATCTTTCAAAATACATTGTAGATTGGTAGTTTGGCAAATATCCACTTTTGCAGTAGGTATTTCAGTAAAAAAGGCAAATAAATGAGATCTGATATTATATGTGTTGATTATGAGTATGTCGAAATCTAAACTCGAAATCCAATTAATATTTAAATAATTGAATAATATTTTTATATATGTAATATTTTTCAATAAATAAAATACTTAAAATAGACTTACATTGGGGTTTTTAAGATATAAAGTGGTACTTGTTCAACTTTAAAGAATATATTGTTGATGATGCTATTTAAGGAAGAATGTTTCTCTATGATCGGAAATCACGACCAATTAAATATAATACTTTATCATTAAATTTTTAAAATATCATGGTTATTTGTTTTTGCTAATTTATGTAGATTAACAATAAATATTCGTTCAACCAACTGGGTTTCTTATTTTTTTATACGATAATATAAAAATTATTCGAACCATGGATAGACCCAAACTCACCATGGACCCGAGCCGAACCCGAAACATCCCTAATAAAACTTTCATAAAATAACATAAAATGACTGAAAACAAGAGAGAAATAGAAAGCTAAACAGGCTGTGGAGGGCAGTAAGTGATGAGATACCTAGAGGCAATACACTTATTAAGGCTTGAAGAATCATCAAAAGCATAGCTATAAGCTCTTGGGCAAATAGCTTTAAACAAATGAGAAAACACTGTAGGCTTACATTTCTCAGGACTTGAATATTCACCTGTGCAACAATATTTAGCTGATTGCATAGCTATACATGCACTTTTACATCCCACTACTCTCCCATTTACCTTTACTTCCAATGCCGAAGGACAGCAGATATTTAAGTCGGTTTCACAAGCTGCGATTCCACAACCGATACCTGCTTCGATTGGTCTCATTGATATAGGAAGATTAAAGCCATCTACGAGACTAACATCGTAGAAATGTAAGTCGGAAGCTGATGTTCCTAGTGTCATTTCAACTACTGTTGCTGGTGGTACTCCTCCTGTTCCTAGGCAATGAAGTTGGCCTGAACAGTCTCCAGTAGCACATGAACCTTTACCGTTTTTGTCGAAGTTGCAGTATTGTCTACCCCATACTCTGCCTGACCATTTATAAGGGAGATCTATTGTTATTTCTTGGCCGCTGGTTAGGAGAAATCCACCATTTTTAGGTGTTTGATGGCCTCCGCCACCGAGGATTCCTGGCCATACGCTGTCGTTGCAGTTGTTTACTAGAATGAGTTGATGTCCAGCTCCATATGCTAAAAGTTTATCTACATAAAAATAACAATGCTAGATCAATCAAGCCTTGTAAACTATATTGCCTTCATACACATTTAATAATCAACAATAGTGAGTTATAATTTCAAGGGAAGAAAGCTTACTTGAGCTGAATGGGATAAGAGAGCAGAGCAGAGTGAAGAGTACTCGGAGAACTAACATTTCTCTTGTTCTACTTGTAATCACATATTTGGTGCAGATATATATACAGGCAATGTTCAGCTATTGCTTTCCACAACCAGCATGTTATTGAAATTAACAAAGAAATGCATAAATTTGGGTGAAAATCTATAAAAAAGTATAAAATCAGACAAGGGAAAAAGCCTTAGGTTCCGTTGCCCACTTGCTTTTACTGTGATTTCATAGTCATAGATACCTTGCTTCTGAAATTGTAGTAGTACATGTATTTCTTCATCTGTGCTAATAGTTTTTGTTTCTTTTGTACAGCATCATAAGATAAAGATTCAAAGCAAGAAAAAAGCAGAAAAGCAGGCAGTAGACAGGAGCAATTCACAGTAATTCTTATCATCTTTGCCACAATCTTGTTCTCTAAGTTTCTCTTTAATCTTTACGTAATGAGCAAAAGATTATAAACAAATCTTGAACAGACTGAAAGACTAGAAGTAATCCATGCAAGTAACGAACATTAGACAACAAGGAAGCTTAGAGAGGAAGATCAAGGCCTTTCTTAACCTCCACACCAATTATCTGAAGTATAACCTTCTAATAAACAAATAAGAATAAAAAAATGAGGCGTTTTAAGTGAAAGATTGAACCAGTTCAACGAAGAAAGTTTTGATCAGGCAAATCAGGCAAGGTCTAGATTCCAAACTTTGGCAGTTCTTGTGAAGCCAAGCAACGGATGCTGGAGCATAGGCTCTTCCTTCGGAAATTCAACCTGCAATAATCAAGAAACCATCATCATATCAGCAGAAACTAGCAGTATGACGAAAATTACTCCAAGAGGAAGCATTGCGGCACGAATCTTGAACCTGTCCGGATTCCGAGACGGAAAAGAGCGGAACACCGGTGCATTGAAGAGCTAACCAAGGGAACTCCGACGGACATTAAAGGCGAACAAAATGCTCGTGACGCCGCCATTACTACCAGCAATCAAGCCAATCTTCTTCCTTCCATTGATTGTGTTCAAGCGTATGAGTTCCTTGTGGCCTGAACAATTGGGTTTCATAATGGGCCAATTTTGATGGACTGGCCCAATTTTGGAAGCCAGATAATTGAAAAAGAAAATAAAAACAGGATAAACCATAAACCCAGACTACGAAAATGGCGACTCTTCATCTTCTTTTCTCTTGTGCTCCAAGTTCTTGCAGTAGCCCGAAATTCTGCGCCTACAAGACCGCATTCGTACGAAATCGCCGTAGTCTGGAACCTCCGAAATCCTCCGAAAACGACGCCTCTTCTTCCACACCGACCACAGTCCGACGCGGCCGTAAGAAATCAGTCTCCACGAGCACTTCACCAAAGAAAAGGTCGAAGGTGGCAGAGAAAAAATCTTCCGGAGATCCTAACTCCGAGAAGATTGAAACCGATGAGATATCCGATTACGACGACGGGATCGATTTTCCATACGATGATCCACCGTTGGTCTGCTGTTTCGGAGCTGCTCATAAGGAATTTTTACCTACAGTCAGAGTTGCGCCTGAGCAAATGGATCCAGATATTTACTCACAATGGAAAATGCTTCAATGGAATCCACCAGAGTTTGTTCGTGCTCCCGGTGGCCCACCGTCGAATGTAGCGATTGCACATGTGAGGCTCGGTGGTCGTGCTGCGTTTATTGGTAAACTCGGTGACGATGTTTTTGGTGAGGAATTGCTATTGATGATGAATAACGAGAAAGTCCAAACAAGGGGAGTGAAAATTGATGGTAATTTTCGAACTGCTTGTAGCATGATGAAAATTAGGGTTGAAAAGGGCCAAATGTGGGCTGAAACACTGAAAGAATCCGCAGAGGACTCTATGCAATCATCAGAGCTTAATCTTGCAGTCCTCAAAGAGGTTCAAAACTTAAGCTTTTCCCATTACAGCCAATGATCAATTAAGCTCTGCATTACATTACCTTGTTTATTTGATCGTTCTCTTGCAGGCAAAGATCTTCCATTTCAACTCCGAAGTTCTAACATCACCTTCAATGCGTACCACTCTGTTCAAAGCAATTTCAAGATCAAAAAGCTTCGGTAACCTCGTGTTTTTCGACTTGAATCTGTCATTACCCTTATGGAAATCAAGAGATGAAACCAGGGAACTGATCAAGGAAGCTTGGAATGAAGCACAAATCATTGAGGTAACAAGACAAGAACTAGAGTTCTTATTAGATGAAGATTACTTTGAAAAGATTCGAAATTTCAGACCTCAATACTATGCCGAAACCTATGAGCAAACTAAGAACCGAAGAAACTATCATCACTACACTCGGGATGAGATATCTCCTTTATGGCACGATAAATTGAAGTTCTTATTTGTGACTGATGGAACTCTGCGTATACATTATTACACTCCTGGTTTTGATGGTTTTATTGTTGGTACAGAAGATGTGTTGATAACTCCATATACTTGTGATAGAACTGGTTCTGGTGATGCACTTGTTGCTGCGATCATGAGGAAGCTTATATCACACCCTGAAGTGTTTGAGAATGAGGATGTTTTACAAAGGCAGCTCCGATTCGCTGTAGCTGCAGGAATCATAGCACAGTGGACGATCGGAGGTGTTCGTGGTTTTCCGACGGAGAGTGCTACGCAGAACCTCAAGGAACAAGTTTATGTGCCATCTATGTGGTAGCTTAGCAGTTTGTGTATGATTTTAAGTGCCCCAAATTGGAAACCCTAATTTTAAATGATTTATTATAACAAATTCATATTAAAATGATCTTTTGTGATAAGTGGTCTTTTAGGAACAGTGGCGGATGACGTTGCCGCTTAGAAGATGGTGAAAGTAGCGTTCTTTCTTTGCGATGTCGTTCGCTATCTAGAGTTCTTTCTTCGTATGGACGAGCAGGTATCTCTTAAGAAATGAGAGGGATAATACAGAAGAATGGAGAGGGATGTGAGTTGGAGAGAATTAGAGAGAGAGTTAGAAAAGATATTCAAATTTCATACCCAAATCGTTCGTAGTACACAGATTATATCTAATCGCAAAAGTAAAGACGTAACGGTTATATGACCGTTACTCAAAAGTGGGCTTCCGTAGTTGGCCCAATATCCTTAATCGGTCTTGTGATTAATTATGAGTTTTGCTATCCAATGGCCCAAGTCTTCTTCCTTCTTCTGTTGATTCTTCGATCATGCTCTTGGAGAATGCTTCCTCTTCTGATTCCGTAATTCCTGTGAGATGAGAGATAGTTAGGAGATTTAAAGATGGTTTCGTGACATCACCTCCTCCTGAAGAGGATCCTTGTCCACAAGGATCAAACTGTGGAAATTGGCTTTTTGTCCAGTCTAGATCTTCCCATGTTGCCTGTGATGGTGCGGATCCTGTCCAGTGAACTAGCAATTGAGTTGATGGTTTTTGGTTGTGGGAAATAAGACGTCGGTCTAAAATCTAGTATGGAGTGGCCAACAGGGTGCCTGATTCTGAAAATGTGGAAACATGTGGAATAGGTATGTGTTTCTTTCCGAGATGAGCCTTTAGCATTGAAACATGGAAAATCGGATGGAGTTTGGACTCTGGAGATAAGGCAAGTTTGTATGCTACTGAACCAATTTTGGAGATAGGGTAAGGTCCATAGTATCTGGTTGCTAATTTGAGATTGCGACGCACTGCTACTGAAGTTTGGCGATAAGGTTGTAGGCGGAGGTAAACTAGATCACCCTCTTGGAATGTTCTTTCTGATCTTTTCTGGTCTGCATAGTGCTTCATACGGCGTCGTGCATTGGACAAATTTGTTCGAAGATCATGTAACAGAGACTGTCGATCCTTCCAGAAGTTATTGGCATCAGTATTTTCCGAATTGATGGGAGAATCTCCGGGAAAGAACGTTGGTTTATAACCATATAAGGCTTCAAATGGTGTGGTTTTCAGGCTGCTGTGATATGTAGTGTTGTACCAAAACTCGGCTAAAGGTAGCCACTTCGTCCATTGACCGGGATGATCATGACATACTCCTCGTAAATAGGTCTCTAAGCATTGATTGACTCTTTCCGTTTGTCCATCGGACTGAGGGTGATAGGCAGTAGATAAGTTAAGTTGAACTCTTGCGGACTTGCATAAGGATTCCCATAATTTACTTGTAAAAATACTATCGCGGTCTGAAACGATATCTGATGGAAGACCATGTAATTTATAGACGTCTGAGATGAAGATAGTGGCCACTGTACTTGCCGTAAAGGGATGGCTAAGAGAGCATAAATGAGCATATTTGGAGAATCGATCCACTACCACGAAAATTGTGTTTTTTCTAGCCGAAGGAGGGAGTCCCTCGATGAAATCCATACTGATGCTCTTCCATTGACGGTCTGGTATTGTGAGAGGCTGGAGCAATCCTGGTGATGCTGAACGATCATAATGGATCATGTGACACAATATACAATCCTTAATCCAAGAATCAATGTCCTTCTTCATGTTTTTCCAATAGAATAGCGATTTAATTCTTTGATAAGTAGTTGTAATTCCTGAATGTCCTCCGATAGGTGAAGAATGTAAGGCTGTGAAGATCTTGTATTTTAAATCTGAATTATGTCCAACACAAATACAATTGTTCTTTCTTAACACTCCATCTAATAGTGTGAATTCCGAATGATCAGAATTGTTCAGTATTTTGCCCTGATAAATAAGCTATAATGTAGGATCCTTATCATAGCTATCGCTGACTTCGAGCATCCATGTTGGTTTAATAGTTGTGATGGCTAATAGGTGTCCCTTGCGAGAAAGTGCATCAGCAGCTAGGTTTTCAGCGCCCTGTTTAAACTGTATTTCGAATTGGAATCCCAAAAGTTTTGCCATCCACTTCTGCTGAAACAATGTACCCAATTTTTTATCTGTGAGATATTTGAGACTATGATGATCTGTTTTGACTATAAACATTCGCCCCATGAGGTAATGTTTCCATTTGAGGATTGCATGGACCATAGCTATCAATTCTTTTTCATAAACTGAGAATCCTAAAAATTTAGGACCGAGGCTTTTAGAGTAGTAAGATAGAAGGTGTCCATCTTGAGTTAATATCGCTCCAATTCCCACATCACAAGCATCTGTCTCGACAGTAAAAACCTTTTGGAAGTCCGGAAGTGATAATACGGGAGCAGTAGATAATATTTGTTTAAGATGTTGGAAAGCTATGGTGGCTTCTTCATTCCAGTGAAAGTTGTCTCTTTTTAGGAGTTCAGTCAAATGTTTAGAGATAAGACCATATCCTTGTATGAACCTTCGATAATATCTGGATAAGCCTAGAAATCCTCGTAATTCTTTGAGTGTGATTGGAATAGGCCAATCTACAATATCCTAAATTTTCGAGGGGTCTGTGGAGACACCCTGTGCAGAAATGAGGTGTCCGAGATATCCGATGGACGTTTGGCCGAATGAGCACTTAGAAATCATTGCAAACAATGAGTTAGATCGCATAATATATAATGTTTGTGTTAAGTGTGATATGTGTTCATCCCATGATTTGCTATAAACTAGTATATCATCAAAGAAAACTAATACGAACTTCCTAATAGCATTAGCAAAAATGGAATTCATCATAGCTTGAAATGTAGAAGGCGAATTAGTGAGTCCAAAAGGCATAACTAAAAATTCATAATGCCCTAAATGTGTTGAAAAACTTGTTTTATAAATATCATCAGACATCATCCTAACTTGGAAAAATCCGGATCGTAAATCTAACTTAGAAAAATATGTAGTACCATGAAGTTCATCAAGTAAGTCATCAATAAGAGGGATATGAAATTTATTCTTTACCGTAAGGTCGTTTAAATACCTGAAGTCTACACACATCCTCTATTCTCCATCTTTTTTAGATACAAGTAAAACTGGGGAGGAGAATTGACTCTAACTTGGGCGGATTAGACCTGCTTGGAGCAATTCTTTAACAATTTTTTCTAGTTCTCCCTTTAGATGATAAGGAATGCGGTAAGGGGGGAACTTCTTTGGTTTTGCATCTGGTATCAGGGAGATATTATGCTCAATATCTCTGTGTGGAGGTAGTGCAACAGGTTCCTTGAAGATATCAGAGTAATGATCCAATAATTGCTGCAGATTAGGATCTGGATTTGGTGCCGGTATAGAGGTCGAGTCCATAAGATATAACTGAGCTAGCCAGCACACTTCTGAAGACCGGAGGGATTTTTGAAGTTGATGTGCACTGATAAGTGATAATTCTGCTGTTGATCCTATGCAGGGTATAGATAAGGGAATACCTCCGGCGTGAACTGTATACGTCATTGATTGATAACTCTGAGATACGGGATCATATTGACGTAACCAATTTCCTCATAGGATCATATCATATGAACCATTCACATTGAATAATCTAAAATCAAAGCAGAATTCGTGGAGATTCATCGACTAGCAGAAATTTTTGCAGATTTTATCTCTGATCGTGCGATGGCCACTTGCTGTTGCAACGGATTGTGGTGTTGCTTCTTCAGTGATAAGATTAAGAGATGCCGCATAAGTCTCATCCAGAAAACTGGTAGTACTACCGTTATCGATAAGGATGAGTATATTCTTAGATTTGTGGCGTCCTATAAGGCGGAAGTGATTCTCTGCTGATTCTCCTCTGATAGCATTAATAGTTAAGTGTAGAGTTTCGGATGTACCCATTGAATCCTGAAAGATAGGGCTCGTTTGAGCGTGTTACCTCCTCTTCTTCTTCCTCTTCTCCTGATAGAAGGTATAATTGTTTTGTTGAATATCTGTGTTCTCTGGAGTAAGGTGCTCCGCACTTAATACATAGTCTTTTCTCGTACCTTTCTCGAGCTAACTCATTAGGGATGTGATGACTGTTGAATCTTGGGCGACTGGGTGGCACTGAGCTGGAATTAATATTACTTGGGGTGTTTTTATTCTGTCCGTGGACGCTGAGAGGCTTTTAGAGTAGTAAGGTTTTCCTGAGTGCTGAGAATTCCTCATCTTTTCCCTTTACGAAATCAATAATATCTTCTTCTGATTGTAGATCTGCGAAAGTGGCTGCTACCCGTAATTCTTCCTTAAGGCCACCGATTAATATTGTCATGAAATTCTCGGATGTAAAATTTGGATGCAACACTGCTACATGACTCCTGACTTCATCGTATTTATCCAAATAATCTGCTAGTGTGCCCTCTTGTTTCAAATGCATGAAATCTGCCAATACACGTCTTGGATGTGATGAGTCGAAACGCTTCATAAGGGCTCTCACGAAAAGATCCCAGTCTGAGGATTGGGAGGTTGCTCTATAACCTTGTATCCACTTATCAGTTTTACCCACGAAGGCTATGATGGCGTAAGTGAGACAATCCTTCTTCGGAATCTGTCTCATTACAGAGAAATATTGGGTAATCCGTCTTAGCCAGGATCGAGGATCAGTTCCTTCAAAGGTCGATAGCTCCAATTTGGGTCCTCTATATGGTTCTGGTGGATGCTGTTGCATTGGTTCTTCTGGATCAGTTATAGGTTGGCGAGTCGTAGGGGAAGAACTCTGAGCTTGTCCTAATATGGATTTCTCCTCCATAAAAGAACGCATTTGTTGACACATAGCCATAAGTTGTGTTTGGATAGACTCGTTATTCTCTTTTATCTCCTTAATGCTGCGCCCAATCCTCTGTTCTAAGGCTTGAACCGAGGTCTGAATATCCAGATGAACTTGATCCAGCTAGTTTTGGAAATCCAGCGTTGGTATATCCTGGTTAGGCATGTAAGCTTCTAAGCAGTCCGATTCTTCCTGGTTTTCTGTGAAATTGCTGATGTTGATTTTAACCTTGTTTCTCTTTTTAGGCCCCACTTTGTTGTTTTTGCCGTTATGGCTCCGATACCACTTATTAAAAAAGGAGAGGGATAATACAGAAGAATTGAGAGGAATGTAAGTTGGGGAGAATTGGAGAGAGAGTTAGAAAAGATATTCTAATTTCATACCCAAATCGTTCGTAGTACACATATTATATATAATCGCAAAAGTAACGAAGTAACGGTTATATGACCGTTACTCAAAAGTAGGCTTCCGTAGTCGGCCCAATACCCTTAATCGATCTTGTGATTAATTATGAGTTTTGCTATCCAATGGCCCAAGTCTTCTTCCTTCTTCTGTTGATTCTTCGATCATGCTCTTGGAAAATGCTTCCTCTTCTGATTCCGTAATTCCTGTGAGATGAGAGATAGTTAGAAGATTTAAAGATGGTTTCGTGACAGTATCAATTTGCGTGCTGAATTTTCTCTTTGATTTCTGAATGTTCCATGGGCATTCTGTTTTCTTTGACTGATTTTGGAGAGATTGAGATGGAAAATTAGAATTTCATTGCCGGATTGAATGTATCTAGGGTTTCGATGGGTAATTCAAAATTCGCCCGATTAGTTTTTCATGTTTTACATTGGGATGGAGGTTTTGTTTTCAATCGGATTTCGATTCTTGATTAAAATTCTTATACTTCGCGGAGGCTTGGAATTCTGGAGCTTAGTTTAAACTGGGCACTATCTTCATCGTTTTTTGTCTAAATTGGGAAGAATGAGATTGAGGTCTGTTTTTAGCCAAATTTCTGTGTGTTTTTTGTCTAAACTGCTTCAACGCGAATGCAGAATGAGAAAATGGATAGAAATGCAAGTTATACAAGGAACAGAGAGACAAAGGCCCTATTTCTGAGCAGCTACAAGATGTAAGAATCTGTGTTAAACATATAATAAAACTATTATTTTCCTACTTGCTTTTGAGTTCCATTGTTGAGCTGATGATGAAAACTGTCTTGTGCATGGATATGTTGGAGTTTGATGAGCATCTTATCTTGAAGTTTGTGTCATTCTTTCCTTATGTAATAATGATTCAAAGCTTGATTGCCCTTTACTTCCTTTCATCATTGCTTTTTCCTAAGAATGCGTCGGCAAGAAACATTACTCTTTTTAAACTAAATGACACATGTAGCTGATCTCATGTTGCTCTATTTTACAAAATGCCACAAATTGTTAGATTGCTTTGTATTGGTATAAGAAACTCTAGTTATACTCTGAAACTATAGGTTTTTGTTTTGTTTTTGTGATCATTGTTTAAATTATACAGTTTAAACTATGATCTTTCGGTGTGCCAACGTGAATACGTTGACGTGGCAATAATAGATGTGTTGGTTTTCGACGCATCTAAAATATAAATATAAATAATATACATATATGTTTGTTTTTTCTTATAAATAATAATTAGAATAAAAAAATCTTAAATATGATACCGAAATTTTACAATAAAATTTTTAATATGCTATATAAAAAGAGATATATTTTATATATTAAATAAAAGATAAAAATAATAAATAGAACTTTAGAATTTAGATAATTATAACATATAAGCTTTTAAACTATGAAGATTGATTAAGAAATAAGTAATGCTTGAAAAATAAATATAATTAAAATGTTTTTTTGTAATATTTATTAGTTAAAAATATTTATTTAATCATAAACAAATGATAAGAGTTATTTTATTGATGTTAAGCCCTAAGGTTCAAAATTCAATATTATATCAAAATAATTTATAAGATAATATAAAACAAAGTCAAATATGTGATATTAAAGAAATCTTGAAAACAATCATAAAAATATATTTTTTAAAAAAATATATATTTAGACGCATCGGTGCTTCTCGTATGCGCATTGGCGCATCAGGCTGCGTCGGACGAGGGTGCGGTACACTCCCCGGTGCATCGGGACATCACAGGTGTGAAGTAACTAAACATATTACACATTTAAAAGACTTGAAGAAATCATTACGTGATGTTATCTTACATCATCAACTCCAACAACCTGATTGTTTGGACTTACAAATTGAAATGAACCCAACCAGCTACAATATCATACTAAAATTATAGAATTTGATCGAAATTATGATGGAATATTATAAAACAATGGGATTTGAAATGTGGTCATACATTTAACAGACTTGAGAAAGTCATCATGTGACACTTTCATATCAAAATGTTAGATAAGTCCTCAAATCCAACTACATGAAAGGTTTGGATTTGTAAATTGAAATAAACTAAACCAACTTAGATACCGCATGTTGCCTAAGAGTTTGTAAGGGAGTTTGACATGTGCTTTTACAATTATTAGCTTAAAATGTACTTTTCCAATTATTTTACGATGCAGAAATGAGAATAAAACATACAAAAAATTTTACGTAGAACTCGAGTACAGTGAGAAAATCACATACCACCACCGATCAATCCACTATCAACGAAAGAATCTCAGTTTACAACCACAAGAATTATCGAGTTCTTATGCAACTTAAACAAATCAACAAACGTAGTTCTACATAACCTTTGCAAACTATGTTCTCCTATGCTCCCACAGTGATTTGTGATAATGATTTGATGATATCATATATATAGTCTATACACTAGACTTTTAGGGTTAAAACTCATTTACTCTTTTGTCGATCCCACTCTAGTGTATCACTGAAGCGCTACCACTCTCAAGGCTAGATTCTAGTATCGAACGTCGCACTTGATGAAAAACGATAAATGAAGAAGATAAATTTTATTGATGAGAACCGATATAATAGTCGTATTCAACATAATACAAAATGAAAACGATTATATTATTTATAGAAGAAAACAATATATAAGTATTTAATGTTTTCTTGATTTATTCAAAAATCATCTTCATCAATTTTGGTAATTCACATTATTCTTTCCAAAGATTGAACATCTTTCTTGATTAATGATTTGACTCGATCACTTTTAATTGAATGAAATCATTTCCTTTATTAGTACTAATGTGATGACCATCACTCTTGAGGTCCATTGTCCTTCGGTACTATCACATCGGATATTTCTTGCTGAAAGATGAATAATTCATGTGAGATACGTATATGGATATTGTGTGTTGAGCATGCTTTGACATATATGGCTAAACAAGGAGTACTTTGTTAGTAGATAATGTGAAGTGAGAAGAGATTTGTCTGGTGTTGCTTTATTTTTTGTTCTTTTTTCATCGAATGAAGTTAAGTGATGGTGTGATTGTTGTGTTCTTTATGGGACAATATGCATCTGAGTGGTGGCCCAAAGGCATAACCTCTATGAATTTCATCTTCTCAATATGACAAAAACCTATACCAATACGACTAAACACATCATCTTTTCCTCTCAATCACCTGGTCCCATTTCGCTGCGCATGCGCCCTCCCTTTATTATTTATTACTTTTCAATTTATTCCTCCATTTTTTCAAATGTTTTAAAAACCCATCTATATATTGCATAACATCGGTATTCATATATGTATCGAAATAATAAAATAAAATAAATTATTAAATTAAAGAAGATATACAGTTTTTTAGTCATTCTCAATTATTTATATGTTTTTAATTTGAAAAAATTAGAATAAAAAATTGTAAAACTTTAGTATTTATTTTTTCCTAAATCTAACGAGTAGATTTGACTCGATCCGCTCAAAACATATACCCTTCAAAAATTAGAAATGATGCGTCCAAAATTTCTAGGATACTAGAAATATAAAACATTGTATTTTTTGCATCTGTAAAAATTAGGTGGCACTTATATTTTTATCGGCACCATATTTTCATGTATAAATCTAGTTTTTTCTGGTTTGAGACGAAAAATAAATGTTTTGGTACTGTGTATATCATCATTATCGGATATACTGGTCCGGAACCGAACGAAATTTCCGGATCAATATGGAATTGATTTTTTGTTCTTGATCATTGTTTTAAAAACCGATAAAAGTATATTGGATATATATCGATTATACTGAATTTGAATTGAATATCTATCGTAAAAATAAATTAAATTATTACCCTAGAGAAAATACATGATTTTTTATTTTCAATTTATATTGTTGTTACTTTCGAAAAGATAATATAATTTTTTGATACAAATTTCATCTCTTTTTTTCCGAGTCAAACAACTAGATCCGACTCGACTACCTTAAAACTTATACCGGTTGATATTTTAAATATCGATTAAAATCGGTGTGATCGAACATTTTGGTATACCGGGTTGGTATATAAGAAATTTGAAGTGCTTTAGACATTATAAATTATGTATCTCAGTTTTTTTAATCTTGTTAATTTTGGTTATTGACAAAATTACTCCTGAAATGTGATATGTTTACGTATAATTTGTTTGTTTGGTTAATCTTTTTAAAATTAATGTGTGGTGAGATGTGATGAGGTGTGGTTAGATATGATGATTGTGAAATTTTATATATGTTTGGTAAAATACTGATATTATGATCGTGATTTATATAAAAATACTAATATATCCTTATATATAAAAAATAATAAATATAATTATATTATAATTAATAGAAATAAGTGTAAAATGGTATTTTCCAAAATCACGATATGGCCACAATTGGTTTTAACTATTGTGATGAAATCGTGATTTTTTAACGATTATCACATCGCAATTAAGCTTGTATTTTGTTTACCATAAAAAAATCACGATTTGATGATCTCACCGTACTTTCAATCGCCGAACCAAACAAACCCGTAAATTTGCTCGATATTTTTAACTACCTATAACTTTAGTTTTACTCCTTCAATTTTTTTTAATTCGTAATTTACATACTTTATCTAAAAAAGACCACAAACTAAATACATCAACTATGTATTGTTGTCGATTTTTGGTTCTTATTGAAGAAATTGCCTCTAAAATTTTATATATTTTATCATTACTTACTCGTCATAGAAATATATATTTAGTTCTTTTAAATTTCGAGATTTTCGATTTACTTAATTTATTTTATTATTAAGATCTATGAAATTAACTATATTTAGAAATACGAGCAATAACATAAAATATATAAATTTCATGGATAATTTTCTACATATTGATCAAAATTAAAAATAGTAAAAAGTTGATGTAATTAATATATAGGGTACGTTTGGAACAACGTTTGACAAATAGCGGTGAAGTGAAATAACTGTACTGTGCTGTGAGGTGAACTAATCGTAATTTTAAAAAACTGTTTTTGAAACAGCGGTGCAGTGATCGTGATGTCATAAAATGACTTTTTGTCCTTATTTTTAAATAATTGTTTATAACTTAAAAAGTATATTTTCATATTATTTTATGATAAATTCGTTATTTCAAAATTATATTTTTAAATTGTTATATATATTTTTATACTTTGAACACGTAATTGATAGAATATAAGAAGTTATTGATCAAAATTATTTTTTTAAAAAAATAAAATATAATTTATCAAGGGTAAAATTGACATTTGACAGATGTGTTCTAGTGGCCGTTGGGTTAACCCAGCTGTGAACTCACCGCTGTTTTCTGTGGTCACACGAACGCAGTTATTAATGATGTTTGGTAAAAATAGAATACAACTACGGTACGTTCACCGCACCGGACGGTGGACTGGGTTTCCAAACATCACCATAGTGTTTCTAGATTAAATATATAGACTGTGAATTTAGAAAACTTGAAAAAACTGAAATTGAAATTTATATTAGTTATCGAGAAAAATGTGTATTTGGTCCATAAAATTTCGTGAATTTAACAAATTTGGTCTCCAAATTTTAAGTCTCCATCCGTAATCCCCACATTTGATTGTTTTGGCAAAAATAATTCAAATATTTACATATTTGGTAAATTCAATATTCATATAGCGAATTTAGTCCCCAAGATTTGAGTATCAATTTTGTCATACACATTAAACTTTTAGTACTAATTTTGCCAAAAAATCAATATTCATGGACTAGTTTTGCCTTCAAAACTTTGATGACTAGATTTGTTAAAATTGAGATATATTGTATCAAATTTGTCAAATAATATAAATTCTTGAGCTTTAAATGTCATTCGCGTGAATAAATTATGGGGTTGTTTGGTTTAGTTTTTCAAAATCATGCTGAGGTGCGGTGATCGTACCGTGCGTTGAGATGACCTTAATAATTATGATCGAGATTTAGAAAACTGTTTGTAAAAACTACGGTGATTGTACCGTGATTTTAATAAAATGTATATTTTAACATTTATATTAATATATTTATTGTATATGAATATAAGCCAAATAAAAAACAACCGAACTCTGAAATTTTCAACCAAAATAAACAATGGGAAGAACAACCGAAAAGAAAAAAATGGAAGAAAAACCAAAAAGAAATTCATACAATCGAATACGTACCTTGTAATAATAAATCTAAAAATATAGAACCACAATTTTGGTTTGGTTTTAATTTAATTAATTGCACTTTGAAGGGTAATTTTGGAATTTATCAAATCATGGTGGATTGGTCATACGTATAAAGGCATGGTCACATGACCTCCATAAACTCCGGTACGATCACCGCAATTGCACAGACTGTTTGGTTATGTAAAATAAAATTACGATGGGGTGATCGCATCACAACGATCACCATGAAACCAAACAACCCCTATAGTTAATGTTGGTGATTTTACTAATATACCAACATAATTTGAAGGAATATTTTAAATAATATTGAGTGGTATATTTGAAAATCTGCTCCAAATATATATGGAAGTATATTGTCGGATAAAGACTGAGATATAATAAGTTTCATTACAAAACTATATTTTAAGACAAAAGAAAACAAAAGAATGAAAAGACATGACTAAGATGTCCAAAGACAAATATGGAGATAATTCATATTGTACCAACCTTTTTTTGAATAATAATAAATTTTATTATTATTATTATTGAGAAAATGACGTAATTGATCCCTAATGTTTAAAATAGTGTAAAGGCGATATCCCCAAAGTTTGTAAATTGCGTGAGAAGCTCCCGAAGTTTCAAAACCGTTCAAAAATGACCCTCGGATGAATAGTAACGGTTTTTGTCTTTTTTCGTATAAGTGGTTTTGATAATTTATGTGTTATTTTTAAAATTTTCAAAGTTTGGAGATATAGTCATAACATATTTTTTAAGGTTAATAAATCAAATATAAACTTTGGGGACGTTTAAAATATCAACGAGTATAAGGGTCAAATATAAACGATTTTGGAAGTTCAGGGGCCAACCACACAATTCTTAAACTTTGAGAGCACAATATTTACAACATTTAAAAGTTTAGGGACCAACCGCGCACATTATATTAACTTAGAAAATTTCGTATATAATTTATAAACTTTAGGGACAATAATTTTACAGTATTATAAAATTTAAGGAAAATTACAAAGAGTACTCTATTACTATTATTATTATTATTATTATTATTATTTACTTGTTTATTTATTATATTGAATAAAAAAGATAGAGGGGGAAACTGAAGAAGGCGGGGGGACAGAAAAGTACTTTGCGTGTAATTTCACATGGGCTGTGGGTGCGATTGCAATTTCACACTCATTCAATCATTGGGGGCAAATTTCATTCCTCAACATAATATTTGAAAACTGTCGGGGTCAAATTACTATTTATTAAAATTATTATTTAAGAGTAAATAGCGGTGATCGGGCCCACGTGATTCTTAACGGTAAGATAAATGGGCCCTACACGGCCGATTTGGCGGGATCTCCGCGTGACATGGCGGTGACTCACGGCCCACTATTTCTAACACGTTCCCATTCACGCTCACGGAGCCAAAATATAATATAATTTGTAACATTTATTCAAATTCGTGTAAATTATTAATGCGTTATATTTTCGAATCATCATTTTCTAAAATAAATAAAATTAAATTAAACATGTAATATATTCTATCGTTAAAAAATCACGATTTAATCTTCACTCGCACTCTAATTTATTTCACATACTCGTGTCGGAACCAGTCGTATTCTTCAACTCGTTCCACTCTTCACACAAGTAACGTCATTAATTTGATTCGTTCTTTGTAGGAGCAATTACTTATGTGCTCTCACCATTTTAGTCATATATTTGTTAATTATTTGTGCAATCGATGTTAGAACAAAAAATATATATTTTTGGGGAGGTAATGAAATTGATTAGAGTCACTCTTTTTTTATGAAGCTAAATTCTCTTGTATAATAAATTATGAAAATATTTGTAGTTATGGAATATTTATTTTTGCGATCATCAACATATTTTATCATCTGTTTCGTCTTTGTTTTTTAATTTGATATTAGAGAAAATTCGATTCTTACATTCGTAATGAGTCTCTCTTATTAGTCGATATCACATAGCTAAAAACAGTTATGAAATTATTGTAATTTGAAAATTTACTATATTTACACATAATACATTATCTTTATTATTATTTATATATAATAGTATATTATTATTTTATATAAATAATATTGTGATAAAATTTTACCAAATAAATTAAAATAATTTACTATATTGTATCTTATTACAACTCAATTAAAAAGAGTTAAACTAAAAAAACACATCATGTCTTAGATGCATTAAAGTGCCTTAATATTCTTTACAATTTGGAATCTGAAATCAAAACCATCGATTTCATGGTTCCGATTTGGTTCGAATCCTAATTCCTTCAGGATCTAAATATCTATCATGAACCCGCCATAGAACAATCCTACTTATAATCTTTGCAACACCAATTTTTCAATTTTTCACATTCTCCTGTGTCGAATTCTCCGACTCTTGACACTTGATATAAAACGACTCTTCAATTTGATTTTTTTCTTCATAGAAAACGTATCTTATGTGCTTTCACGACTTTTTTATGTTGTCGATCTACTTGTGAATTTTTCGTGCAAGCGATGATGAATCGAAAAATGGTTGTTTTTTGGAAGATGGTAAAACCGACGAACAATATTCATTTTTTATAAGTTAACTCTTATTTTATAATAAATTGATAAATATTTGTAGTTTTAAACTTAGAGTTTATACAACTTTCTACAAATTCTAACAATTATTATTTTTAATTTGCTTTTATTTAATAATTTCAGCCGAGTCAAAAATCCGACTCTTATACTCTTGTCGAGTCATGTTGAGTCGCATCGAGTCGGTGCCGTATATGTTATAATCTTAATATTATTAAAAATGATAAAAAAAAATAATTTCAATCATAGTAAACAATATTTTAATAGCTGTCTGCAATTTTTTAAAAAAGTGAATAGTTTTTTTCCTTTTATCGGATGTATATGAAAAAATCTAGATTGTGATCTAAAAATCGATATCGGTTATCATCGATCAAAATAAAATTACCATTTGATTTTATATATTATTCTAATATAACTTGTCTCATTAAAAATGGCAATTAATGATGACATAGAGATGTTGTCATACACACCAGACAAGACAAAGCGTGTGCATAGAAGTAATTAATGACTAATAACATACGACGTCGTATTCAAAATTATTTATATTTCTTTAATATAAATAATTGTTGTTAAAAAGTAGCACATATATCTAATTTACTTTAATAAATAATTATTACAACAATTGCGCTTCACAATACTTACATTCTATAATGAAAAATTTATTTGCCGTATTTGCCCGTTTTTATATTAAATGTATTTTGCTTATTTTTTTAAAAATAATAAGTATTTAGATTTACAATTGTATATTGGGCATGGTAGTCANGATGGAGGTTGAGCTTATAACACCAATTGCTTGTGAACAAGGTATGAGATTTGCCATTAGAGAAGGTGGTAAAACTGTTGGTGCTGGTGTTATTCAGTCCATTATTGAATAGACAGACGATTATGTTGTTATTGTAACCTTGAACTTTTTTTGCTTCAACCTCTTTTTCTTATGGATTCGATATTTTGCTCTTGCAACACGTTTTTGTCATGATCAAGGATGCAGTGTCCGTTCTGACATGGAACGTGCCCATTTTTTTGTGTCGCTTTAGTAAAGTTGATTCCAAATTTAACAACTTCAGCTTTGAAACAATTGGTTTGTTTGGTTCAGTTTTTTAAAAATTGCGGTGTGGTGAGATATGATGATCGTGAATTTTTAAGTATGTTTAGTAAAATTGTAATATTATGATTGTGATTTATGTAAAAATACTAATATACCTTTATATATATAAAATAATAAATATAATTATATTATAATTAATAGAAATAAGGATAAATGAGTCTTTTTTCAAAATCACGATGAGGCCACAGCTGGTTTTAACAACTGTGATGATATCGTGATTTTTTAACGATTATCACATCGCAATTAACCTCATGTTTTGTGCACATTATAAAAATCAGGATTTCAACATCTCACCGCACATCACCGTTGTTTTACTGGGTACCAAACAAACCCAATGTTCATTGGAGTGTGGCGTTCAATATTTTGTTTATTATATTATAATTTATTTATTAATCATATCTTACATTATTTTTATTTTCAAATATTTTTTATTTATGATTTCCATTTTTGCCCCCAAAATATTGTAACGGTCTCATGTCAACTTAACTTAACACACCACAGTCGTCTCCTTTATCCGGTACGCTAGGGTTTTTGTTCTTCGGACCGCGTTGATTACGTTTCACAAGGATTGAAGTACAACTGATCGTTCTTTAGATTATCCTTCTCGGTAGCGGTTCCCGTGTCCTCTTTCTCTACATTGGAGATTCGTTTCCTTCTATTGTTTTGGAATTTGCCTTCATTGTTACGTAGTTTTTATATTTTTGAACTTATATCGAGAGCAGTTATAGAGCACTTGTTTTTTGTTTTGTTGATTTCCGGAATTCTTGTTCTTCCTAATGTGGGCTAAGCGTTAAGCCCATATCCGATAAAAGTCCAAAAATGGATGGAATGGAATAGGCCCAATCCATCGGCAGAAACAGTTCTAACTGCTTCAGTAAGATTACAAAAGAGGCATGTCAACTGCCATCAGTTTTTCCCAGAAGGAAATACAGAGAAGATCAAAAACCGAAAGACGAGAGCAATCAGGCTTATGCAAATACAGTGAAGACTCATCTTCGGATCAGGGGAGAAGAGATCTACATTCATTCTTCGGGTGAAGAGTATAGCATAGATTGTCAATTTCGTGTTCTTGTTCTTGTGAGTGAAATACCTCACAAAACTGTAATCTGTATAGCTGTGATAGTGAATTGAGGACAGTAAAAGTCCTCCGTGGTTTTTCTCCGGGTTCACTCCGGTTTCCACGTAAAGCTTATCGTGTCAAAGCAAAGATTAAAGATTACTCAGAACCTGTACCTCAATCGAAGCCGAAAAAGTATTGCGGCATAGGCTAACACCTAATTTAATTTCGGTTGTTTGGTCTTTTGTTTCACCATTTCACGTGTCGTTTTGCTATGTTTGGAAAATGGGGTTTTCATGTTTAAATTTGCACGGGAGTTTGATGAGATTTAGTTTTTTTTTTCATGTGATAATTTTTATTTTTTGTTGTTGATGATGATTGTTTAAGGGTGCGAAGCGGTTCCTCTTATTGGTGGCATTGTTATATGGGCTTCCTCGATTATGTTCGATTCCTTCTAGCTGCTGCTGTTTGGGGTGCTACATACACATTAGTTGCTGTGCTTAAAATCTGCTGTTGCTCTTGTATTCGAGTATTCTGCAGTTGACAATTCAAATATTCAAAATAGATACTAAGATAGTAATGGGCTATGCGCAACTGGTTACTGGACCAGTGAGCAGTGGGAAGGTGACTTGAATTTTATTTTTAAAATTGTTCTTTGAGATAAACAATTTGTGTTTTTGAGAGTTCTGTCTGTATACAGATTAACAAAACATACTATGAATGTTGACTGCAGTCTACGTACTGTTCCAGCGTGTCTCAGCATTGTGAAACTATTGACCGCTCAATTCATTTTGTAAATTTGGATCCGCTGCAGATAATTTCAACTACTCTGTTGCCATGTGTGAGCATCAAGAAGTCATTTTTTTGTTCTGATTTTGAAGTGTTGACCATGTTCTAAATTTATTTTTAATATAAATTTTCATTTGCAGATATTAGGGACCTCATTAATCTGGATGATGTAATGGAAGAAATTGGATTAGGTCCAAATGGTGGCCTTATTTATTGAATGGAGTATTCAATTGAGCTGTATCTTGAATTTTGGAATCTTAACTGTTTTCAAGACATCTTGAGGAAAATCTGGATGATTGGCTTACGGAAGAGTTGGATAATTACCCTGACGATGACCAATTAGTTTTTGAATGCCCAGGTACATTTAATTTTCCATGTACCTTTTTATTGGCATTAGAAAGTGGTAACCTTCCGCAGTAGTTCTTTTCAATTGAGCGGCAGTGAATTGCAAACAGTAGTTCTTTTCAATTGAATGTCTTTATTTACATCTGTGTACTCATTATGTTTTCTTCTGACGTTAATTTCTGATTCATCAATTATCTGATAAGATATGTAGGCCAAATAAGCAAGGGCTTATGAACTTTGTGGAGCATTTTAGTCGTAAAAATTTCAGTGTGTGGGCTGTTTGATTCACATCTAGTTTATTATTTGAGTTTTTGCTGTTTAGTTTATTTCATAAGTGGTTGCATTTGTATGGCTTCACTGTCAGCAATAGTTCAGCTTGAGCTACCTCATGTTAATATTATATGGTGTCAAAATAGTAGATATTGAGAAAAGTGGGTTCTATTAACAACGTAAGAAAGAATCTTGGATGGTCCGTTTGTATTGTAGCATGAAGAATATATGTTATTAGTACATTGTACAGGTGAATTTTTAGCTCTCATTTCGTATTTGCTGTTTCTCTAAATCAACTTTTGTTCTTTATTCATTTACGTTTGAAAAATGACAAAAAGGAAGGTAAGGTAAGTAGTTACTTAATTAGTTCCAGCATTTTATTTATTCGTACTGAATATTGGTTTTTTAATACATCTTCGTTCACTCGCTATATTGATATTTATTATACAATAGTCCCTAAATCAACTTTTCTTCTTCATCTTGTTTACTTCTACTAACCAGTTTGTGTTCAATTATTTGACTTCTGGTGTTCAGTCCAGGTGGCTAGCTTAGCAAGGCACTAATTTGAATGTCAAAGCTTCAGCACAAACCATATTCATTTATCTGCCAATATATATATTAATTCTAACAAAAAAACCCTAATAAAATGGGCTGCAAACTCACTAGGATGGGCATGTCGGGCTTGGGTCAACACAAGATGCCTTGTTGTGTTTAAGCTTGATATTCCTACAACTTTGTCGGGTTGTTCTGACACTGCTGATGGGCCTCTAATCTTAGTAAAAAAATGGTTTCCTCAATAGGGGATGCTTCTGGAATATCTGAATTTCCGCCCAAATTAATTTAGAAAGTGCGTCAATCTACATCAATTATCCATTTCAATAAGCCTTAATAAAATGGGTCGCAAACTCACTAGAATGGGCCTATCAGACTGTTGATTTGGCCCAACACAAGATACCTTGTTGTGTTTAAGCCCAGCATTCCGACAACTTTGTCGGGTTGTGTCGACAATCCTGAAGGGCATTTAATTTAAGTATTGTTGGGCTAAGATTTTTTTATCTTTGGGCCACCATTTCGATAGGACCTAACAAAATGGGCCGTACACTAACTAAGATCGGTCTATCGGACTGTCGGGCTTGGGCCAACCTCAAGATGCCTTGTTGTGTTTAAGCTCGTGATTCCGATAACTTTGTCGGGGTTGTGCCGACAGTCATGATGTGCCTTGAAAATTTTATTGTTGGGTCTCCATTTCGATAAGTCCTAATAAAATGGACTGTAAACTAACTAGGATGGGTCAGTCGGATTGTCGGGCCTGGGCCAACACAAGATGTCATGTTGTGTTTAAGTCCGGCATTCCGACAACTTTATTAGAGCTGTGACGACAGTTCTAATCTTAATAATGTTGGGTCGAGAAAATCTTATTGTTGGGCAAATATTTCGATAAACCCTAACAAAATGGGCCGCAAACTCACTAGGATGGGCTTGTCAGATTGTCGGGCTTGGGCCAACACAAGATGCCTTGTTGCGTTTAAGCCTGGCATTCCTACAACTTTATCTGGGTTGTTCCGACATTGCCAATGGGCCTCCAATCTTAATAATTTTGGACAGAGAATTTATTTGAGTCTCCATTTCGATAAGCCCTAACCAAATTGGCCGTAAATTAACTACGATGGGCCTGTCGGATTTTCGGGCCTGGACCAACACAAGAAGCCTTGTAGTGTTTAAGCATGGAATTCCGACAACTGTCGGGGTTGTGCCGACAGTCATGATGGGCCTCTAATCTTAGTAATGTTGGCCAATAAATTCTTATTTTTGGGCTGCCATTTCGTCACTAGGATGTGCATGTCGGACCTATTGGCACAACCTCGACAATTGTCGGAGTTCCGGGCTTAAACACTACAAGGCATTTTGTGTTGTCCCTTACCCGGCAGTCTACCAGGCCCATGAATTTTCAACCCACTAAGGTAGGCCTTATTGAAATGGCAGCCCAAATATAAGGAATCTTCGCCCCTAATAATACTAAGATTCAGCAAAAATTGGCCCATCGGGACTGTCAGCACAACCCCCAACAATGTGTCGGACTGCCGGGCTTAAACACAACAAGGCATTGTGTCGCCCCATGCCCGGCAGTATGTTCGGCCCATATTAGTGCATTTCAGCCCGTACTGACAGGGCTCAACAGAATGCTGGACCAAAAATAAGTAATTTCTGGCCCAATACTACTTAGCCATTAGGACTATCGGCCCAACCTTAACAAGGTTGTCAAAATGCGGGCTTTAAATCAACAAGGCTTGGTGTCGCCCTAAATAAGACAATTTCAGTATTTGTGACCATGTCGATCCGTTACCGACAGTCAAATCGGTTCAAAATAAAAACATAGTTTGAATCAATTCTTCTGTTCATTTTGTCCGCCAATCAGGATCTGTGCCATTTATAATGTTGAGAAATCACATCAACATAAATCACAGCTTTCAAAAAATTGTTAACACCAAACTAATTCTTTTAACCTATTCCACTTTTTAAAAACAGTAGGTAGATGAATACTTCTTTTTCAGAAGATGGCTATAAAAACAAGCGTATTAAACAATACAACATTCCGTCCCCTAAGTTATTTTCATACTTCACAAAAAACCTGCACATTACACACTAATTAGTAATTCCATTTCAATTCAAAAACCAGATTGGTGTTCAGAAACTCAGTACAACACAGATAAATTGCCTATCTATTTCACCTGAAAACACGTAGAAACAATTTTGAGCTTTGTTTCTTAATTGAATTCTAACATAAACAACATAGTATGCCGCCGAAAAAATGGGAATGCATACAAATCACTTGCGCGGGATTATTGCAAATGAAAAATGGATTAGCTACAAGTCATTCAACAGGAAAAATGAAAGTTTTGGGTTTTAACACTACAAGTCATGGGTACTGATAAATATAATCAAACAACTAACCATAAACATGTCATTCACATTATCTGTCAGCACATCGATTGGGTATGAACCTGTTCATAGCACCCAACTTCGCTTCCAACTATGCATTCATTGATACCTGTAGATGTTGATTATAACATTTACAAGCATCTAGAAACAATAGTGATTTAATTCTCTAATGTCATTCGAGAGAAAAGGAAGAATTCTAAAAAATACAAATGCAATCAGAAGAGCAAAACGTCAGGTATTTTTTTCGCTGGACATATAAACAATTCCAAAGATTAGTGCAAACGCTTATTGTACAAAGCATGATTATAAATGCTGCATTAAGGCTTTTATGCAAAGAAAATTTGAAAGCTAACAAACTATTCAGGTAGTTTACTGATTCACTGCAGACGGTATCCACGCCCCAATATCATAACGAATTTTTTTTCTAATGGAATGAGGCCAATTCCAATAGCCGCTAAAGATAATCACATTCATCATTCGACAAATTTCTACAAACTCATTCCATGTTAATAGAATTTCTCAATTAGCGTTAAACTGATTAAACCTCAAGCCCTTTTTGAAAATTGCTCATCCGTTTCGCTCCACGTATTACGTTTTTTTCCAATACTGCATANAAGAAATAAGCAAATTACCTTTGTTATCATGTATTTCGCTTATTGCCAATATCAGTATTCAATAGTCCAACATATTAAATGTTGCATTATCATTGGATAGATTACAACTAGTTCAAAACATTTTGCAACTGCTATTCACTGTACATTGTCAATCCCCACCCTCACCACCAATAAAAATGACTAAAAATTCCTCTTCTATGATGATATTAGGATGACAAACAACTACAGAAGAATATTAACTCAATGTAGTATTATCAAAGGATAGATTATAACTAGTTCAAAATTCATTTTACAACTGGTATTCCCTGCACACTGTCAATCCCAGTCTCACCACCAATAAAAAGGACTCAAAATTCCTCTTCTAAAATGATATTAGGATGAAAACCAACTACAAGATGAATATCAACAACTTATACAACAATCAAAGAAATCATTTTGCTAACAAAAGGTAGAATTTAGGTATTAAATGTCTTAAACCTGTTCTTCCCTGTAAGCGCTATTTTCAATAACTTCATAATCAAGGCTCTCCACAGTCCCAACTTTGTTTTCCTTAAAACCGCCTATCAGCTCATGGACGGCAGTGTTGTCTGGATGAGCATCGGAGTTGGGAAGACGCGACCACAGCCTAATACCAATTAATTTTGGTATTAATGTTTCAAAATCCTAATACCAATTAATTTCTCTAACAAATGGAAGGGAGAAAGAAAGAACCTGAGTCAGCAAAGCAAGCTGTTCAACTCCAAAGAACATCGACGAACGAACGGTGCAAGAGGGGTGAAGAGGGGGAAGCTCTAACCTGTGATCCTTTTTCTCCGGCGAAAAACTACCAGCGGCGAGGATACAGGGGTGAGTTCGGTGAGTTTGTGAAGAGGACTTCGACAGGTTAAGAACGAAACCCCAGAGTTCGGCCACTTGGGAATGAAGTCGCGAATAACTTAACAAAAAGTTAACGGAGTTAGGGTTATTTGGGGACTGATTTTGCCCAAATTTTAAAATTTTGGGGACCAAATTTGTTAGTATGTGTAAACTTTGGGGATCGGTATTGCCAATTTTAAAGTTTGGGGGGTGGTATTGCCTTAATATTAAAACTTTGGGGACTTAATTTGCCGAATTGTTAAACTTTGGGGACTAAATTTGTCAAAAAAATCAAACTTTGGGGATTAATTTTTCCATTTCAAACATTGGGGACCAAATTTGCCAAAATGTTGAAAGATTGGGGACCCAAAAGACTATTTTCTCGTAGGACAACAATGATCATGAAATAGCCAACATCACCAACAGTCAATTACAGTCCCTCCTACAAAGGATTCCAACAGGTCATACTCTTCCACCAACTGATAGCACAGTAGAAGCATCGGACAGCTTTGCAGGTAATATTTTATCTCAATCCAACACACAGTGGATAATCGATTCGGGTGCAAGTGAACACATGTGTTCAAATCTTGCCCTCTTTAGTAAGATTTCCCCTACAAACATAACAGTAAAATTTCCAAATGGACACACTACATTCGTCACAAACTTAGGCACTGTCATATTAAATTCAAAATTAATTTTAAAGGATGTTCTTTATGTTCCCACATTCAAGGTTAATTTGATTTCGGTTCATAAATT
Source organism: Utricularia reniformis (assembly GCA_009725065.1). NCBI lineage: Eukaryota > Viridiplantae > Streptophyta > Magnoliopsida > Lamiales > Lentibulariaceae > Utricularia > Utricularia reniformis. Next base: position 31,193 of record RWGZ01001047.1, on the reverse strand, counting down.
AATTTTGGATAATCATGTTGATATCACTTTTCGTACTTATGATTGTGTATTTCAGGAATCGTCTACAAAGATGACGATTGGTACGGGTAGAACATTCAAAAATCTCTACTTGCTTGATCAATTCCCGACTTCTCTACCCGTTTTGGATAAAACACTATCTTTTAAATTTTCGAATCCTGCATTGAACATTATGAACAATTTGTACAATTTAAATTCAAATAATCCACATGTTTTACCTAATGTTTTTTATGTTTCTTTTGATATTTGACATCATCGTCTAGGACACGTTTTACATGATGCAATTGCACACATCACTAAGCATGATTCTCGTATTTCAAGCATGAAAAATAAGGTTTGTCTCACATGTCCACGGACAAAGCTTAAAAGGTTGCCTTTTCCAATTTCAAGTACACCTAGTACACATTCATTTGACATCATTCATATTGACACTTGGGGTCCATACCGTGAAAAGACTCATCGTTTTTTTCTTACCATTGTTGACGCATTTTCTAGATGTACTTGGACATATCTTTTGAAACACATGCATGAAGCTTCACACATCATTCCTATGTTCATTCGCATGGTCAAAACTCAATTATCTACAAACGTCAAAATTCTCCGGAGTGACAATGCCCCGGAATACAACATAGAAAATTTTTTCTCGGAAAATGAGATTATTCATCAAACCACTTGTGTTGAAAGTTCTCAACAAAATGGGAAAGCGGAACGAAAACACCAACACATTCTTAATGTGGCTCGTGTTTTATTGTTCCAAAACCATTTACCCATCCGGTTTTGGGGACAAGCCATCTTGGCTGCCACACATTTGATCAATCGCATTCCTGTCACATGTTTAAATAATGTTTCTCCTTATGAAATTCTCACGAACAACACACCTACTTATGCTCATTTGCGTGTTTTTGGATGTCTATGTTTTGCTTTCTCGTTAAAATGCAATCGTACAAAATTTGATTCACGTGCACGAAAATGCATATTTCTTGGATATCCTGCCCAAACTAAAGGTTATGTTGTTTTCGATTTAGACACACATTGCCTTTTTATATCTCGAGATGTTGTGTTTCATGAGATATTTTTCCCTTTTTCTCCTAACTATCCGACTAAGTTGAATACACAGGATGTTAGCTTCAATCCAAGTGATGCTGAAAATTGCAAAGAGTTGACTATTCAGCCCCCTCAGCTACAAATTCATGACGAACCCCCTCAGCTCCAAGTGATGCATCACGACACTACATTAGAACATGATCACAATGTAGACCATCAAAATGATAGCGAACATCATCCGACACAAGTCCCCGATCGGCCTCTTCGCGAACAACGAAATAGACGTTTACCTTCATATCTACATGACTTCTATCATGAACTACCAGATTCGAGTACTCACTTCTCAACCAAACATCCTATTGGAAATTATCTGAGTACAACTCGCCTATCTCCATCACTTGTTGCCTTCACCAATGCACTTGATGCTATTATTGAACCTGCTTCTTACCAAGAAGCAGTAGAATATCCAGCATGGAGAGATGCCATGCAGTCTGAGTTGGATTCCCTTGCTGACAACAACACTTGGAAGATAGAATGTATTCCAAAACATCGGCATACAGTGGGTAGTAAGTGGGTCTTCAAACTTAAGCTCAACGCCGATGGCACTATTGAACGACACAAAGCAAGACTCGTCGCAAAGGACTATAGTCAAATACAAGGATTTGATTATGAGGAAACATTCAGCCCTATGGTAAAACATACCACCGTAAGAACATTCTTCTCAATTGCAGTGTCTCAAGGATGGCAACTTCGACAAATTGATGTAAGCAATGCTTTCCTTAATGGCAAACTTGAGGAAACTATTTTCATAGAACCCCCTCCGGGGTATTATCCAAAAGAGGAATGCCCCCCTACTCATAAACTGGTGTGCCGCCTTCAGAAAGCTATCTATGGTCTAAAGCAAGCATCAAGAAGTTGGAATTCAAAATTCACCAAGACACTTATATCTTATGGATTTCGACAAGGAGTTGTTGATCCATCTCTTTTCACTAAACGGCTACCTTCTGGAGAGATCATGGCATTACTCGTATATGTTGACGATATGCTCATCGGATGCAAGAGTACCCTAGCTATTAACCAAACTGTCGAGTTTTTAAAATCAAATTTTCGATTACAGGACCTTGGCCAACCACGGTATTTCCTAGGACTAGAAGTTGCACAATCGAGACATGGTATTATCTTATGCCAAAGGAAATACACTTTGGACATAATAAACCAATACGGAGTCTTAGGATCCAAACCATCATTTACACCGATTGAGATGGGGACCAAGGTAAAGGAAAGAAAATACCAGATGCATCCGCTTATCGAAGATTGGTTGGACAATTAATTTATCTCACTTTCACAAGACCTGAAATCTCATATGCGGTACAAGTCTTGGCACAAAACATGAGCAATCCAGATGAATCACATTTCCATGCCGGAATCCGTGTTCTTAAATACCTTAAAGGATCACCTGGACAGGGAGTATTCTATCTTTCTCATTCTGATCTATTTTTAAAGCCTTACAGCGATAGTGATTGGGCAAAATGCCCAAATACGCGTCGCTCTGTTTCTGGTTTTTGCATTTTTTTAGGTGAAAGTTTGATAAGTTGGAAATCTAAGAAGCAAAGCACTGTGGCTAGAAGTTCTACGGAAGCCGAATATAGGTGCATGTCCTCCACTGCTTGTGAGGTTACATGGATAATCCAGTTGCTTGGCGATTTTGGGATAGCTATCAAGTCAACCGTCCCACTATTTTGTGATAACAAATCGACAATCCTAATTTCAGCAAATCCCATAATGCATGAACGCACTAAGCATTTTGATTTGGATTGGTACTTCATTCGAGAGAAGGTCGAAGACAAGACGATATCAGTGATCTACATCAGTTCTCAAGAACAAATTGCAGATATCTTCACCAAAGAGCTTAGTATCAAACAACACAACAAACTAATGTCCAAGATGAGTATGAAGAACATCCACACTCATCTTGAGGGGGAATATCAAACCACGAAAAACAATTAATAATGGAATTCAATTCCATTATTAATGTGCCGCTCCACTCCCTCTCGGAAGAAGGAACGGTGTGCTGGATTCCGAGATAAGAGTTATTGTCTCGTAGATAGACTAGCAATTCCACTCTTGTATATAGATGCAAAACGTAACAGCAAGAAATAACAATTTTTACCATTATACAGATTCTTCTTCCCTAAGCTTCTGATATACGATATTGATATCAACAATTGAGAGAAATAGAAGAAGAAACGGGCAATCACACACCTAGAGGAAGAATCCCAAATCCCAATCAATAGTATCCTTTGTATCTCTCGTCTTCTCATAACCATTTTATAAGTTACCTGTACAGTTACACTCCTTTGCATCAGTAGTTTTGGGCGTTTGCATTTTGGTTGCTGACTAGAAGGGTCTCCAGTGACCGGTTCTTTCGATTCCTAGACCGGCCTGCTTCCTTCAGCAGCTCAACCAGCCGCTTTTTCTCATCATCCACATCTGGATTTGCTGTCCCAAGCTTCTCTTCTCTCATTCCAACAACAAATTCAAGAACCCCAATCGCTTCTTCTAACCTGTGTTGTAAACTATGGTTAGACACAAGTGATATGATGATCATTGTATCTTTTATACCTTCCCACAGCATCGTATGTTGCAGCCAAATTACTGTAAACTCCGAGTGTATCAGGATGATACTGTCCAGATTCTTGCTCCAATATGGTCCTTGCTTCTTCAAATAACTCCAATGCTTCATTGAAACCATACTGCTGTACACATGCTAGGCCCATTTGGTTGAGTGTGATTCCAAAGAAAGAAGACTTTTTCTCTCCACTAGCACGAAGTTTAGTTGTTGCGCTTTTGAATGAAGAGTATGATTCAGAGTAGTGTCCAAACATGTAATGAATAACTCCCATTTGAGCTTCAATCCCTGCTATTGTGCTTTGCTGTCCAGGAGCATCATCATATATTTTCAATGCTTTCTGCAGAAGCTTCAGAGCTTGCTCGAGCTCATCCATGGACTCGTACAAGGCAGATAGATCTGTAAGTCCACTAGCAATTTCCTCAGGGGCAACTCCAGGAACAGGATGTTCATATATTCTGAGAGCATTCTCACAGTATGATCTTGATTCCCTGAACTTACCTGTTTTATTGTATAACTCAGCAAGCCGCACGAAAACCGAAGCGATGGAAGGATGGTTTTCTCCCTTAGAGGACTTGAGAGCTGTAAGTGCTTTCTGATATGCGAAAACAGCCTCGTCGAATCTGTTTAGTGATAAGTATATGTCTCCAATGCTACAGTCCACAGATGCAACTTCTGACTCATGACCATTTGCTGCCATTGCCATGCTAGCGGTCAAGAGATGCTCAAGAGCTGCATCGTGTTCTCCTTTTGATTCGTAGATCAATCCCATTAGTCTCCGATCAGCTGCCTCCTCAAGTGTAGAAGATGAATCAGTCTCCTTATGAATGTCAATGGCCATTTGACAATGTTTTTGAGCTTCATCAAACTGCATTGCTTGGACATAAGCTTCGGCTAAGTACCGACATGTTTCAGCGACTCTTAGATCACGGTCTCCAAGAATGATAATTTGAACATCTAAACCAGCTTTGTAAGAACATATTGAATTCTCAAGCTGACCTAACATTGCATGTGTATCTCCAAGCTGCATGTATCCAGCAAACTTAGCAAGAGCATGATCTTGCCCTTCCTCGACAACCGGAATCTCGATAGAGCGCTGCAAAATCGGAACAGCATCTCCATACTGTCCTAAAGCACAATGTATGGCAGCAATAACATGTAAACACATCACAGCATCAAGACTCATCTTAGCATCAGAACATTTGTCAAATGAAATCGCAGCACGTTGAGCTAAATCAAGAGCTTTTCGAGGATTATCCCTTGACGACATCATGTCTCTGGCTTGCTTAAGCAAATACCAGCCAAGATCCGAGTTATCCAGTGATGGTTTATCCACCTCGTTCTTAGATTTAGAACTCACAACAGGTGAATTTCTATAACTTTTCAAAGAAATACCACCAATTCCAACTGTTGGTTTTTTCTTTAAACTCTTGTCACCTTTTCTATTGTACGAACTTGGCTTTGGAGTTTCAGCTTCCATCTGCGGCTGAAATTGCGAGTTATCCGCCTTACCAGTGGATGAACTCTGCTTCCTTGAACTGGAATCAACATCATATTGCTGGTTCAAAGGCTTATGTATCTCCTCATCATCCTCTTGAATAATCTCCACCTCCCTCATTTCTCCACCAACAAGATGTCTCAGCTCTGAATCGATCTGAGACTCCTCCCCATAAGATCCGAAACTTGGCCTCGACGGTGACTGATCGGAGCTCTGCATCTCACACACATTCTTATAAAGCTGCTCAATGGAGGTCTCAACACCTTCGTCAACATTGTTATATCTTGTTTCCCCATTTTGAGGATCTACAGAAGCCACTGCATCTCCCACATATGAATTCTCTTTGTTCATCAAAATATCAACCTCTCCTTCTTCACGAATCTCATTCACAGCAACACCAGGCATGATGAATACAAAAATCTTTCTCTATCAAAAATAAATTATCTCAACTTAAAAGAATACCAGATCCAAAACAACAAAACTTTAGAGGAGATCCCAAACAACCAACCAAATCAACAAGATCACACAAGTACTTAAAACCCACTAAAAGTGAAGCGAATGCAAACCCAGAACTAGAGTTGACTTAAAACAAGTAGAAATAAGAGATCCATACTGATCCTTCTAAAGTAAACTAGCAATCGATGAAGAAATCGAAGAAGCAATTCCCAGCACAAATATCCGGCATTTAACAAAATCCCATTTGTGATGGAGAAGTGAATGGGAAAAATACGTTGTTTTTAAGGCGTGGTATTGCAAGTGGAATTGGGTGAGCGACGGTGGGGCAGAAAAGTAATGCAATGAGACGAAAACCGATTTGGAAAGGAATATGAGACAGAGGACTCCTCTCCTACTGTTTCGCCTCTGCCCGATTGATCTGCAAGTGCAACTGTCGCTTCGCTGGGATTTCAGTAGTATTCCTCTTCAACCAATCATCACTCGCCACATACACTTATGCAATTATTATTTTATTAAAATAATAATGATTGCAATTTTATTGAATTAAATAACTTTGAATGGACTATAGCCTTAGGCGCATTGAAACCATTATTAATATTTTTTTATTACAAAATAAAAACATAGATATCTAATGTATTCAACATAAGACAAACAAGTCAAGAAATGTTTTTATATTGATTCATAATTTTAATTACACTCGATATGACAATAATAAATATATTGACTAAAAAAATGATTTTTTTTAAATTTTTTAAAAAAATACATATTTGGAAAACTTAATATTCATATTAGAGTTATGCAAATGCCGATATTTTTGGTATACTGATCAATATGAAAATATTGAGTTTTTGGAACCAAAATTTAAACCAAGTTTGAGGTGTCTTCACTAAAACGATATTTTTTAAATAAATACAAAACAAAGTAAAATTGATATGCGTTTAACGCTACAAATCATGATTTCACCAATGATTTTAAAACCAACAGTGATATCATGCGATTTGAGAAATGTTTCAATAATTAAAATATAATTATTCTTATTCTTTTTATATAATACTATATTAAATTATAACATAAATCACAATTATAATATCACTATTTTAGAAAGACTTTTACATCTTAAGATCATCTCACAATCTCACCATAACACTCCTCACCAATATCAATAGAACTAATTTTTTAATATATATTCTCCCATTAATCAACAATTTTTAAATGGGCCTATGGGCTTAACTTTAAGAACAGAGATTTCAGTCTTCAGACAAGGCCTTAGCCCAATACAAAGTTGCCAGAATATTTCAGTCTGTAGAAAATGTTGTCGGCTGGAAATTACACAAAAAAAAGTAGATTTGATGATGACCACAGATTTACATTACACCAAATGGAAGTTTTGTAATGTCAATGTGGTCTCCAGGGATATCTTTTTCCCTTCTTTCCTTTTGCATTATTCAGAATCTCTGTAGCCCAGCCCCCACCCCAGAAATCCATGTTTCCCATCTTTGTTGCTGAGTTGTTTTCCTCCATCTTTCAAATACACAGTAAAGAAGCCTGCACACTTACCTTTTCCATTCTAGTTTTTCACCAAAACTCCAGCTCCTGTGAACAAAAACCCCAACTTTCTTACATGATCCCACATGGGAATCCATGTGTTGTGTGTAATTTTACAGTGACTGTACTAAAAAATGATCATGTGGGTTGTAAGTGAAATTGTTTCTCAATAAACCAGTGTTAAAGAATTGTGTAATTGTGAGTGTTCGTTCTCATTTGTTATTTCCATTCAACAACTAGGGAATATAATATTTAAAAAGGCTTGAATAGTGAAAAAGACAATGGTAGAAACAAACCATTAGGTGAGCTTTTCCTTTCAACCCTTTTTTTCTCCTTCTTTAGATAGAGATATTTTAAGAGGAGGTTGATCTTAGGCTTATGAGTGACAACTGTCTTCCACATTTTCGATAATAGAGGTGATGAATGAAAAAATAAAATGGTTTTTTTTCTGGTTTGGGGGATTCCTTTTCACTTTTTGTCTGTCTTTATTTATTGGATTGTTCATTGTTGACCAAATTGTACTGGGATATGACTTGTTGAAGCAAAGATGGGACAAGAACAGAAGGAGGGAAGAAGATGAGATTTGATACAGAATGAACAACTAATAAATACATGTAAAATTTTACATTTTTGTAATACATATATTTTTCTGTCATGAGATTTTAGTATTNAGTTAACATTTTTTGTTTTTTTGATAGAAAAGCGGGAATCATAATGCGAAGGAAAGAAGCAGACAATCCAGCATCAAAATTTTGTGCTAGGCCATCTGCTTTTAAACAGAAAATTGTGACTCAAGTTCAAGTATTCCATATTTGCCGAATCTACCAAGACATTTGGAATTAATGAGTTCAATCTCTATGGCAACTTAATAAATTCTCATGACGCACTGCGAAATCACATCTCAAATGAATGCAGATTACAAAAGAGAATCAAATTTTATGATATAAATCTAGTTATTTCAAAATTCAAAATCTTATCCCACAAATCAAAATATTGTTGTGTTTTCACAATCCAAATATCCCATCCTAACCCGATCGGGAAAAAACAGCATAATAAATACGAGTTAAATTAACTTTCAGGCGCAAAACAAAATAACTCACAGCCTTCTCCCGAGCGCCAAGCTCCACATGGAATCCACGCGTTGAGATTGAAGACGAACCATCGACTTTCTTAAAAGACAATCAACGAAGAATAATCAATTCACACAGCCCATAAGAAATTAATTAAGAGATAATTCTCGGTACCTGGGATCGGAGCCGCAGAGCGGAGAGAACAGTTCTATTATTCAGCAGAAAAGCCATTCTTCCCCCCGATCTCACCCAATGTAAAAGAAAGCAATTCTTCTAATTCCAGAATTAAACCCACTGAGGAATCGGAATATTATAATTTCAATCTTATAATTCAGACTAATTATGAATCAGTCCTGCAACTTATAGTTCTCTCACTTTTAGCCTCACATATTAGGTTTGTTTCATTCAAATTTAAAATTAATGTATGATAAGTTGTGGTAAAGTGTTCTGGGATATAATGAGTATGTTTGGATTAACAATTAAAAGTGCACTGATATCGATTAATAGTAACAAATGTATTTAATTATTAATTTTTTTTACATAAATCATGATTATATTATTATAATTTAATAAACATATTTAAAAATTCAGATCATATCTCCCTTTAAAAAAAAATCAAACAAACCCAATTTCTAGACCGAAATAATAAAGATGGATGCATCACATATTTAGCACATAAACTCATCTACTACACGTCTTAGAAGAAAGAGTTTTATGTGTATTCTCATGCTTATGATACATCCTCGTAAACTTGGATTAAATCATTCAGAGGAAGAAAAAGCTAGTAAAGGGCAAGCCATGCCCACAACATCATTCTTCTTTTTTGCTACCTTTTTTCCATTAGAGCATCTACCACAAGCCTTACCATGAGTGTAAACAAGGCAATTGAGGTCGAATTTCAGCTCATTCGGAATTCGTTGATTCAGATGTTGATACGTCTTTTTGATATCCGCTGTCGAAGGCACCCAACCCATGCTCTTAGCAATCCGAAAAACCTGCGAATTCTCATGCCTTATTATAATGCAGTTAGATATAGAACAAGTAGCATTAGTTTACTCACATGAGTGTCAACAGGGAAATCATCATGCTGCAAATTGAACAACAATACACAAGAAACCTGAACAGAAATAGATTAGGAATCAACAGAATTTTAAGCTATCAAAGATTCTAACGTTTCATTACCGTCTTTGGACCGATTCCTTTGAAAAGAGAGAGCTCTGCCTTCACCTCATCAATGGACATTTCTCTTAGGTACTCCATACACAGCTTGCCTCTTTTCTGTAACAAGCAACTCAACATGTTCTTAATACAACAAGATTTCGTTGGTGCAAGACCTCCACACCGTATTGTATCCTCGATGCAGTTCACCTCTGCTGCAAGAACCTGATACAGAAGGCACAAAAAAGTAAGCATGAAAGTAATGGACATAAAATGCTACAGAGATTAGTTACTAACATCTTCCCAAGTTGGGAAGGAATTTTTGAGTGAAGCAAAAGCCCTTTCAGAATTAGCCGCAGTAGTGTTCTGAGAGAGTATTGTTTTCACCAGACCATCCAATACAGTTTCATTCTCATCAAATTCATCGGCAATCAAACCCTCGAACTGCGGTTTCAATTTCAATCTCTGGTTTCGATATTGAACAAATTCTTGTGGAAAACCGTGCAACGCTAGTAGCTGATCCCGTACCGTGACGCATTCTTCAGGGGTCGGTCGAGGGTAGAGCGGAAAGGGGCTTCCGGAGGCGGGGCTGTCACTTTTCACAATGGTCTTGGATGATTTGTCATTGGATCGCTCTCGGATCCGCTTTCCTTTACGAGTTCCGACCAGACTCTTCATCGGTCATCTCAAAACTAAAATGTCTTCTTTTAAAGTTCATCTCCTGACATCAAATACACCAAAGATAATGCAAAACGACAACTTTGAATCATAATATATAAAATGGGCAAGACTTAGATTTGCGGAATGCTGAATTGTGCAAGTCAACAGCAAATGATACGTACTAACCGGATATTGTCCGAAAGGAAAGTGGCAGAGATAGCCTTCATTGCCATTGCTGTTTTTCCCTACTCAACAGGGAGGGAGGGCAGAGAGAGAAATTGCTCAGGAACAGGAGATGGCCACTGGTAGCAAAATTTGTCCATCCATTAAAAAGATACAAGCATTAATCAGTGTGTGACCTTCATTGCTCAAAAGCTGCATACCTGATGTGCATTTGGACTTCCTGAACGCCAAATATTGTATTCATCCATTCTAATCATAAATGAGCTAGAACTTGGAGATCCCCCTCCGCCAAAAGCCTGCATTTTTAGGTATATAACTAAGAACTTGAAGCTTATATTAGAAAAATAAATCTAAAAGTACAATTATTTCAGTAGAAAACAGTGATGAAGTGCACCTTTGCTATTTGAGAAGTATCTGTGTTGTTGTCTGTAGTCCTAAGGGACATTTTCAGAGTATTTCGTTTCATGTATATGACAGCTCCAATAGGTCTGTTACCACTATACAATCTAAAACAACTAATAAAAATGGCTAAACAAAGAGGCGAGGACTGAGAAATAGAAAACAAATCACCTTAGCCCAGCCAAGGCACTCCTTCGGCTGAGTTCCTTACCCATTTCATCGCTTAAATTTGAGTTCCCATCAGATCTTACAGCCTAACCAATACCAATATGACAATCATTACAAGCTTGCTAAACGTAATCACACAATGTACCTTAAACAAGGATTTAAAAGTCAAATAACTATCAAAATCCACAAAGAAAATTCAATTACCAGACATTCCCCATAAAAACCTCGGCCCAAACGAAGTTTGAAAACCTTCTGAAGTAACTTATTTGCATCAATCTGAATATGAGAGATTTGGGTCTTCCCAACACTGACCAAGTCATCCAAGCAAATCCCCATCAACTGGTTTATAGACATTATAAGCAAAACTTAATTTTAGAAGTAGTGAAGCTTATGGAATTAATAATAATCCTCACTAATGCTTTTGTAACATGAAAATAACTGCAAAAAAAGAATCTTTAGTAAATAATTAATTCAAACCTGTTGGTACATGGATGGGTTTGTAATACAGTTTAACTTTGGGAACCAGTGTCTTAGTCCAGTGAAAAATGGTCTAATATCAGGTAAACTCCAGCGTCGAAGATCTCCGTCTTCTATGTATTTAAGAACAGGTTCAAGCCTTTCTTGCTGTTCATGGTTTAGAAGGCTTACACAATCATCCTGCTGGTCATATGGGACAGTTATATTAAGAAAATTAGCAAATAAGTAGCATAAATCAAACACAGCAATGAAGATAACACCTTGCAAACACTTACCGTATGAGTCTCTGAAAGTTTAGCAGAAAAGTATTCATAAACAGCTAGGGAGCTACTTTTCTCAACATCATGATTGAGGGTGATGTTCAATTGAGAAGCTTTGGTACGGGAGATCACTGATTTACGGTGATCAAATCCAATAACCCTAAGTAGATCAATTGCTTGCTTAGTCATTGGGAAGAAACACATCCAAAATATCAAAAACAAAAAAATGCCAAATCACCTGCATGATGTTCTCCTGGAAAGTTTCACAGCAAAACCTTCTGGCCCAAAAAAATCTAGTAAATAGCACGTCTTCATTCCTTGAACACACAAATCTTCAACACTACGGAAGAAAAACAAGAAACCCACTCGATTATCAAATTAATACAACTTTTTTGCATCAGTTTATAAGCAAACATACACCTGAAAGGTATGGATGCAGAGTAAGGCAAAACTAGGCACGGGAGACCGAGTCGAGAATGGTATAATTGTGCGAAAAGCGCTCCGTAAGCTCCAGAATACGATGGGTAGTTATATAAAACCAAGTTGGGCGTAGAGTTCTCCGACGCAATGCGGATTGCTTCCAAAGCGGCATCTGATCGGAACTTGCGGACGAAAAGAAACAACTGGGATGACTTATGCGCGGCCATAAGGACACAACACGCCTAAAAAAAGGGGATCAAAGAAGAAGAAGAAGCTTCCTATAAGCGATGCGGCTAAGGACTAATAATCGCTTGCGAAATCATTGCGGTTGGGCCACCTCATTGCTCAGCCCAGTTAACGTTCTTCGAGTTTTCATCTCAGCTACTCTTGAGGTTCAGACGAAAAATCAGGAAAATGGAGAATGACCTTCCATTCTACATTAAAGTTGTCACAATTCTAAAAGTAAATGAGCCGTGAAAAGCCAGTAAGCAGTAATTGTTGCTAATAGGTACCAAGAACTGTTACTTCCATTATGCATATATTTGTTAAACAAGATCCATACAAAGAAAAGTGTAAGAGACGAAGCTCATTGTCCAAACAACATAAAACATGCCAAAATGAAGGAGAAGGGCGCACAAAAGGCTGAGAACACATACCAAAATAGGAATTCAGCACTCTCCCTCAAACTGTTTATGTTCATACTGCTTCCTACATCCAGGACAACGCCCATCTTCCTCAACAATCCTCTTGTGACAGAACAAGCAGATCCTAAAACCACATGGGCAAGGGAGAAAGCTTGAGTCTGTGCAGTCCAAATCCTCGAAACATATTGGGCAAGATGCGGGCACAGGCGAAACATTTATGTGCCACTCAGAGACCATGGTTGTGCTATACTGCTTTGACAAAGAACCATCTAGCTTCCAAGCATGACGCTTTTCTAGGCCTTTCTGGTTGCCGGTTTTTCCTATAATATTATTCTCATTTGGGTCTGAAGTTTTTGATCCATCCACCTGATGGACAATGGTTTCTGCAACATCATGCTTGTGAGCATTACAAATCTCTTTGCTAATGCTGGACTGGTCATAAGTAATAGCCAAAGCATCTGCCCTGGTCTCCCAATCATCCAAGCAATCATCATCATCAGCATCCCCTTCATCATCCCCACTCGTGTTTCCTGTACATATCACACTACCATTGCAATTACTGCTTTGTCCACTGCTACTGCCGTTGCGAGTGCTAGCAGCAGCAGTAATGTACTGGGCAGCAAGGATTACAGGGTCGATTTCACTGCCGGTACTGCTACGGCCGCTGCTAGTACTTGCATTGAAATTGACCAAAGAATCATAATTGCTGAATACACTACTACCACGGCTGGTTGGGCTATTCGAGGAAAATGACTCCGAATCACTGAAATTATTCATAGATGATGCATCTTTCTCTGGACTTCTCGGAATCATTTCCAGCTTTTCTATTGACCTTCCTCCTTCTTTCTCCACATGAATTGGAGGTCCTTGGCTGGCTATCACCCCACTGGACCCGCTCTTATTTCTCACTGGAATCATAAGTAGTTCTCACATTAATTTTAAAAAAATATAGTAATCCCACTTCAAGACATATTTGTTATCAAATGCTTGTTGAAAAAAATGAACAAGAATATGTGGAGGAGAATACATTTTTTTCATATACCTTGAGAAAGCCACTGCTCTCGACGAGCATCAAGTTTGCACTGCTTCAATTTTGACAAACGGTTTGCCTATCAAATGCGTGAAAGATCACAATTAACATAACATAAAGCCAAAATGTCAAATTCAGAAAAAGGGAAAATGAATTCGCCTAATACCAAAAACGTGAATAATCGGAAGGACAATATGAAAAAACATTCCCCGGCTCCAAAATAACGAAAAGAAACCAGAAGGCACGAAACATAATCTATAAACGCATCCACAGCAATGAATAGTGATAATAAATAGACAAAAATATAAAATTTACAAAAATAACATGAAAAACAAACATACTCTCTTTTTCTTGACGGCATCCTTGCGATTCGACGAAGGATCCGAAACGGAGGCATTTGAGGCAGAATCAGATAACATGGCTGACTTGACCCTTCAACTGATCGGAAAACCCCTAATTTTTGATCGGAGATTGGCCGTACAGATAAGAGGAGAACCGTTCCGCGTACAACGGGAAGTGATCTTTCCATCCCAAACTAATAAAACGTGTATAAAAATCGACCGGCCATTTCATTATTTTTATTAAATATTTNAATTTTTAAATGGAAAAATGGCGACTTGGGTCCCCAAAGTTTGGATAATTTGACAATTTTGGTCCCCAAAGTTTCAGTGGCAAAAACAGTCTCCAAAGTTTTGATAATTTGGCAATTTTGGTCTTCAAAATTGCGTATTTTCGCAAAATACATCCCCAAAGTTTGCGAATTTTGGTAATTTTGGTCCCCAAATTAATTTTCGTCAGGGGACCTAATTTGCCACAATTCGCAAACTTTGGGGACGTATTTTGCGAAAATACGTAACTTTGGGGACTGGTTTTGCCAAAATTCGCAAATTTTGGGGACCGATTTTGCGTACATGAAACTTTGGGGGTTGGTTTTGCCAAAATTGAAAACTTTGAGGATCAAAAATGTCAAATTATCCAAATTTTAGGGATCAAAACTGCCTTCCACCCAATTAAAAAGTAAAGAATAATTTATTTTTTAATAGGGGTTAAGAATGCCCCAAGAATTTCGAGTGTATTTTTATGAAATAAAATCTTTTACAATTTATTTTTTACGCGAGTATATGAATAAGAAAGAACTGCAGAGGAAGAAGTTTGAAGGAGAAAGAGTTATGGCGGCGGCTTCTGAAACTGATAGCGCATCAAGTAAAATTGTTATACCCGAGGAATGGTCTGAGGCAGCCGATGGAATTGCCTGTGGTAATTCTCCAATTGTTTTTATCTGCGGCCCCAAGAACAGCGGCAAAACGACATTTTCTCGCTATCTTGTCAATGTTCTTCTCGGGAGGTATTTAAAACAGACTGCTTTATTTGGCTGTTTATGCATATCGTTGTTTCATCGGTTTGATTGCTAAAAATGTGGGCGTGTTATTGTTGGCGTTTTTTTATTGGAGTGTTGATCTCAGGAGTAAGAAGGTGGCTTACCTTGATACGGATATCGGCCAAACGGAGTTTACTGCTCCTGGTCTCTTATCATTAACTGTTATTGACAGAATAAATCTAGGTGATTAAACACTGGCTAACTTTGGGATCTGCTCTATATTTTTCCTTACTGCGGCAGGTTTCCTCTAATCACTTTATTTTTTTATGCCTAGATTTGGCGATTCCTTGCTTGAAAACGCCTGAGAGGTTAGTATTGATACTCATTTTCTTCTTTTGAAAATTATCATTACAGAAAGTTTCATAAGTATTAGTTTAAGATATGTAATACAATGTTGTTGGTTGATTCAGATCCTTGTTCTTCGGTGACATTTCACCAAAGAGAGACCCGACCATGTTTCTCTCGTATGTCTTATCATTGTATGAGGACTATAAGAAGGGCTTGTTTAGTTCTGGCATTCCACTTGTAATAAATACTTGTGGCTGGGTGAAAGGTCCGGTCGTCTCTATTATTTTTATCTTACTTTATGGTA